>VZSZ01008539.1:366225-539117 GCA_013398815.1 Ibidorhyncha struthersii
AAAAACAATCTCAGAGAAGTGCTGGAGAGAAAATGTCCTCTTTCAACATTTTGTTTCACCAGTGTCGTCTCATAACTGAGATGGACCACAACAAGGAAGAGTTGGGTGTGAGGTGTGCAAAGAAGATCCTTTCTTTGCTATTTTAAAGTAGTTTTAGAATGGAAATAGGCAAGGATAGCATAATACATCATCAGTAGAGTCTGATGAGAAAAAAAAAAAGGAGGAGGNNNAGGGGGGAAGAGAAACTATACTTTTCCAACTTTTTTTTTTTGCCTTCGATTTTTTTTTTTAGAATTGTCCTAATTCAAGTTAACTGCAAAAACAGGAAGAAAAAAAAAAAGCTACTGCACTGATTTTTTCCTAGTCCAGAAACAGAAAAAGGCAAGTTCACACAAAATCTTGGACTAATTAGATTATCTCTGTATGAGGAAAAATGAAACAAGTGGTGCCCTGCATTGTAGCAAATGTGTAGCCTAGTGATACAGGAAGAGAGTAGAAACATTGTGACCCAGGACTGCAAAGCTTTACATTCAAAGGCATTAGTTGCCTAACTCCTATTTAAAGCAAGGTTAAGTGATTAAAAACTTCAGGGATTCTAGCCTGAAGTCCAAACGGAAGGCTACACCTATTTGAGGGGATAACAGATACTATACTTCTGAAAGCAGTCCTAGTTATTTTGACTCAGTCAAGTCCCAGACACATGGGTCCAAATAATGATTCAGCTTCTCAAATCAGGACTAAACCAGCAATTTTTATGATGCAGGAGTGTTAGTTGCTTGATAGCTGCAGACAGATATACTAGATGTTCATGAGGTTTTACACCTGCCTTTGAGATTAATACAGGCCAAATTTTTTGCAGTAAATTGAAGCCTAACTTTCCTAATCTGCTTCTTTTCTAACATACATTATTATATGCTTAACAAAAAGTAACTCTAATGGCATATTTTGGATTTAGTTGCAAATTTTTCAGACTTTCAGAGTATGACTATTCAAGACCCTTATTCTAAAAATCACACATTTAGGAAAAAGTCTTTGCTCCCTGACAGGGAGCTATGAGTCTCAGGAAGTCAGAGACTGCTGATGGACAGTACTTCTCCACAGTCTTCAGGAAAGAATCTTCAAATATCTGGCTTGGTCTGGGGTCTGGCATCAGGTCAGACCTTGGACCTGCCCCGGGTGCCACAGATGGTTTCCAGAGAAACCTCCAGGTGTTCTTTTGTCTGAGGACACACTGAACACCAGTGAGATGTCTGGAAGAAAGTCTTCAAGTCCTATATTCCCATATCCAGGTGCATAATACAAGACATCTTTAGAGCTCTTTTAACTTAGTAAAGGCCAAGGAATCACCCTAGAAATACCTGCATACACCTGCATGTGAGTGTCTTGAATTCCCTCCATCTGCAATGACTTTTGGATTTAGTAGCTGATGATTCAGACAAACTTCACAGAGGACTGGAGAAACATATATATTCCAATAAATTAAGTGGGTCTGAAGGATGTGTTACATTATCAAGTCATGCCATAGTAGAGATCTGACTATATATATACATCAATAGGAGAAAATTCTTAACCAAGTTTCAACACCAAGAAACCCCACTGTTACAGCTCCCACCATTTGGCACTTAAAACCAAAAGAAAGAGCATAAAACATATCTGCAGAAATGAGTCTTACAGATTTGTTACTCCAAGAACTACTTGCTTCTTTTGCTATTCCATGGCATTGTTTGTATTTCAAGGTCTGTGGCCCTTCCTCTCTGTTAAGGCGGCAGGACACTAATTCTAGACAGACCACAGATCATTTCTCTTTTGAAGCTGTTAAATATTTTTTCAGATTAAACATTAATCATGAACTCTAAAACTTATTTCAAGGGAAAAATATTTTTCCTGTTCTTTACACCCCACTTACTCCCTTCAAATGAAAGAAAAATCTGCTGTCTGGCATATCAGTCCTGGAATAAGAGATACACCGATGAATCTGCAACAACATTAAATATGAATTTCTATTCCTGCGCATTTCAGTTTAAACATTTACTTACAGTGCATTTGTCAAGAAAAGGATAACTGTCCATTTCTAGATTCAGTGAAACAAACTCTATAACTCAAATTTAACAAAATAAGATCAAATTTTCATTCTATAATAGTAAAAAATAGAGGTCCCTTTAAATTACAGATACAAAAGTAAGACTAGGGCGTAGTAGTTTGCCTTTTCTTTCCCATAATCTCTGGTTTGTGGCCTTCCAGCAGACAGCTAATAATAACTGAAACAATTTTGCTGCTAGATTTTCTAATGCCTCATACATGTTAATGAGGACTCAACATACCTTCTTGTTATTCCTGTTTATTGACACAAAAAAGATTCCCCAACTTGTCATTTCAAATGATGGCATCTATCTCACTCTGTTAAAAAAGGTGATTTGAAACCTTCCTGGGCCACATAGCCACCCCAGCCTGCAGGGCTGGTGTCTGATCTCAGGAGCGTTCCATTAATTGGGAACATGTAATCGATACTGGCTACTAGGTGTTTACAGGTCACACTTCAAAGAAAATTTCAAGGAAGGTAATACCCTTAAATAAATAAAAAAGTTTCATCTTTTAAGGCCATTGCAAATTACATTTCTTCAATTATTTTTAAACTGTGTGAGCAGAAATCCAGCTATTCAGAACAAAACTTACCCCCATATAGTAAGATATCTCCCAAATATTCCCTTTTAAGCACTGAACAAAGATGTGCTAGTTCTGGATCATTTGTTGCGCACATCAACTGTTGGCAAGAAGCCAAACATGCTAGCATTTTACACATTTTTAAGTAAATGTTTGTTCTTTTTTGGATTGCTTAAATTAGAGGAAAGGATTTACAGTAGAGAATGATTCTGCTTTCGTAAACTGGAAGAATTGTAAGATTAGTTGCAACTACAGTTAAGTTATACTGAAGTGCCTTTTCGTACCTCTCAAGCACACTTTCCTGAGGAAAGGTTTCTTACCTTCAACTTTCTGTGGATATAGCCATATGGTCTCACCACTCTCAGATTGAAAATCCTGGCGGCAATGTCTCATTTACTACGCATGTTCAACTGACAAACCGAACTGTGTTTGTCATCAATATGCCTTTTCTTCCAAGAGCCTAAGAGAGCAGATGAATTGAAGTGACCCCAAGCCAGCTTCTCCAAAACAAAGCATTATTCACTCAAACACAGAGAAAAGGGCTTAAACAAACAAAAGACCCTTACTTGAGCTTTCATCTTTCCACCTGAGCCTCAGTAAATTCAGCTTTATCCTGCTACTTCCATCTCTAGGTTAGGCGGGGGTAGGTGAGACTGTTTGGTTTTTTTCACTTCACTTATGAGCCCCTCGGAGTCTGTCATCATCTCCCCCCTGTGCAGCTGCTGACAGCCCACTTAACCTCCCTTCTTCCCTTGAATCAGCATCTGAAAAGTTTTAGTGTCTTGCTTGGGCCTGGAAAAGGTAAACGTGCCCACCAATTTGGTATCTGGTGGAGGTGGTTTCCAATTCAGAGCTTTCCCATTAGTTCCCACAAGGCCCTTGGATATTTTCCTCAGACTCCGTCATTATTTTCTTTCATGTGGGTTTCCTTTTGCAGTCAGGCAAACAGTAACGATTAGGGAAAGTGAGGTACATATGGCATTTGTTAAAAATGTGCATAGCTCCCACATCATCCAGAGCAGTAGAAAGCAAAGTTTAGTGGAGGTGACAGCCTCATTCTCTGACACAATTTCAAGGTTTAATTGGTCACAAGAAAATTTTATTTCTTGTTCTTCATTTTAAAATAGGTCCATTTAGTAGGATGTTTGCTATACCGGTACTTTTAATTCACCCCACACCACAGGTATGTTTTCTGTGATTTCAGTAGTAATAGCTGTAACTAGTAGATTTTAAGTAAGCAACTTTTCCATAAAATAAACAGCAAAATGCTTCTAAAAGTAAGTGGAGCTGGACTACTTTCAAGATGCATGGTACTTTAACTCTCTCTGGGGCAGGCAGAGGTGGAACTCATCCCTGCCTACACACACCTCTGAGCTTCAGCTGTTCAGAGCACTTCTTCACTCTCCTTCATACTGTGATACACACAACAGGCTTCACCTGATGAATCTACAGTTGTTTCCCAAGAGAAGTACCAAGACCCTCATGTGAGCACTGTTTTCCAGTGTGCTGAAGAAGGCACCTGGAAATACAATATGCATAACGAAGTCTCTTAAGTGGATGATGGATAAGACTATCAATTATATTAGGATCCATTTCACACAGAGCAATTCTTACTCTGTTCAGAGAAAGAAGGGTAGGTGGCTTAACATAGTGAGCTTTGGTGTTACTTGCATCACAGGTTTTAGCTATTCAGACAAAAAGAGGGGACCTTGTTATCTTCCCAAATCTAAAATACCATCCCTTTCCGTACAATTGCTGGCCCATGAGTCAGTGCGAAATTAAAGTGGGTCACAGCTAGCAGAGGACTAGCACTGTCCAGTTCTGCAAGCTTTCCATTCCTTTGCTTTTGTGCAGTTGTATCAGATATGCGGCGAGTTTGGCTGCTATAAAGCCATGCTCAGCATATAGTAAACTGCTTAGAAAATACACATCATTTGAAGAATTGCAAAAGCAACTAATTGCTTAATGTACGGCAAGCTGCAGTTACATTTGTCATATATACATAGTTGCTAAATTCAGTTGTGAAATGTGTTCAAAGGCTGATTTGAAGCAAACCATTCTCACTGCACTGTAGCGTTAGATTACCACGTGCCACTACACAAGCTTCTATCATCCTTGAACCACCTTCAGATACAAAAGAGACCACAGCTCTTGAGCGCACTCTGTTCTAGTGTGCTTCCCAAGAGGTAGACCTAGTGACTCATTAAGATCCCCTCCACATGTCCTGTGAGAGACAGGGGCAGAGAGAGCAGCAGGAACCACCACTGCAAGCACTGGAGCTGGCTGACAAGGAATCCGGTTTGCAGGTATTCAATGAGGAATGTGACTGCCTTAAAGAGATATATTCTGTCCAAAACTCCCATCAGAGATTGAGGCACTGACAGCTGCTCAGGAGTTCAATAACAAGTACGCTATAGCTGCCCTCCTTTGTAATACTTCAGTACAATCTGCAGATATGACTGGTGCCGACAGGCAGTGCACCACCCTCATCTGAGCAGACTACTCTGTTGAAGACGAAGCACTGCATGATAACATCGGTCTCCCCTGATAATGCTTCTGAATGAAAGCGACACGGGGAATATTATTACATTATTTGGGTAGCTTTGGTGATGTGCTTTGGTAATTTTGTCCTATCTCCAATTATTAAACAGAATGGTCCCTGATGTTTGATGTTCTGTGAGAGGAAGGAAAAACATTCCACAAGCTTACATTTGTTGATTCTAATTTATATTGGACAAAACTTAGCTCTATGATTGTAAAATTAGGTAAATACCCGACATTTCACCCCCAAAAAATTATTCTTAGTGCTTTAGTTTAACATCCAGGCACTTGCATTGGGACAGTAGGATAAAGTAATTTGTGGCATTTTATGTAAGTTTTTTCAAAACCCCGATGTAGTATTCATTTACTTTTCCAACCAAACAGTCTTTGCCAGGAGAAACAGACAATCTGGTAACTGGAAGCAGATCTGACAGTGACTCAAAACCTAAACTGTGAAAGCAAAAATACTTCCTATGGTTAAACAAAATATTATTGCTGTTTCTATACAATGCACATCAATTATTAACAGGTGCTATTCCAATGCCGTAAGAACTGCCACGGCCATTGCACCCATGCTAAAAGTTGATTGCTAGAGATTGAATAAAAATAAAAAATCAAACCCCACTAAATTTCTGTTAGAATTTGGATGTCTACTTTTAAAGTATTTGGAAATAGTATGGTGTTATAAGCATTATGAATATGAAGAAGCCGAGGTGGAATAGACCTGTTAGAAACTGAGGAGTAGCCAAGTCCATTTAATTGAGAATCAGAGCAAGACTTCCTACAGTTTGCAAATGGTTGCTACCCCAGACATTCCCAGCAACTTATTCAGATGTATTTTTGTGCATAAATTCCAGGAGAAAATATGATAGAACACCATAAAATAACTATTTATACTGTATTTTCATCTTGCCAAACCTGAAGACTGGGAATGCTCACAATGGTCTGTTCAAACATGTCCATGAGATAATGTTTATTTTCTAAACATACTTGAGTTTGCTTAAGCACCTTGACTTATAAATTGTTATCCTGAGGCTACAACTATACTATTAAATCAAACAGTTCCAGGTCCCTGGACTTGAGATCAACAGCGTAGTCTGGCCCCTTCCATTCTGCACCTTCCTACCAGGAAGGGTCCATGTTCTCTGCTAATTCCCAACACTGTCCCCAGAAGTTACTTGAGAGAGTACAAGTTGGCTGAATTCAGAATCCAAAGTGTTTTTTTTCTAGCAATGTCTCTATGTAGAATATTTTCTTCCACTGCCAGGACCCAAGTCCTATTACCTTTTAGTGTAATGCAATAAGCCTAGCCAGAAAGTCTGGGGTTTGTTTTGTTTTTCTGGTGGTTGCACATTTAACCCAATGTCCTGTTCTTTAAATAGGGAAAAGTCTCATTAACCCTGTTAGGTATTTTCCTTTATGAAGACTATGAGTTTGGTGTAACAGCTGGGTCTGAGCTGATCTGTAAAAGGACACTTTGGTACATCATGAGTATTAAATTCCTCAGCTATCTGTATTGATTAGCTTGAAGGGACACTGATCCCTTCCCTAAAGAGCCAGTGGAAAAATTTAAAATACAGTCCCTTTCCTGGAAAATCTGCCAGTGCTTGAGCTGGGCATAAAGCATACACCACACCACCATCATCACAACCACATTACAGCTCAGCAGCAGTAGTTATCTAAGATGATGTTCAGAAATCCCCAGCCACACTTAACCCCATCTCCTGGGCTGCCCTGCTGCCATGATAAGATCAGCACACATCACACAAGAGATGCTGATCACAGTGAAGAGGAACGCTTCACTAATGAATGTGCCCCCATGAGCAGACTCACAGTCTTGGGTAGAGATCAGCCTGGACAGGTCAGCATCGCTGCCTAATCCATCTCCCACTTTTAGGAATGGGGTGTTGGGCCCCAGCTCTGTTACTGTCAGAACATGATCGAAGTCTACTTCAGTCTGAGGTGACAGCAAACAATGACAGAATATTTCTTACAAGGTGTACCTGCCTGTCTGTCCTGGCTGTAACCAGGTTTTGTCAGCCCAACCTGTTCTGCCTCACCTTTCACAAATACGGGACCGATGAGTCTCCAGCTCAGGTTCAAATAGTCACCACTTCTACTCCACTAGTCTGCAGAAGCAGCTGAAAGACAGTGTTAGTAAGAATAGAAAACAGCTCCTGTGCAGCATGAAACAGACTGTTCTCACACTTCTATATCCTCCTGCTTCCTCTACAGTTCAGCCATTATCCTGCACAAAATCCCAGGCCAACTTAAAGCAATGCACCTCTCTCTACAAGCCTTCCTAAGCTTCTTCATAGCTTCTGTCAAGTATTGCACTTAAAGTCTGTTTCCCAGGAAGGACCAGCAGCAAAGCTCAGGTACTGGGCTCTTAGACATCTTATAGAGTTGAGTTGGAGGCAGATGGAGAAAAATATTTGGCACAGGCCGCAGGACAAGATTTTCTCTTTATACATAATCACCTTTGCATGTTGAGATTTGGTGAAGCCCTTGCTTCCAGCTTCCTGAAAAGCACATTAAGCATCAGAGTCCTGCAAGAGTGCTTATTGCTTTCCGGGTGGGTATATCAAAGAGCTCATGAAGTGGTCTCAATCACCTAACACTGACACTTCATCATGCCATGTCCACCTTCATCAGAGATGGACTCTCCTGGGGACAACATCTCCTAAAGAAGTGTGACATCTTTGCATTGGTAGTTAACTGCAGAGGTCAAACTGCCAGTGGTGAATCAGCATGGGTGAAAAGCAGTGAAAATACACATACGTGTGGATTTGCAACTAAGTTTTTCTGCCCACCACGTAACCAATATAACGAAAGGGAAATGAAATGAATTATGTAGTCATAAATTGAAGTGTCAGTCTTCAGATCTCAGCCATAAGATATGAAGGTAGAACCCAGGCAATAACCCAAATTTTAGCAGTGCTACTGGGATCTTAAGTAGATGACATAACAGTCTCTTCTGGATTTAAAATCTATGACTATTAATGAAAACAAACATATCTGCTGTTTCATCATCTGTCTTCCAAACTATATAAACAGCATGTTAGGAACTAATGGCTAAGCTCATTCTGGAAAGAGTCTATGCAGCCCACAAGAAAACAGAAAAAGGCCATCCATTCAAAAGCAGAACTTGTATTTATTCACAAATATCAACAATTCATTTTTAACATATGGCATTTTGTAATATGTAATAACCATGTATTTGCTTTTGAAAAAATAAAAAGTGAAAGAAGATTAACAGTGATAAAATAATTGTAAGACATTTCCTTAGTAAGCAAAGAAACAAGCATAGCTAAGAATCATTGTCAGGGAGCACCAAGAGCAGGTGGCTCCCCAAGGGAAGGGAGCCCAGGAGCAGCCCCCGCGCAGGCAGGGCCAAGCGCTCGCCGACGGGGCACAGTCCCATGGCAGCAGAGCAGGGAAAGCAGGGCAGGGTGAGGGCAGCAACAGCTCCTACGGACTGTCCCAGTGATCTTCTGGTAAAAGCAAAGTATTGCCTTGAGCCCAAGGTTAATCCACCAATTGCAAACAGGGCTGAGGACAAGCAGAGCCACATCAGCCCTACAAGTGCTCTCAGGACCCTGGCAGGGAGAGATTTTGTGTTAAAATATTCCATTTTTAATCCAATGCAATCTGAAATGGGAAAGGCTTTGACTTCCCTAATTGTTTGCGATAAAGATTTCAGTCTTGTTTCATGATAATTTATTAGGATTAAAGAACTGTAATTTCCTGACTGGCTGTTCCTCACATGGACCGACGGTCTCAGTGCCTGTGTTTTGCAGCTGACTAACGGCTGACTGACACCGAGATATTGTACAGTTTTCCCAAGACAGCACTGAGTCCAGTCTGCCTTCTATTTTGCATATACTGCCAATGTCAAACAAGATATACCTTGAAACACACATGATAAAGTATGTTGCATTACTTGTTATCACTGATGAAATGCTCCCTGGGCCATCCAATATGGCCCCTACATGGCTCATTCCGTTGCTTACGCAGGATACAAGCAAGGTGGAATCTTAACTATTTGCCAAATGAAGTGTGAAGAAAAGAACTTCAGCAGTTTTAAAGGTGCACAAATATCTCAATATCAACAATAATAATACTTTCACAAAAATACTATGCATGGTGAATAAAAGAGAGAGGACATATTTGTTGTTGAGCTGAACAGTCACCTGATAACTGTAAACTTTCATCATAACTGGCCTAAATATGGTACCTTTTTGAAATGTATCACAGCCTGGTTTGAGATATTTTGACTCTGTTTCTAGTTTATTTCCTTTTTAACTGTCAGTCTGCAGCAAAAGCTGAAAGAACCAGCCCCTAAAGTCTTTTCCTTTTATTACCAGACACATAAAGGACAAGTAGCCTGAGGCTTAATATTTTTCAAGCTTTTAAATATTTTTTTCTTAATTTAGAATGAGTATGTGTCATTTTTGTGGCAATACAGCAGCAAATGGTCCCGAGTTCAAACTGTGGCTTTTCAGATTAGATCTGCCAGCTAAAAATTTGTTGGGATGAAATTGAATTCATTTGCAGTAGACAACAACTCAAATTGACAGAAGTAAGGATTCATTGACAAAGGAAAAGCAAATTCCAGGGATCCAAAAATCCCAAACATGGCAATGTGACAAATGAAATGTCTTTATTCACAGCCCATACACCTGACTGTTTTGTTCAATGACAAAGTATCAAAGGGATTATCCAAAAAGCAATCAGACAGCTGGGCTGTTCCATTTCTAAATGCTAGTTTCTCTTTTTAAAAAAAAACATCAGTCAGCAGACAGAGAACAGAAACACGGTGCCAAGAACCAAACAATCAGTAAGGGCCAGCTATAATACATGGGCAGTTCCTTCTCAAATTCATGGCTTTATTTCTGTGGTCAGTGTTTCGAGCACCAGTCATGAATTAATAAGCATCGATGGCTCCAGCTTCCTCACAATACAGATCTTCCTGCAGTATTTAACTGAATGAGGAGACATGGTAGGGAGCACATAAATGTTTCCTATAACTGGATGTGAGCAAGGACAACTGTGCTCATCTGTTAATTAAATGTTGGAGCACAGTGGATAACTCAAAGTGAAGTATTTGTTTGACAGGTCTATTTTTCTCATTGCCTTCTTGAGAACAGTTATGTCCTCCTCAAATTCATTTTGTTTCAGAGGGTGGAATGACCATGAATAATTCAGCCCATTCATTCATTATTTTACTACTGAAATATGGATTTTATCTTTTTTTTATTTGTTGGCTTAAGGCAAATGGAATAAGTATGCAAACTCTTCCCATATAAAGGTTCTTATGCATGAAAATTTTAGACATGTCATGAGACATATCAAACATGGGAATTTAAGATTATCTCTGCCTTTAAATGCATCACTTTGGAAGTAAAAACTTGGAAAGTAGGGATGCTACTAAAATTTACCTTCAACTTAGAAATATCATACATCTATCACAAAAAATATATCTTACAGTGTATAGAATTCTGAAAATTGCCAAAATTATTCAGCATTTTCTCATTTTTATAGCCTGTGTGCCTGCTCTTTTGATACTCCCTGCTGGATATCCAGTTTTTGCTTGCTGTTTTGATGGAAATGACACCAAGCAGATGCAGTGGGAGGAAAATAAATAGCATGTTTTTAAAATGGGATTTTGTGAATGTAATACTAAAAAAATCAGCAAGGACAGGTCAAGTACTTCTTAATTTGCTGAGTTAACTGTATCGCTGTGAGGATAGCTATTCTAATAATATCATAGCTAGTGTTGTAACCTAGGCCACTTCAGGTTAAACTGTATGGCTGAACCTCAGAAAAGCATCATATAGCTGGAAGTTGTCAGTAGTTTACCATGCTGATCCTACCAGCTGAAAGTATAACAAGATGTGAGATCTTAAAGCAAGAAGTGTTGTTTATATTTCCATATTGACCAGTGTGATGCTCACTGATATACACTAATTGCAATGCTGAAAGTCAAAAATTACGTATAAGTATCCGAGCTGCTTCTGCCAGCACTTATCTTAAAATGTAAGGTTCATCAACATCTAAGATCATTAAAACCAATGTAGGATAATGAAGGAGGGGACCATAGTCTATGCTGCAGTGACAAATCAAGAGACAATATCTGAATAAGAGTGCAGTGCCTCCAATGGCTTCAAGAAAAGGTATAATTAGAAGTGGTGAGGTGAATGTAAATATTGTATACAATTGCCTGGCTGACAACAGCAGGACCCAGCAGGAAGCATCTTAACCTAATAGACCCCTACCCCCTCTGCTTGAAAAGCAGATGGCGGCTAATACAAAAGATTTCTCAAAATTTCAACATGAACTGCTATTACCCATTTCAAGGTATTTATTAGAGCAGCACCTGCTAGTGCCACCAGAGTTAAAGGGAACGTCAGCCTTTCCTAGCTTAAGTCCCTGCTCACAGGTATTTTATAGTGACCATAAAAAAAGGTTGAAGGCTCAAAGTTGGCAAACAAGGATCTCAGAGGGACATTTTGTAAAGCACAAAGGTCATTTAGACACTGGTAGATTTTGGTAAGAGTTACACATATAACTGCCCTTTTTACATTTACACATCTCTGTCTCAGCTGCTTTTCCCTCCATGCATTTTTAGGATACTTTGGTACTGAGAGCGGAAAAAAAAACAGGTAAACAAGAAAGCAAGAAGAAATAATTTTTTTTGTCTTCTTTTTTCTTTCATAAACTCGTATTTTTTGTAAATTTAGTAGTCTCAGTGTTCTCTTCACATTCCTGTTTCTAGAAAGAGAACTGAAGAAAGATGTGAACAAAGGTCAGTTTGAAAAATGCGGAAAAGATGTTGGCTAAAAAGTACTCTGGTGACTTAGAAGTCAGTCAGTAGATGGGCAGTAACCTATAGTAAGTAAATGGTACTTGCATTAATTGCACAGCACACACAACATAGCAATGAAAGTACTGCAAAAGCTGATGTTTAAAGCAGAACCAAAAATCTGTGAGGAAAAAAGCATGGGATCTGTGAAAGTAGAAATTAGGAGTTGGTAGAAACAAATGCTCTGTGACTCTTTGGACTATTTTGTTTGCATGGAAACGTGCAAAGATACATGGATGCATACACAAACCTGGCAAATGGAAAACATTCTCCTGTCCCACGACACAGACTTAATCTTAATTTTTTGTTGATATATATGAGCAAAAATTGTTCTAATTTTTAAATATACAGATTTTTTTCATCTCACTTTCTTCGGTGACATGGATTTACAGTTTTAAATAGAGCAAAATTCAATACAAAGGAGTTACTTTGGGAGTCTTTTACACATAAAACTACTTCTTGGCATATGTTCTTCATTTTAAGAGACAGTTTTAGTCTCTCAATTTGTGAAATACTAATATTTACATATATTAATGATCTTTTTCATGCAGGACCAGTCATCAGCTTCTCCAGAGCCCAGATACAATTTGGAAGCTTTGTTGGGAATCGGTTTGTGGCCAACACCTGTTCTTGTCTTCCACGAAAGAATTTAGAGAAAAGAAAGGGGTATGGTTAGAGTTCAGTGCTTCAGAGCATTATGCCAGGTGCTTACATGCAATATATATGGCATTAAAGGAGTTCAGTAACAACAAAGTAAGACTACTCAGATATTTCTTTCTTGACATAAGAACCATAATCATATATTTGCTACTAGTAAGATATGAATGCTTAGAGGCCCCTGTGTAACACTGGGCTTACTGGTGTGGGGACTGGAATACACAGCAGTGTAAGATTTTACTATCTAAATGAAGTAGACAGGTAATTGGTGAAAAAGAGTAGTGAAGGACAGATAGGTGTCTCCTGTCAGAGGGATTTTGAATTTACAGCTCATGACAAACAGGTCTGTAGCTTCCCCTAGGTACTTGATTGACTGTCACAGGCTAGAGCAGCTGCTCAGTGCATGGCCTGATGTCTCGAAGTGCCTACGCATGAGCATCCCTGCTTCTTCTGTGTGATCCAGAAAAGGGACACCTGGGAGAAAGCTTTGACAGGCAGCAGCCTTCCTGCAAAATTACACAAGGGGCTGACACTGGAGACAGTCCATTTAGCTGAACTGTCTCCTGTCCTCCTGTCTAAAAGCAACTACAAGAAAAGAGCATCTTGCAACTTGCAACTGAAGAAGACCTAAGTACAATAGGTATTTCTGAAATA
Organism: Ibidorhyncha struthersii; assembly: GCA_013398815.1. Classification (NCBI taxonomy): domain Eukaryota; kingdom Metazoa; phylum Chordata; class Aves; order Charadriiformes; family Charadriidae; genus Ibidorhyncha; species Ibidorhyncha struthersii. Next base: position 379,604 of record VZSZ01008539.1, read on the forward strand.
GAGCTTTCCGTCCCAAGTCAGTAGAAATAAAAGTAGCTTATTTCTACTATGTCCAAATGAGAAATTATATTAGAGAGAGGCTGAGAATGGGATTGAATGTGGATATAAAAGCCTGGGAACAGGAGTGAGGAGCAGACAGTGTTTGAACAGATAAGGATTGGAATGATGGGACAGAATAATTCATGTTTAGAAAGCACCGACAAGTTAGTCCATGCCTCCTGGAGCAGCTCTCATCTTAGTCTGTATGCAGCAGAAGGGGCCTAAGTCTCCTCATTCCTCCACTGTCAGGCAACATGACAGTAGAAACCCACCAGGAAAAAAAAAAAATAGCACAACTTAATTTTTAGTTCTGGGGATGAACTGGAGCTATATATTGGACAGACCCTCTCCTCGTTCATCGACAATGTCAAAGACAAAGATGTCAAATGCCAGTATGAAAGCTAATAGGATTATAAAACCTTTCTTCTATATCAGGAGAAAAGAAACAGCAATTGCGATAAAAGAGAATAAACCCTTTAAAACTGTAACAATGGGTGACCATAACTACTTTTATATAAACCCTCTATACGCCATGTCAAAAATGAGGTGTGGAAAAGCAATTTTTCGGTTTTATATGAGTTGAATAGTTCTGGCAGCTTTACCAAATGCAAGAAAACCTCATCCTAAGTAACACCTAAGGAATTTGATTAAAATTTGGATGGAACATTAAGTAGAGTAACTGAGCTGTAACTCTTGCAACACTGTAGTACAGAGTGCATGCTACCAAATCAGGAAACATGCATATACTTTCCCCCTTTTCCATCTTCATTAAATATGTTTTCTTAGTCCTGAAGTCAATTTCTGGGACCGTCTTTCTAAATAACTCAGTCTGTTTGTATGCTCACGTTTCTCCTTCACAAGTGGGATTTCATTTTGTAGGCCTCATGCTAATTAATCACAATGAGAGATTTGAAGAAGTTTCCGGTTAAGGTTACCAAATGTTTTCCGAGCATGGTAGCATGAAAGAGACTTTGAAAACAATCTCACTTAACAAAACAGACTAACAGATGACCCCTGAATGGCAGCAGGGCAAACTTGAGGGATATTTAAGAGGCAAGAGAGAGCAAGAGGCAAGAGCAAGCAACAGGCTGAGAAAGTTGAGGTTATTCAGCCTGGAACAGAGAAGGCTCCAGGGAGACCTTATTGCAGCCTTTCAGTACTTAAAGGGGGCTTATAAGAAAGATGGGGGCAAACATTTTGCAGGGCCTGTTGCAATAGGACAAGGGCTAATGGTTTAAAAAAAAAAAGAGGGTAGATTTAGACCAGATACAAGGAAGAAATTTTTTACGATGAAGGTGGTGAAACAGTGGCTGAGGTTGCCCAGAGAGGTAGTAGATACTCCATCCCTGGAAATGTTCAAGGTCAGGTTGGACAGTACTCTGAGCAGCCCGATCTAGTTCAAGATGTCCCTGCTTATTGCAAGAGTGGTGGACTAGATGACCTTCAAAGGTCCCTTCCAACCCATACTGTTCTATGATTCTAAGTAGAGGGAATTGATTTCTGATGGGGATGGTGGAAAAGATTTTACAATCACATGGTTTTTTTGAGAAAATGAAAATCCATAGTCAGAACCAGTGCTGGACCTCTCCAGAGATCTGAGAAGTAAATTCTATGACTACAAAAAGCTGTTTCTTTCGCCTGCACTGGCAATTTGTTTTTCTCCAACTGTATGTCTTCAACCAAGGACAATTCCTGCAGGACAGGAGACCTTTGATAACTTGCGTCTGTTCTAATTCAGGTGGGAGGACATAACTGTGGTGTGCTGGTAGCTCAGAGACCCGCACAAAAATCTTTGTTCTTCATGGCTGCATCCTGCTTAAGCTCTTGAAGGCTATTAAGAGTACTTGAAAACAATGATTTATGTGAGTCACACAGATATGACCACCTAGCAGAGTGAAGTTCAAAAAGCTCCCTCCCAGCTCAGAAACTAAAATTGGCTTGGTCTGTTTTGTTGTCTTCTTTTTTTAAAAAAAAAAAAACTTGCACAGGAATGTCATATCATGTCACAATTGCTAAGAGGAAAACAAAATCTTCAAAGTCAATGATGCTAAAACTGATATCCAAATTAGATTTAATATAGTGGAGCGCAAAACAAAAGAATAATGCCTTCAGCCCTGAACAAAGGCCAGCAGAAAATGAAAATCACCCAGTGAAAGAATAGAGTTATCCATTCTTAATGCAGCAAAAGTTGGTGATTCAACTGAGGGAACAGCACAAAGCAAAATAAAAAGCATTTGTAGATAAGAGAACAGAGCCTAATGGATATTTTCAGTAAGCCTAAAAGCTCTGTTGCCACTATAGTGCAAAGATAATGTTTTCTACCTCTACAATTCCTTGCAATGATTGTTTTGCCAATATATAGTATAAAAGAAACAAAGACTAATAATTGCTTGTCAGCCCTGACGAAGCATGACAGACATCAACCATGGGAAGGGGGAATGCCACTTCACTGATCCGATAGTAACAGACTGCATACAGTTTATGTTGTTCACCTATGAAATTGGCTCAGAACTGTAAAGAAAAGGACATCTGAAGGTCATCTTAAACAAGCTGGTTATGTCTCTCTAGTTAAAATACATTCAGGGGCTCTCAATCACTGAGATCATTTAAAATTGCACAGAATGGAGTTGCAAATCACAATAGGTAGGTCCAGGCTCTGCTCACAGATCAGGTCCAAATGAAGTTCAGAAAAACTGCAACAGAAATATTTTTTCCAGGAAAAAGCATATGTCTCAGAACCTTCCATCACAGAGAGGTATCTAAATATAAGCTAATTATATAAAATGATATGCAGCACACAGATTCAAATTGTGGAGTGGAGGCATAGGAGGAAGGAGTCGCCAGATGAAACCTCATTATAAAAAAGCATGCACAGTGAAAGATAAATCATAGTTTATGAAGATCCTTTGTTAACTAAATGAAATCATAGCAAAGTGGAAAAAGAAATGCTGATAATGTTGTTATTACCCATTTTCCTAGATATCATTTGAATCAAGCCTCTCAAGTACAGTTTCTTAAGGACTGATTTCTTTTGAAATTTAGAAAGGCCTATTTTTGGAGGGGTTTTTAGGATGTTTGTATATCCAAATTAATAAGGCTCTTAACCTTTTCAAATCTGTTTGAATAAAACTCCCAAAAGGCACCAGTGGTTTTAGGAACTCTGCCTGGAGTACCTTACAAAGTCAGACTGTCACAGCCTGGGGCTCTTTGCATTCCAAAATTCCAGAGTAGATTATTACCTTAGTCCTCAGGATCCTCTCACTTTTTAAGTAATGGTCTGCCCTAAGAAGGGGCAAAGCAACCTCTCATACATTAAGCTATATAAGAGACCAGCAATCCAAGTCCTACCAAGGTGCTTAGGCCATAATTTTAATTGCTAGCTTATTTACATATGGGAAAAAAAATTACATAGCAAAATAAAAAGCTAGTGTAAAAAAATACAAACACATTATTAATTCTGTGACAATTAAAAAGATTCTTGTTGTTTGTCACAATTTTTTTAAGGCTGTTTTTCTTCTCATTCATTTGGCTCTGCAGACTAATTTTACTGTAAACATTCTGGGTCTTTTTCCTGCAATAAAAGCAAATATTTCCCTGAGGAAATATGACAAAAGTTCAATAAGTTTATCAGAGGCAGGACTCTTCCATTTTTATTGCAAAAAAAAAAGAGTTTACCAATGGAAATATTAGAATGTACTACTAAATAGAATTCATTGTAAGGTTACAGAACACAAACCAAGGTTTTACACAGCAGTGTTTCTGGGAAGAAAGAAAAAAAGCCACACAATTTTATATTTAAATTCCACAGCAAGGAAGTCTGCAGCTAATCAACGTTATTCCCCTGGTAAGTATTTTGCTACAGACCATGGAATCGCTCTAGAGAGGTTCACAGATGCAGAGACTAGATGACTCAGGGGAACAATATGAGGATACCAAGCCTTCCACCTCTAAATCGACAGCTGAGTACAACACAAGGAAGAACTAGATCATATTCTGAAAGCAGTGTAATGTTTTCTTTAATTCATCACTAGACTCCATAAAAATGTTTTGAAAGGAATCTTTTAATCTGATGGATGTTCAGGGTCAGTGTTAGTGATGCTTGAATCCTTTTTTTAGGTATCAGAAGTCTGGTCACCATGGGTACTTTATGACAGCTTCATACTCACAGATGTAAGGGACATAGAAGATGAAATATCACTCCAGAAATTTTTCCTCCCAGCAAGATCTGAGACAAATTAATGGGTTAGTGTGGGGAAATTTACATCAAGTTTTCTTAAACAACAGCGCATCAATAGATGTCTTCAATCCCCAAGGCTATCAAGTCAACAGCTTTCATCATTTTAATACCTTCCAAAAAAACTCCTAAGGCGGAGTACATTCTCAGGAAATCTAGATTCATACAAATCAATGCAAGATAAATCAATGAGTCAAATAACACCATAAGCTACTAAAAGAACAGCAGTATCTGAACCCATAAAATAATAAACCTTCAATACCTTATGCCACACAAACCTTTTGGCTATTAGAGCTTTTTAACCACTGTCTAACTAGAAAGGTTTCCTTTAAGATGTACATATATTTGTTTTCTGACACGAAGTAATCTATTTATAGTCAATGTTTAGCTTTTCTGGGATTTTTCTTTTAGCATAGTACTTTGAAAATATGTGTCCTTCAGTATAAGGTCATATATCCAACAAGCAATAGTTTGGATTTATTTAATTAAGTGATTCTGCCAAACAAAGATGTAGGTATGCCTTTCAATTTTTTCTTACTTATTCATGTGCATTACTTCATTTTGTGGATAAGGATGAGTGGATGTTAATATTAAAGGAAAAGGAAATAGCAACACTATATTCTCATTCTTACTGCCGGTCACAACGTCCTTCTAAAATGCAAAATTTTTTTCTTTGTTGCCATAATCTCCATAACAGATATAATGCAGACAGAATAATTACAGTGTAAGATGAGGAAAGTCTGTCCTTTTTGGTTAACATCTTGAGGGGGCACATTTTCTTCCTCTTATTTCTGAGCAGTATATGTGGCTCTATCACATTCACCGCAGACACTTCCCAGAGGATTTTCAGAACTCCTCCTCCTGTAAATAGGCCAATACTCTTGCAAGTATATATTCCAGAAAAGAAGGAATATATAAAACTTGAAGGTGGCTGTTACCATGCTCTGGCTGTACCTTGCACTTCACACCTTGTCTACAGTAAGGATGTTTTAGGGGAAATTTCACACCTAGACTAGAAAACTTATTTTGACTTCTGTCAGCATTTTAGCACCATATTGATTAGACCTGCATACACAGTTCTTGAAACACTCACAGAATATGGTGGTACAGAGACCTTCTAAGTCCAAACAGTGAAATCAAATTAACATTAGGAAGAAGAAATTCCTACTTCCAAAAATTCCTAACTGAAAAAAAAAGATTACAACAACTCCTGCAGAATTGTGAACTGTATACCTGTATACTGATTTGTGCAGTTCAACATTTGTGAAGGCTGTAACCTTTTGCTTTGCTTCTAATGTAAATGTAGTGCATTATAAAGCAGATAAGTGAGCACTGACCCTGGGTTTTCTTTCTGAAGACTGGATCAGCCTGGGGTATTTTGCAGTACAATGAGAAAGAAGGAGACTCCCAGGGGGAGGGGGGAAAAGAATGCATAACATTTTTGGCAGAATATTTTAGTTGATAATTCACAACTTCTTACCATTACTACATGCATTTATTTATATGATTCCATGTCATTATGTTGGTATCACTACCCTCAAAAGTACTACCGGGAATGAAAAGATTTCAGTGAGATGCCACAGTCAAATGGATTTGACTTACGCCTGTCATTTCAGGAGGTTCAGATGTGGTCCACAGGCTTCGCTATCTTCTGTGGTCATGGCTCAAATTATCCACTGATTCGGCAGGTGTCTGTCAGGGTGAATCAACACTATTATCAGGAAAGATTGTTTCTCTCCATAAGTCTTGAAATGCTTAGTCTGGTTATATCAAACATTAGCACCATTAAAGCTATTGCAGCACAAACTCCAAGGCAGGCTTGTCCGGTACTATGGGAAACTACTGAAGCAGAGAGAAACTCTGTGCTACTATGATTAAATTCCTATCAATCAGGTATACCTACATATAGTTTAGTCATACCTTGAGTTGCAGTCTACAATCCTGTTTCAAAGTTACTTGTTGAGAATACTCTGAAAGCATCCTCTCCAATGGCTTTGGCCCTTTGAGCCACCCTTCCTGACACCTTCTCACAAATATGAAGAAAGAAATCATTAGTGATATGACATTGTACTTGCTAAATCTGCCCGTTAGAGGATAGCAACCGGTTCCTCAAGCTGCTTCAGAAGATGCTGCAGTAGATTTGAACTCTAGAGGGTAAACTTCCTCCCATCCCAAGCGTTCCCAGCAGTGGCAGCAGAAGGGGTATCCTGGAGACAAAAGCAGAGTCACAGGGGTAGCTTTTCTGAACAGCACGTGACAAGCCCAGAGGCAGCCACAGCAGCGCCCTCCTGTCCACAGGAGTCCACATTAGATGGCTTCGCATGCTCTTCTTTTTGAGGTTTTATATCTGTGTAATGCAAGATGGTTTCTGAACAGCTTTGAACATGGATGAGCCCAAGGACTGAATCCAGTCAGTATGTAAAAGGACACTGTAACGGAGCTTTTATAGCAAGGCACAAGTCAAGCCCTATGATACCAAAAATTTGTGGGATATTATTGTCAGCAATACAATTGATAGGCTTTAAGAGAACACACTAAGGGTTCAAGGTCAGATTTCCATCAAGCAAATTCATCACCAATATAAATTGCATTCAATCAGATTTTGTAGTTACCAGTATTAATACCTGACATTCCTCATCTAAAAAAGCCTCTCACTAGCTGTATGTTTACACCACATGCTGCACATCAATGGGAGCTTGCTGTGGGCACAACCGAACTGAGTCTGCCTGTGTTCAGAACTGAGATAAAAAACAAAGAAAAAAACCCCAACTCTTACATGACCCATGTCAGTGCATTACCCACCATGTGCTAATAATCTCAGCCACTCAACAGCTTGAATTAGCTCAGCACTGTATTAATGCCCTCGTGCATCCTTTTTCCTTTCAACTCAGGGCAGACATAGGGCCAGTTTGCACTGCACCACAGTATGTAGTGGAAGCACTGTGTAGGAAGACTCTATAACAAGGATTATTTGCCATCCCCTATGTGGAGCAGATTGCACTCATGGGAAAACAAAGGGCTTAAGGATGTGAGCATCCCCTAACTCAAGTGGTGGAAGAGAAATAAGAATGTGCTGGGAGGGATGGAGGGCAGCAGCTGTAGAGTCACTGATTGATTGGTGTGGGAGTGGCTCCCGTACAAAACTGACATTGATCTATCTTTTAATCTAACAGCACAACAACAAATCTTAAGGCAATCAATTTTAATGGTATTAATAGTCCCATTCAAATTATTCACTTTCTACCTTAATTTAGGAGGCTGGCTTCATATTTCCTTGGCAGATTTGTCAAATAAAGATTGCTGTTTCTTTGAGACAAGCTTTCCTTACTGGTCCATTTCTTTAGCATGCGTACTTTTTTAAAGAGTGTTATAATTTCCTCCCAGGACTGAATAATTAATAATTTATTCATTTGCTGTTTGTTGTGATAATCTTTCTTCCTTGTGTAAATCATGTCCATGCTGGCTTGTTTTTCCTTTTGGCAAACCACAGGCAGCCTCAACATATCTTGATCCAACACAAGCTCTGATCAGTTTAGATAATCTTTGTCACTCCGGAGTCAAGGCTGGGCACAGGTCAGGACTCTTCATTCTAGTAATTGCCCTCACTTCATCTATAATTTGCTCTTTTGAATAAACCATCAGCTCAGCATATTTGGGTTTTTTTTCATTCATTTCAGGCCTCATCCAGTGGCCATGGGAATCAATGGGAGATTTTACTCTGGGAACAATAGGCAGCGAGCAAAATTTTTATCACTTTCTAGTGTATTGAACAGGGTGAGAGGAGCAAATGGAGCAGGGCTAGGATGAACCGCTTCGAGACAGAAAGCAATAACTTGAGCAGCAAGCTCACAGAGCTCATAGCCCTGCAAGCATATGATCATCTTCCACGGCTGCTTAAGTCTCTGGAAAAAGTAAATAAATAATAAATACATGAACAGAAGCCAAATTGCTATATTCCTGTAACCAATAGCCATGGAGTGATACAGTAATATTATTTTCCATTTTAATTTGTTTCTAAGTAAAATATGAACATAAATACATGTAAACACCATATGTAAAAACCATACATCCCTAGTATTAAGGGACTACATTTTAATTTAAGGGAATACAGTTAAGGGAATGTAATTAAGTAAGTACATCTTCGGTTTCAAAGAACTTCCTAATTTCAGAAAATTCATTTTGAGAATAGACATCTCTGCTGGAAGTTGGAGGACTGAGGGTTTTTTTCTCTCTCTTTATTCACATAATCTTCCATAAGGATTTGCTATTAGCCACTTCCAGAGGCAGGTTTGGTGCACTTTTCATCTGACACAGTAAAACAGTCCTTATACCGTTACACCCTCATACCCTCACAGTGTGGGTCCTTGCACTACAGGTCATGCTAGACTTCTACATCTAAGTGGCTGGTTGTCAGGTAGATTTGGGGATGTTAACAGCATATCTGTCTGTCAGACATCCATATCTGATCTGTAAGTTTGGGATTTATCACACCTAACAAAACTTCTACAAAAGTCGAATGGGTCTCCACCCTAAAACAGCTGAATCACTTTCCAGAAAGGCTTGTCATCTCTGTCTACTGCAGAGACACAGTCTAGTCATTTAAGACTCAACTTTAGCCAGCTGGTAAAGGGTGTGACCAGCTCTGTGAAGCTCTGCTTGTGTGGCTATGTCCCAGCCAACTTTAAGCTGTAGCTGTCAACATTAATCTGTGAGCAAGAGAATTTGTTGACTGTGAAACTGTACAGATTAAGAGAGCACAAAGGGGAGGAGTGAGGCTGTGTTCATAAGAAGTGATGAACTCAGTTCCAGAGGGGAAAATTACCATGAAAAACTATAAAACTTTGAGAAAAAAATTGGAGAGTAAAAAGAAAACAATTTGGCAAGACTGAGGATGAACCCATTTCACAGAGCAATAGAGGCCAATGCTTTCCCCTAACTGCTTCACGAACAGAGACTCCTCAAATATCTGCACCAGGGTGGCAAAAATAAAAATGCTTAACTTAATAGTATCTTTTTTCAGCCTTTGATAGCTATATTAGCCAATAAACAATTGTTGCGTATGCAGAAATTGTGCATATGATCCTGATTGCAAGTTTTTGTGCAGAGGTCTATAAACTCACTAAAGGAAGTGATACAGATCACTAACATAGGTACCTAGTACCATTTTAGGTGTTTAAATGATCTGAAAAACCCATAAATGTAAGTTTGGGATTTATCTGGCAGTTATTCATTCTGTCAGTTAATGATGCAAGACCTTCTGGAATATGCTGCTGAAGTCAGGTGTGGTAGCCTAGGATATACCCTTAAGTGCTCATGTAGTGTCCTGAATCACATCCTTAAAAGCAGATTAAACCCATCCTACCCATACAGACTAGACCTTAATACTGGACAATGAACTGCAGTAGTCATTAAATGAGGAAGTTACTCATTTCCCTAAAAGCAGCATAAGTAAGATACCTGCCCTGTGCCTCCTTCAGTTTTTCAAAAGAGCTCTCTTACCTATGTTGATAAGGAGATTTCAACCACAGATCTCATATGCACATCCTATCATTACTCATGTGTAAGGAAGTTCTCATTATGATCCTGGACTCTTGTGTTACGACTAGTAAAACACGCAAGACAAAGGGAGCATTCCCCAAAGACCTTGAAATGTAAACACAGGTTTGTCCCAGCAGTCTGTTGGACCAGCAGCCTTGTTCTTTTATCACTTTTTGTTAAGAAAAAAACAGAGAGAAAGAGCTGAGAGAGCTCAGATTATGTTGGGAGAGAAACAGAAGGTGGAAGAGGTAAAAAAAATCAAGGAGAAGAGGGACAGAAGAGAAAATATTAGGAGGAGATAAAAAGGATAATTGAAAAGAAAAGAGAAGAGAAATATAGAAACCTATCTCCCAATAGGAAAGAACAGATGAAATCATTTTATAATGAAGCAATCCCCGAGGAAAACAGAATAGAACATTTTCCTTGAGAATGCCAGGAAAGAAAAAAAATCTTTCTCTCTTTAAGATGTTGCAGACAACTTCCTCTGCCATAATTTAGTTAATGTATGAGAAGGGAGATAACCCTATCAGAAAATCATCAGTAGCACAGAGATCTTATGGAAAATCATTGCAGAACTTACTCTGAAAGAAGATGTACTTCACGGTAGAGCGTAATTATGCAACAGTTTCACTGCAAATTATATGATGGTTGCCATTAATAAAAATCAAACACAATATACACTGTTTTAGCATTTATCCCACAGTGTGATACTTTTAATGTTTGTTTTTGAAATCCAGGTGTAGTATATCTGACTGCACACTTAATGCCATGCTGAAAAATCCTGTAACAGAAGTTTACTATACCAGTGATGAATTAGCCATGCATAATCACAGTGCTGAGTAATTAATGCATTTTTAGAGCCCAGATTACAGTGTACAACTATATATCACACAAATGTGAGATACAAAGACAAATTACAGTGTAATTTCAGTGTACCTATAGGATATTGAATGTGATAATAAGTTGGCCAGACAAAAGGATGTACGCGTTGTGACTCCCCAACACTGTGTTGGACAGTGCAGTGTAAAAAGTCACCTCATTAGTCCCAAGAAGCTGAGAAATAAGGGCATAAAGAGCTTGTCTGGAAGAAGAAATGAGGATATTTAGAGGGACGAAACTCAATCCATCCAGTCTTGGGGAAAGAGTCAAAGATGTCAAGACTGTGAAGTATTGTCTATGAATCTCTTATGAAGTACTTTGAAGGCAGCATGTGCCCTTGGAGATGGTGAGGAAGAAGATGAGAATCAGTTCTCTTGATAATGGTTTGTGGAGGAATGTTATAGGAAAGAGTCAAGTAATACAAAAGGAGACAACCCAAAAGAGTAGGCCCACAGCTGGCTGTGGTCTGCACCTGTGTCTGGAAAGAGACCTCAGCTGTGTGTGAAAGGAAACGGGTGGTAGTGCCACCAATTTTTGCAAGGTATTGTGCTCTCACCATCCCTCAGTCTTTTTCCTTATTCTGTCTCTTTTTTAGTATTTGGAAGCCAGATTGATTGGGATATTAATTTATTAATCTTTCCACCATAGGTATCTCTTTAGTGTCTAACATCACTGCCAAAACTTCAGAAGTGTTAAAAAATCAACAAATGCCAACAATCCTAGCAGAAGTCCTCATAAACCCCAACTATATATCCTTCAGCTTTATAATCTTCAAATTCTCATAGCCATTTAGTCAGACAAAGTACAGAACATAGCTTCACATTCTCTCCGTGTTGTTAGTCCCATCTGGCCTGATGGGACTGAGACCACATAGAGTCAGGATTGCTAACAAAGCAAATATATGTAGTGGCGACAACCCTTCACCCTGTTCAGTAGTTATATTATGTCAGTCGTTGTTGCCCAGCTTAAGGATTTCTCATTGATTTGGCTTGAAAATTAAAGCCTGAGCTGTCATTGTATGACTTTCCTGACTAGATCAGAAAACAAACCTGAGCAGCAAAAAAGGCCATGTGATAAGAGCTCTACAATGACATAACAAGGAGAGAGAGAGAGAGAGAGAGAGAGATTTTGTCATCAGGTGGAAAGGCTGTACTTTCTTCGATGTCTATAAACAGGTTGTGTGAACCGTGTTAAAATTCATAACCTTTCAATCTCTCCCTCTTTCTCTTCCATTTCTCATCCAGCTAAAAAACACATGGTAAATGTCTCTTCCATTCATTTCAATCAATATCTGATAATTATGTCTTCTTCTTCATGTGTTATTAATACCTGTGAGTCCCGGACATGGCCTAAGAACTTGTCACAGGCAATACGCACATAGATCAGAAAGGTGTTCCTACTCTACCTTTTATTCTACACAACTTTGGCAAGCAATTTACTAGACAATAAACTAAAGTCACTTTTCTGTGAGCAGAGATTGGTATATTTTGACTGAGAAACTGGAATTGTTGTAGGCTGACTCTGAAAATCATTTCTATAATATTGATTCAAGTGGGCAGTTAAGTCCATCAGGGCAAGACAGAAGAATGCTTTATGACCCTTTTCTTAATAGGGAGAAAAAGCTGCAAATTTTCAAAATACTTCATCTGCCATCTCCTACGTTTCCATTCCGGTACCCTCTCCCACAGCTGCCTTGTGCTAGGGATGCTGTCCCTGGAAACAACGAGCTGTTCACAAGAGCTGTCCTTTCCCATGAGAGCAAACAAATGGCTCCAGGAAGATGAAATGGACTGTAAGGGCTATGCAAGTGTCAGGGTCTGCAGCCTAAATTACATCCTGCCAGCAGAGGTCCAGACTTTTCAGATGCAAGGCAAAAATTCCCAGTTTTAATGCACAACAGACTCTAATCCTTTGAAATTCAATATGAGTTAATAAGCAGGGCATTATATAAGAAAAGGATTGTTAATTTATTCCCCTAGAAGTCTGGTAATGCTGGGAAAACACACCCTCTCAACAAAGCCTGGGGAGCTGTGGGCAGCTATAGTGACCACAAACAGTCTGAAATAATATAGGACCTTACTCCTCCTCACCCTCTGCCTGCACCATTGCTCTCAGACCACTCTGCTGCTGCGTTTCTCTTGCAGCCTTTGACATTTTATTTGGACGCTGAGATAAGGCTGTAAGAGGAGAACAATGGAAACAGCAGCACCACAGAGCGATTTCCCTCCCTCCATCTCCAGTTTCTCATCCTCCCCCAGCAGTGCACAAACAAATAACACGGCTGCAGACTTTTAACAGCTTGGGATCAGGTTCACACTTTCATTCAGGACACTGCACTTGGATGATTTGTGTTTATTTGAGCCACTGAGGCAGTCAAATGTGAGACCAATGTTTTCTTGGTATAACAGAAGTTAATTGGAGCATTTCAGGCATTTTCTGGGACTATCTTTAGGCTGGTCTTCCACAGGATGAAGTCCAGTGAAAAATATAAATGTTAAAATAAAACAAGCAAGACTTATGCCCATCCAGTGCTGCAAACCCTCCATTAGTGGTATTTAAGATCTAGCCAGCCTTAGAGTTCAGAAGGTGAAAACATCTTCAGAAGGATCAAAGCTGCAATTTTCTGAGGGTAGAACAAAAAATTTTAAACCATGGTGGAAAGATATGGAAAAGGAGAGGTATCTCCTTTTGTAAGTTTACCATAGTTGAGATGTTTCCTAACAACAGGTATTCTGAGTTGCTTCATTATTTGAAAATGGGGTATTTGGTGAAATTCTTTTTGAAAAAAAATATAGTAACAAAATGCCAAACACCTCCTTCCTTTTACCTGGAATGCAGGTTTACTTTTATTTCAAGTATTCAACAAGTCATGAATGTAGACAACATTTTCATATTATTTTAAACATTAATTTGTCTTTTTTGCTCTTTGCCTTTTTGTTTCCGAGACTTTGAGATATACCAAGTCACTTTTGTGACTTCCTCTCTAATCAAAAGGCTGGAAGCTTGTGGGTTTTTGAAGGTTTTCTTCCAAAGCTGGGTTTCTGACATAATTTCATAACTCCAGGAGGCCATCTTCTATACTACTAAATAAAATACATAATGCAGTTGTAGTATTGTCTATCTTTCCTTAATCTGAATATAACAGCTGGTGAAAGAGAATCTAAACAACTGTAAACAAAACAAAATTTCACAGATGAAAGGTTTTGCTTTCATCAAAAATCACACATATGTTTCCAGACAAAGATTTTCTTTTGAAAATTTGTTTTTCATTTCATCTGAAAATGTTACGGAAATCTTTAATTGATGGAAAAGTTGAGAATTCGTCTGATATGTTTTTCCCGCACTGCTTAATCACCTTCTCTGTGTAAAGATGCTTACTTTATTTCTCATTTGCAATTGTCTGACTTCAGTTTCCAGCTATTATACTTTGTAACGCCTTTGTCTTCTAGATTAAAGAACACTTCAGTAGCCGGTGTTTTCTCCCTCTGAAGTTACTATGCTATAATCAAGTCACCTCTCAAATCTTCTTTTACTTTAAAGGAGTGTGAGGGATGAAAGGCCTAACAGACTATGGACTCTGGAGGAGTACTAGAATGGGAAACCCAGTGTTCATTATGGGACCTGTCATTCACCCTCAGGCAAACCAGCATATCTACCCCCATGTTTTCCTTCCTACAGTTTTTCCTCAGTTGTTTAAATTGCAAAGTCTCTGGGGGTGTCTGTAGCTAGCAACCTTTTTCAGATCTTTATTAGTGCAATAAAAACTGGCTAAACCATACTACAAAGGGCTCTGTCCATTGTAGCTCATCTACATTTATTTGGTTGGTAACTGTTTTTACACTGTTCTTTAAAGTTTTTCTTTGTTTGTTTGTTTGTTTTCTAATTGAAACATTGATTCACTTAGAAGCCATGAGTATCTCTCTTTAGTTCACTGCTGACCTGATTTCAGAAAATTTAAGATCTAGTTAACGTTAAGAATATGAAGTTTTTCCAACCTATCAATTCCAAATCCCAAGAGAAAATCAATGGAAAAACAGTTTCAAATGTATCTTTGTAGGGGTTTTGTGAACAGCTAATGGAGGAAATTCTGTTCTTTTGGAATATTAGTTGCTCCACTTTAAGCATAGACAAGAGGTCTATGAACCTACAGAACCCTATAGAAAAAAAGCATAATTGATAATATTAGAAAAATGTGTACTTTATACATTTCTCTTGTACATATTTCTGCAGTAATTAAAGGCATTACATGACTGAGGCAAATGTGAGACATCATTTAATGATATCTGAACTCCACTTCATAATGCTTATTGGTTTTGATGTAGGTTGAGTGAGTTAAACTTGCAGTAAAAGGTAAAGAGTTAATCAGATCCAGGGCAAAGTCAAAAATTTTTGAAGGCAAGAGTGTCCAGAGGCATAACTGCAGTCAAGACAGAACAATTCTGAGAATACTTCAAAAAAACAAAATAACATGGTAGGCTCTGATAGGTAACTCATGGTAGATAATTTGTGGTAGATAACATCTCCCTCTGGCCACACAGTTCTGCCTGCATAATATGGACATCATCTATGCCAGCTAAACTATACACAGTGCTTTAGTAAAGAGACCAAACCAATGGAATAAGAACATACTATATTGCTTTCATCAAGGTATTTACTTCTTATTGGGTTCTGCTAGCCTGACTGAAAGGAATACTAAAAAGGTCCCTGCTTGTGCACACCAAAGAAAGATTGATGAGTCACAACAAATAATTCATTCATTTTGTTATTTTCTTGACTGACTTTACATGGAAAAGTTGGAGAAAAAAAATGAGATTTTGAACATCAGTTCAGGGACCGTTGAAACACCACAGACGTTCTTTATCTGCATGCTAGACCACCTTAGATATGACAGCAATTAATTTTAGTATAAGCTACAATGTTGAAACATATCTTTTTAAAGCAGAGGCCTCTTATGAAAATTGTGGAATCAGAATGAAATCAACATTTAGAGGGTTATATGAATATACTAATCTATATACTTTCACAAGCTTCAGTAAATTGCTTTTCACCCAATCCAAAAAAAAATAGGACCAGAGGTTATTCTATGTTTCACTCCACTCTGAGGGTCCTGCGAAATTAATGAAGCTGAATATTAAGTCTTACTCCAGGTAAAGAGCAAGCTAAAGTGCTGTAGAAGAGAGAAACAAACTGATCACGACATTTCTGAGGAATTTTGCTTTCAGTAGTTGGGAAGCTGAGTTTACTTCATACCTTTGTACAGTAAATTCCACTCCAACCTAATAAATATAAAGACCAGGAAAAAAGACCTGAGATGAAGGTGGTGACATGTTCATTAAAGTGACACTCTATCTCATTTTAAAATAAGTGTTAGGGTTGTCATGGGTCACCTTAACACTAGCAACTTATGTACCCTGTCTGCCTGACTCTTCTGGGCAGAAGCCTAAAAGTGAAGCAGGTGGGCTGAGATTTCCTCGCTAAATCCATCCCAAGGTTGAATTCCTGTAACTATGCAAGACATGAACTGATTCTTTAATGCAGATCAAAGACTGCCAGGTCTTATGATAAAACAGAAAAATGGCCTGTGTTGGTGCCTGCCCAAGTCTGTTGACCCTGTTGTACCCAGGGATAACTCCTGGTGGCATAAATCCATCATCCCTGTTAGTCCCTGGGCTAAACCTAGCTATCTGCCCTTATATTTTATGATGGCTCTTTCCGGTTCTAACATTTACTCATTGGTTCTCATGGCCTGAACCTTAAAGTTAGGGGTGGCCCAAATATTAACCCAGAAGAGAGCCAAACAGCCAGACAGAAGCAGTTCTTATGTCAGCACAGTGCTTTTTGGACACCCCGGCCTGCACAAGCCTCAGCCCTCTCTGGCCTTAATTTTAACCTGCAGGCCACTTCCATGGCCAGAGGTCATAAAGTGGCCACAGGTCATGCTTGCTGATCCTACTGGCTGGCCCTGCTCTAGCCTTAGTCCCGATTTGGCCCAGCATCCTCTTGCACCATCTGTTGTGGGTGTGTATGTCATATAGGTAGGTATAGGAATAAGTATATAAATTCACACCCATACTATATATTTCTGTATAGGTGTATACACATTGCATACATGTATGCAAATAAACACCAATATACACAAAAAATATATAACTATATACATATATAATATACATATATATACACACACATATATAAATACATAGGCCAGTAACAAATACCATTCTTAAACCATGATCTATAAAAAAACAGGTGATATCTGCCTAGGCCAATGTTAATTTCTGCTATATCCATGGCTCAAACACATAAACTCCTCCTAGCCCCACCAACCAAAAGAGTTTCATAATAGTCCTTCTCAGTATGGTAATTTGTGCAGGTTTCTCCCGCACACTAGATTTCTGACAAGAGAAAAAAAAATTAAATGTTGGTTTGAGTTTTGTTTTTACGATCAGCAAACATGATGTGATTTTGAAAGTAACTAAAATGTTCATTATGTATCAAGGACGTAGAAAGGCTCTTTAACTGGTGCCCTGGATGGCTTAAAATTGTACTGGCGCCTTCCTGCCTGCTTCAATATCTTAAACTAGGCATGAATCACAAGTAAATTGCCCAGTCTAATCAAATTCTACCTGAATATATGTTACATAGAGTTGCAGAAGATGTGCTATATCTTGAAAAATTGAAATATTTCAAGGTCTAATCAGATCACTTGAAGTGGAAAAGCAGTGATCACTAACGCCAAACAAAATTAGATTGTGGAAAGTACAGAACGGGTTACTAGACAAGGGCCGAGTGATCACTAGTAGAAATTATTGATCACTACTTCCAAATTCCACTGTATGACTGACATCTCCTCTAGTGTTTCTAAGCATGGGTTAATTGTTATGTGCCTAACATCTCCTAACCTTATACTTTCAAAATACATACCAAGTTTTCTAAGAAAAAATCAGTGTGATAGATAAAGCCGGATTCATCACTCTTTAATCCCAGTTTTGGCAAAGTATGGAATGTTATTGAGCTTAACGACAAATAAGTAGGGTTAGCCCATAAAGGTATAATGATCATTAATATAAACAACAGATAACTATCATAAATTCCAGTATGACTGTTCTAGAGTGGCAGGATCGAACTGAGGGAGATGGCTACAGAAGAAGCAGATAGAGAAACAGCCATGTGTTTTTAAAAAGCATCTGTAGTCAGGAATTAAATCTTCTTTCACTGTCACAGGTATCCAGAGAGCTAAAACAGGAGAGTAAAGGGTGTGCGTGTCTGTTTTGGTGTATAGGGAAGACAGGAATAAGAAATGAGGATATTAACAACAGTGGGCTGAGAAATCCCCGTATTATGAAGTGTACCCTTGTTCTTATTTCTTGGAAGGCTTTCAGAGACAACTGTCCTGGTTTGAGGTAAAATAGGACCAATTTTATTCAGTAACTTTACCTTTTAGCTAGGCTTCTTCTAACTGCTGAAATCGGCTGCATATTGTGCAGAAACTATTCGCTCTTAGAGTGATAAGGCCTACGTTTATAGTTGATGCCCAGGCATGGTATGCAGAGAGGCTCTTGCTTATACTTATTGCTATAACACCCAAGGGCAGCTCACTGTGTTACTTGCCCCATTGGAGGGTCGGAAGCAGAAAAGAGTAGAGGGGTTGCACCTATGGGGAGGAGTAGACAGGGTGACCCAAAACTGACCAACAGGGTATTCCATCCCCTCTGCCTCATGCTCAGCATAAAAGCTGAGGGATCAAAGGGTCAGCCCTCTTTCTTCAATGGGCAGCGTCCGAGGAGGACACTGTCTGTTCATCTGCCTTTGATCCCGATCCTGAAACCAGATCTGGAATCCAGTTCCTATCCCCCACTGAGTCCAGTCTGACACTTCCCCAGTGCCAGCCAGTAGCATGACTGTCATCCTGGGAGCTTGATATGGTTTTGTACATATTTCATTATTTTCTTTTTATTTTATTATTAGTATTCTCTTCTGGGCCCCTCATTACAAGAAAGACATTGAGGTGCTGGAGCGTGTCCAGAGAAGGGCACCAAAGATGGTGAGGGGTCTGGGGGACAAGTCTTATGAGGAGCAGCTGAAGGAACTGGGGCTGTTTAGCCTGGAGAAGAGAAGGCTGAGGGGAGACCTTATCACTCTCCACAAGTACCTGAAAGGAGGTTGTAGAGAGATGGGGACTGACCTCTTCTCCCTAGTGACAAGTGAGAGGACGAGAGGAAATGGATTCAAGTTAAGCCAGGGGAGGTTTAGGCTGGATATTAAGAAAAATTTTTTCACTGAAAGGGTTATCCAGCATTGGAATAGGCTGCCCAGGGAGGTGGTGGATCCACCATCCCTGGAGGTTTTTAAAAAAAGGGTAAACGTAATACTTGGAGGTAAGGTTTAGAAGTGGCTTTGTCAGGTTAGGTTAATGGTTGGACTCGATGATCTTAAAGGTCCCTTCCAACCTTAACGATTCTATGATTCTATGATTTCATTAAAGTAGTTTAGTTCCTTCTAAACTCGTAAGTCTCTCTCTCTCCTGCCTCTCCCTTTGAAGTGAGGTGGGGAGGAGCATCTGTTGGTCGCCCAGTGGCTGGTTCAGCCCAAACCACAACAACCACCAAGATACAGTTTACTCAGAGCAGAGAAAGCCCCAAAGCACCCAATTCCCAGATATTTGGAAATACAAGAATCCGAGTCCATCTCCTGGTGGAGGTTTACCAGTGCCACAGAAATAAGTACTGACAGTGCTGAGCAGATACGTAAAAGGAACAGAAAAACCACAGACTGACTCACAAAATGTGGATCACTGGGCTGATTTGCCTTCAGAGAATCACTGAAAATCTCTGTCTTTCACTTACACTGTAATTTATACTTCATGCTGTCTACTCTTCTGTGCCAGGTGCATGCACCGGGTTTTTGGCTCACTTAAAACTTTATTTTCCCCTGATTTTGAAGACTCTCCTCCTGACCAATCTATCATATTTCTGTGAAACATTAAAAACAATAAATCCAGATTTCTTATGCAGCAACTTTGGTCTCTCTCTGGAATGTATGGGCTTGGCCATTTTTGTATGGAAACCAGAAAGGGCGTGGAAGGGAACATGGGCAAAAGGAGAGGAACAACCTGTTGCTCTCAACAGCTTAGTTGTAGTCAAAACTACGAAGTTCAAGTACCACGAACAGCACAAAGGATGTCTTTTGGTTTGCATACCCATGAGAAGTGTACTCCTCAAAGATTTCCAGCTCAATTTTCAAATAAAAGAGCTTTCAATAGAACTGTAATATTTGGAGTTTGTTTTCTGCTGAACATTAAGGAGTGTATGTCATGCATATTTAGGTCAAAGGTGTAGTTTTCATTTGAGCCCTTAGTCTGAATGTTCATATCTGTTGTATTTGATTTGGGTTTTTTGGAGTGAAACAAATTGACATTGAAAGAGGAGTTATTGCACACTAACAGCACATATTTTTCACAATACTTTTGCCAAATCAAGTTGCTGAAGCAATTGAAACCAACAGCATTGGTCTGGGAACTTGCTATCAATTCAGTTTTGATAGGAAGGAAATCAATAGAGCTGTTGAAATTAATAGTGCTATTCTGAAGAATATGACCTGTTAACTAACCAACATTTAAATAATCACTCCTGGGCTCAATATAAAATTTCCATGGCTTTGAACAGTAGTTTGAGCAAATCCTTATTCATTAGCAGGTCAGATTTGTTAGATATGGTTTATTGACTTCCAAATCAACGAAAGATGGTTTTGAACATGCAGCAGGGACTATTTATTAAAAGCTCTAGTTTAAGCTCACAGAAGAGCTAACCAAGATAGCTAAAGATAAAACCTCTAGTATATAAAACATTCAGATCAGTAAGGAAGTGCAACATTTTTGCAAGTACATTAATTTTCTCCCTACCTGGTGTGTCTTCCTACAGAGTCCTGCTCTGTAACAGGAAGCCAGAAGGAACATATGAGACCATATCTACAGATGCAGCCAAGAAGGCTTTTAAAATTCTTTAAAATCAAGAACAAAGAATGAAACCTGTAAAAATCTAATTGATCCCATAAAAAGAAATAATAAGGTCAAGAAAAATGTGCTGTGAAGCATATACTTCAGAACAGTTCATCACCGCTCAAAAGTAAACAGATTTAGATTTATTTTTCTTCCCTTAAAACTCTTTTTGCAATGTCAATTCTAGATCAAGGCAAAGAGCTTCACTCCATTTTTAAACAAATTTCCCATTGTGTTCACCTTCTCAGCAATCCAATTTTTCCGGCACAAATGTGGAAGTGAATTTCAAGTAAGTATAAACAGAAATGGGTTTTTCAATTCACCCATGCAAATATTCACCCTGGCAGAGTATGCGTGGTCATTCAATCCAGAAATAGAAATTATATCATGTGAGTTTCTGACCAGCTACAACTAAGCAACACAATATAAACTTTGACTGTTTGGCATATCAACTACTCACAGAAAATGGTTTATGATTTATGCTTTTAGGCAATAAATATTGAAAAATGGCAAACAGAGTCCACTCAAAGAAATAAAGAATCCTGACCTGAACACATCTATTTCAGAGAACACAAAAAAAGATGCAGTTATATAAATGATTGACTTCAAATTATTTCTGAGGGAGACAATTTGTTTCTATTTCAGATATGGTGATTCGAAGCGAAAAATTAATTCTTTCCAGTTATCCAAATAATAAAACCAAGTTAACTTTGTCATTACTGACTGTTCATTTACTTATTAAACTGTACATGGGAATGTTTTCCAGTACTTAGCCACAGCATAATAAACTACAGAGAAGCAACAGAGCATAAATTTCCAGACATATATGTTCTAAGTGCTATACTGTCTTTAAGGTATATATTGTCTGTTCTTCTGCATTTGATCTTCATTTCAAAATTTTTTTTCATGTATATATTCTACTGTAACACAATAACATTATGCAATTTTTTCATGTGTTTCTTTAAATTTTAGAGTAAGAGGAAAACTACAATCCATACAGACATATTATCAGCAGGTTATTTTCTGCTGTTTGACAGTAGCAGTCACATTGTGGAATCTTTTTTTTTCTCTTTTTATTCAGACATTTGGAATTGTTTGTTTCTGTTGGTAATGAGTCAGTGTTCCTAACTCATAAGTGCTTGAAATTTTATTTCAGAAAAATGACAGAATAACATGAAAGATACTGTCACTTACTGTATTTTTCTGCAACCCCTGTGACATATCTCAAATAAAGTAAAGAAACAGAACATTTATTTTCCCCCCATCACTGGGAAGAGAGAGACTGCGGTGGATTCAAACAGTTTTAACTCTTTAGTATCTGACAGCAGAAGTGAAGCAAACAGCTGAGTGTTAAAAAAAGAAGTATGGGAGGATGTCGCAGGCAGGCAGGAAGAACAAAGCAGAGATCCATGACCCTTCTTACAAGTAAGAGAGAGGGACTAACCACGTCAGGGACTTGATAAAGATGGCCAAAGTGCTTGGGGAGGAAGGACTGCTGGACCCAGCCCAAACTGTCATGCTCTGTATGAACACAACAAGACAGCTTTCTAAACTGATTAAACTGGATTTTCTTTTTAACAAATAAACTCCAGGAAAAAATGGCCCCTCTCCCAGCACTAAGCTAAAGAGATGTGTTTTAGTTCTCTATAAGCCCTAGCTACAGGATCACAGAGCTTCAGCTTAGTTCCTTATTACCACAAGCACTCCTTCAATGAATATAAAACCGGCTTAACAAGCTTCAAGTCAACAAAACTGGGATTGCAATGGCTAATACCTACTGTCTCCTCTCAGGAGTGAGTGACACAATAGCAGTGATCTTTTGTGACTGACTGAGCATGAATGTTATTTTCCCCAATGTGGCCTAATCTACCCTGTCAGACTCGCAGGGGGTAAACTAGCATCAGTGGGAACCCTTCAGTTAAATCCCTGTGAACCATTCTTTAAATATCCCCCCACATGTCACCTTTTAGAAAGGCAATTGTGCTGCATAACAACACCTTCTGAAGCTCTGGCATCTCATTGCCAGAGGAAGAACCCAGTTTCAAGATATCAGGGCATGTAGTAGTTATGTAGCCCATGCCTGTTAAGGAAATCCCTACTAAGTGGAACGAGGTGCAGATAGGAATTTCTAATAACAAATGGGACACGCTACCAGCATAATCCTACCTTATCACTGGCATCTTAGCTGCTGCTGAAGCTACTAATACTGGCCTCTGTATGAAGAAAAATTTTCCAGAGTCCTGCAGTGTCTAGATTTGGCCCACAGACTGAGGAAGACAATATTTGAGGATTTCAGGAACAAGTCTATTCGATCAGACAGGCCTAGTGGAGTTTCTGCTGCTCTACTTTCATTCTTGGCATTTCTGTTAGGAAAGCAAAGGAAGCCTCAGCTGGCAAAAATTAAGATACTTGTGGGCTGAGGTGTACTAAAACCTGATTTACCTTTCAATTTTTTAAAACTTTACCTTTGAATTGTTATGCCTTTTTTCCTTGTAAACTCACTGCATAACCCTACATGTATCATGCCTACTGCTCTAATTAGAGTTACAGTTATCATCATCACTCCTGGCTCTCATCCTTTCCCACAAATCACCTTGTGATATGAATTAATGAACTGAAGGCTAAGAAATCTTAATCCAGATTTCATTTCTGTTCTTTGCCTGTAGCATGCGTGGCCAGCTAGCTGCTTGCAGCAACATATTGCATTATTTTCTGTCCACTGTTGTATCTCTGCCCTCCAAAGGGAGTCCAGGCACTGCAAACCCAGATCTCTTCAGCTTTCTGTGTTTGTTGTTTCTTGGAGGATTTTTTTGCAAACCAGTATTATTCTCTTACAACTCTTTTGCCATGGAGAAAAATTTAAGTTCAAGAAGCTGGTAAGTCATTTCTTCTTCTTTCCAAAGCCTGATTATTCCCACAACAACAATTCAATGCTACTTTCCTGTAAGTAGATTTGTATTCAAGGATACTTAATACCTCTTGCATAGCAATAAATACTTCTTTCCCCATTACGACTGTTCTTTCCACACTCTAATTCTCCCTCTCTCTTTCTACAAAGTAAGGAAAATATTTTTTAAAAAAGATCTGATTTTTCAAGAAGGATTAAGAATATATGCAGTAAATTATGATTAGACAACTTTGCCTTTTTTCTCTGCCTATTTGTTGCAATATTTTCATCAGGTTTTCCTGAAATTGCCATTAGCTTCTCCCAATCGAAGCGCTATACACTTTTTTTCTTTGTAAACATCCTGTGAATACAGACTTTAATTAGTAGACAGTATTCCCTAAGGGTGGATTTTAGTAAGGGCCCTCCCAGGCCCTCTGGAGTTCTTCAGCTTTAAGTGAAGCTGAGTAATACTGATGGAATGAAAACTGGGAGAGCAAATTTCTTGAAGTGTCTCTAATCCTGTTATGTACTGCAGAGGAGTATACTTGGGTTAGTATCAAGTAGAGTGGCATGGAGATTATTTCCCCTCTTTCATGGCCCTGAGTCACTGGTACAGGGTTCACCAGTTCAGCCTCTCTGGACAGCTTAGATGTGGAAGGGGTAAAAATATTTTCACTCAAAAATGTGAAACATAGTATGTTGAAATTTGGATACATGCATGCCCACTGTCATAAATAGAAAACACACAAAAAGGAAAGGCCTGAAGAGTCCTGTAGGGACCATTCACTGGCCTGAAACTTTAGCTCACCATGCAATGTTCAGTCACGTTATAAACAACAATTGCCTAATAAACAACTTTGAGTTTTACTTCATTTGCTTTAGTATTCATACCGGGGTTTTTTCTTTGTGTTTCACATATTATCAGTGCACAACATAGACCAAAAACAACCCTCTTCAGACTGAAAGAGAAAACATGACACCAGGAAGTAAGGGGCTGAGAAGATTCTCAGCAAAAAACAGCTTGTGTGGTGCTTTGGTCTGAGCACAACAGAGCCTGGAAGGATGGCGCATTGAAATATCACCTCTGTTTCCCTCCTGTAACTGAGAAGCCCATGTTTGAAGACTGACAACTGTGTAACCTTTTTCTGCACTGCCTTGCAATGCTTATTGCCTGGATGCCATGTGAAGAGCAGGGAAGTGCAGCTAAGTAATGAGGCAAAGCGCCCTCCAGAAATAACACAGGTAGTCGAACTGCTGTACTTTCCATTCACCAGGACTGCAAACATTTATCCTTTTTAATTCTACTTCTGTATCATTGCAGATTTTCAGAGGGGAAACATTGCTTTTAGGTGGGGTTAGCCCATCTTCTTCGTACATCCAAGGAAGTGTAATTATTTCATTCATCTTCCAGGTTGAGAGCCACTGTTTCTTTTATTACCCCCAACACTTTCTGAGATCCCAAACAAGATATTTCTTCAGTGCAAACAACCTCTGCCCTCCAGGCCAGCACAGGATTTCTTAGATAAACAGCTCCATATATGCTAATGAAGATGCCTGCTTGGAAGAAGGGTTATAAAACTCAGAACCTCCCCTAGCTGCTTTTTTCCACCATAAAAAAAAGAAAAAAAAAAAAAAGCAGGTCAAAACATGCCCCTGGGGTTTCAAGAACAGCTTATGTTACCAAAGAAAAATTCCATGACAGCACAAAAACCCTGCACATTATTGCACAGGGAAAGTTGTGTTAAAAGTGATGGATGCAAAGTAAAGACTAAAAGAGTGCAGAATCCATTTTGGCATTTGCAGATGCAGGTTGCTCTCAGGTGCAACACAATGTAATTCTTCTCACTAATTGACTAATTCATGCGTGACATAAAATAGTTGATTACGCCTTACAGGATCTTTTGCCAAGCCCTGCTCCTGCTTTCCTCTCTCACACCATCAGGTGAGATCTTTAAGTGTGGCTGGACCCTTGTCAAAAAAGAAGGATGTCACAGTGGTGGCTCAGACACATAGAGGGTGGGTTTAGTGCTGAGAAGGCTTCCAGGGCTCCGGAGCATCTAAGTTACACTTGTGCATTTTGCGGTCCTGCCTCAATGTTCATCCTAATTGCCACCATCAGGAAAGCAAGACAGAGCTGTAACACCCGAGATTTTTTCCCTTATCTGAAGTAACCTTCTTTCTTTGTAACCATCTTTTTTTCTCCTGAGGCAGCATGAAATAGTAGTTAGGGGGAGGGATATAAGGATCTAAGCCCCATCCCTTTTTAAGAATGCTCTATTAAAACAACTATTTGGGTTTGAAGTCTATTTATAAGTGCCTATACATTAAGGTTGTCAACACCCTGCCCAGTGTTTCTGTAGAGCAAACAAGTGCATCTTTTCCCTGCTACTACTCACAACTGAATTGTGGCAAACTAAAAAACATCTTCCAATACTATAGTCTTAACTACACTGATTCTCAGCTGAAAAGTCAACCATCAGCTGAGAGAGCAGACACTCCCACTGAAAAGATGTGACGGCAAAGTATATCAGGAAACAGGGAGGAAGGTGGGGGTGGGGTTGTTTCTGAGACATATGTGAACCAAATGCCCAGACAAGCCTACCCCACACACAAAAAAAACCCCAACTGTTCAGGTTTTCTCCTATCACTTAAGACATGAAGCTAACCAGGAAAAATTCTCATCAGATTTTTGTAAGGACAGATGGATATAACACCATTAAAAATAAAAGAAAAAGAAATTTAAAAAAATAGGAATAGCTGGCTCATTATATGCCAGTTGGGATGTCCGGTTATATTACCCCACACTTAGTCTGTGACATACTTTTACAGTTTTTCCCATGAAAATGAAACCACTGGCTTTGGGCTTTTTAATTTTCAGCATTTAAAAATGACACTGTAAAGGCATGAAAGAAATCTCATTCCAAACACAAACCCTCTGAAAATTGCCTAGTTTGATGGTTGTTTGCAAACTTCCCCTGGAGAGGAATAGATGCTCCATAACCAGATCAGAAACCCTCCCACCCAGTCAGCTTGGCATTTGTCCCTATTTAGGAATGCAAGTAGAGCACCCATGGAGTCTGGCTGGCAGGATGGCCTGGAGAGATGGTACTGCTCAGCACCAAGGTTTTAAAAGCAGTTTTGTGGACAGAAGATTAATCAGACGGAAACATTGTCACAGAACAGCAAGAGAGTAAGGTAAGGAAAGTCCTTGCATTGCACGCATTTAGCCCTCAAAGGACAGCTAAGCAAAGTACAAAAGAAGAGCTTATGTTCTCAAACATTTCTGCTTTTTCAACAGTATGAGTTGTTCTCACAGAAAGTAGTGCCTCTTTCCACAA
Source organism: Ibidorhyncha struthersii (assembly GCA_013398815.1). NCBI lineage: Eukaryota > Metazoa > Chordata > Aves > Charadriiformes > Charadriidae > Ibidorhyncha > Ibidorhyncha struthersii. The sequence continues at coordinate 406,516 of VZSZ01008539.1, forward strand.
ACCTGGCTGATGAACAGAAGTCTGCTCCTACTGAATCAGCAAAAAAGAAGAAGGCAAAAGGAAGGAAAAACAAAACTGAACGAACCTCAGCAACCATACTGCAAAGGCTTTTGTTAGTTTAGTAGATTGCCTATTCTGTTTTGGTTTTAATGTGCACAGATAATCTTCTGGTTCATATTAAGAAGTAGGAAACAAGTTTCATTGTCAACAAACAGCCACCTCCAACCAGGATGTGACAGCATCTTGAAATTAGACTCAACTCTTGGTCCAAAATAAGTTTAGAAGGAGGAAGCAATTTTCTTGCATTTTTATCATTATGGAGGGTTTTTTTGCAGTATATTGACAACAAAGTGATCATTTAGACTTATTCCACTGGTATGGAATTTAGATGATGCTTAAATGGTTATTTGTGCTTACATAAGCTCTTGAAAAATTGTCTTTGGTGTTTATGGGTCTGATTATCAAAAGAGCCGAGCAGATTTTGAAAATCTGGTCACCACATTTTACTTGGAGGCAGAAAGAAATTGATTGTGTGACTGAAAATATTTGTTGGGTTTTTTTTTTAATTGATACCAAACATTCATTATCACTACGCAGTGTACCTCAGCCTTTGGCATCAAACTGCTGACCTCTCCACCTTTCAAAATAAAGAATGAATCTGTTTGCCTCTAACTTTATGTCAACAGTCTTTAGAAGGGGAACAGTTTGTATGTATTGTTCACCTACATCATAGAAGTATAGAATTGTTTAGGTTAGAAGGGCATTTATGTTAACTGAAACTCCTAAAATTCTGACATAGGCCTTTTGCACTATCAAAATAGAGAGATCTGTCCACAGACAAGTGGGTCACAGCCAACCTCCCCTCTGAAAATACCCCTGGATACTAAAATCCCATTGAGTCCTCAGGTAGGACTGCCTATGTCTATTGTCTACGTACTTTAGAAAATACTGGCCTCAATGAGTATAGAGTGTTCCTTCGCCACTCCACTTTTCTTCAGCTTTCATGCACAAGTCTGAGGGTACGAGCCTCACTAGAGCCCTACATGTTTTAATTTTGCAACGCGACATACTTTCTCTCCACTTCACCAGAACAGTTCTTTAGCATTGCAGCTTTCCTTCCTAGTACAGGCTAGAAGAAATCTGTTTTAACATCAACAACAATTTTTCCCACTCCAGGAGTGAGCTACTCTCAGGTACTGGTGAGGTCACTGGATTGCACCATCAGGAAATAGCTGCCTCATGAGAGGACTACTGAACTGTCTGGACTGACCTTGGAGTGGACTTGGAGGTAGCAGTGATATGAAGGAACAGAGAGGACAATGGTACCTGGAGACTATAGCATCATGTCGCGATAACTGTTCTTGCAAGCAATCAGCTTCCAACTAAGACTGTGAGACAATAACTGAAATAGAGAATAAATATATTTTACTTACATGTTCCCATGTGGTGAGAAGAAACCAGTTTTCCCAAGAGCACAGAATATCTTTCAGCTCCATCCTCCAATGGCCCCTGAGAGTTCAAACTTCATCTGTTATGAAACATTTGTTATTAAAAGCAGGATGAACTGAGCTCATCTTCAGGTACAAAGCCTGTGAAGCTACGAAACATGGTTATACAGGGAAGCTATCCTTTCTTGATTATACAAGGAAGCCTAGGGGATGAATCGGGGTAAAATAAAATGGGATTAAGACCTCATAAACATTGTCCAAATCACAAAAAAAAAATATACTGTTCAATGGGTAAACAAAGAGTGCTTTTACAGTAGAACATCTTTATTACAATAGCTATATTAGAGTGGACTTGTGCTGAAATGCCTGTTAGGCGTCACAGAAATGAGTAGGTAAGGGCAATATTGATTACAGACCAAGTGAGTCTGCTCATGGCATAGATCCTTATGGCCTAAAACTAAAGAAGTAGATTAACAGTAGACCTTGTCTCCTATTTCACAGACTTCACTATGATTGCAGCAGGAGACAAACACAGGATGGCCTACCAGAGCACTAAAATTTGCCCATGTTTTGTAACAAAATATGCCTGCACCCATCTTCACAAAGATGAACTTCATTTGCTGCACTGTTGCGTAGGACAGGGTCCACAGGGTTTACCAGTCACAGAGAATTGGTTGGACAATAAAGAACTGTTATCATACTGATGTACCGCTCATTTGCCCCTACAATGCCAAAGATTATTTTCACCATAAAGGCTGCTAGCTCTACTTTGTGTCAACTGCTGGAATCCCTGGGACTCTCATCCTCATATAAAAGCCACTAATGAGCAGTTTTTCTTGAGAAAGGTTTGCTGCTTAAGAACTATTTTTATTGAAAAAACATGGCAAATGACACACACATTCATGGGAATACAATACATCCCCCTCCCCATCATAATTCATCAGGGTCAATTACCATTCTTGACATAAAACATGCATGTTATCATCACTACGATCTTGAAATGTATGCTAACCCATGGGAACACACTAAATCATTTCTTAAGGAAATAATACAGCATATTGTTTGTATGGTACAAACCTTTTAATAGAATTATAACCTAGTCCGTCTGTATTTTAGCACAGTGTTTGTGTTACTCCATAATCCTGGAGTGTGACATTCCATGTCATGTATTAAATATTTACTTTTGACTTATTGGGCTTTCAATCTAATACAAAACACCTTTTGGGTCCACTTATCCTCTAATATAAAACAATATTATTTGCTAAGGGAAAGCATTCCATATTCCCAGGAGGATCTTAACAGCTGTCTGGCTTAAATCCAAAATCAAAATGAACAACAAATAAAAATATATTTTTTTCAGTGACCATTTTATTTCTGAGGGGGCTAGTATCATAGGGGGTATTATCTAGTATGGCAAACAATCTTCTTGTATTGATTTACACACAAAATCTCGGCTGCATGACTTACTGTTCTTTACATTATGCAAGAGTGTGACTACATCCTTCATTTGACACCTAAATTACTAATTTCCCCAAACCACCTCAGCATCAAGAAACTTTAATACCAAACTATTTCTAAGTTTTCAAGGAATAATCCAACTCAGAAAGAGCATTTGAAAAATATTTCAACAAATAATGGAAAAACTATTCTTAATTAAGACAAACCTTTCCCTAATATTTTTTTCCCACTTCTCAGGCATGGCAAATAGGCTTGGATGGCATCTGCAGACATAGGTGAAACAGACCATGTTTCTATGAATATTAGAGTGCTTGTTTTAATATGACTGTGGAACCAGCTGAGCACACTTATGTACACATTAGTGAATGACTAGCAGACTTGATTACTGAGTCCTGCCAAGCACTTAAAACAACATGACTAATGATTTTTAATCTAGCATTTGAATGAACTTGCAACTTCAACAAACACTGAAGAGATGACAAAGGAAAGTTGTGGTGGGCTGTCTTTTCCAAACTTTTTCATCCATATCTTGCTCTGCTTATTCAGCACAATGTAACAGTTAAACAAAATTTATGAAAAGCACACGAAGTAATTCTGACTTACAAGACCACAGTCATCAGAGGCCTTTTTTTTAACCTCTTGGCCACAAGAAGGAGGATAACCCCTTCTATAATTCATAAGAAAAGAAGATCAGTCTGTTAGCTGAAAGGTCCATCCAGCTCAGTGTCTTGTGTTTGTGAACGGCCAAGTGATACATCTGCTTGCTTGAATTTCCCATTTCTCCCTGATACCCTTACAAACCTACTCAAGTTATCTCCTTTCCTCCCATAAAAAGTCCTCAACCATTTTACAGGAGCTGTTCCATGCCTTTGATCACCTTAGCCTGAAACCTTCATATTTCTTTTATTATTATATATTTCTTGAGATGATGGGACCAGAACAATACAGCCCATGTGAGATGCTGTCACAGCTTGAATTTTAACATGGGAGTGTCCTTGATTAGGTTTTCCATTCTTTCCTTTATAATTTTTAATTTTTTATTTTTTTTTCTGCTACTGACTAATGAGCTGAAGTTTCTGAGGAGCTAACACCCAATTGTTTTTTGGAGTCATAAAGACTATTTTGCTGCCTATAAATGCCATTCATGTAATTTGATATTTATTTAGATATAAGTTTATTTGTTTTTTTTATTATTTTTTCAATTTTATTTGTTGTTTTGTACATTTTGTTTTTTCTTTTGTCTTTCTGAAGGCCTCCTGCAACACCTTTGCAGAAATATTGAATATTATCAAATGTCTGTCATCACAGTGTATGATCAGTCTTTATAGATCTTTCATTACTCTTTATGTGTGCATAACTCCTCACACAGATGCCTGTGGCACACACCAGTGACTTGCAATGAGAAAACTGATTGGTATTTTGTGGTACTTTTTTCCCCCCAGTCTTTAACCAGAAACTTATCTTTTGGAGAACCCTTCCTCTGATGCCACATCATCTTGTTTCTTTAAGAACCATTGGTGAGAAGGTTTCATCTTTTGGAAACCCAGCTGACTTATATCAACTGGATATTCCTTCACCTCCATGCTTGGTGATTCCTAGGATACCAGCTAGGAAAATATTTTGTTCTCATGATTGTTAATTCCTCCAAAGAACTCCACTGGCTTTGTGAGGAATGGTCTCCATTCACACTAGCAATGTCAACTGTCCCTTGATAAAAGTACATTTATCTATTTGTTTAGCAATTCTGTTCTTTAGTATAGTTTTATCATTCTGTCTAGTATGAACATCAGGCTCAAGGCAATCTTAAGCAACACGTTGGACTGTGCATTAGTTGTTCATTCATTTCATTCAGCTGTTTTAGAACCCTTGGTAAAGTACCACCAGGTCTTGATGAAGTCTGACAGTTTATTTTGTACTGCTGACCTTTCGTTTTGAGACAGATCACCCAGTGCTTCTCCCATAAAGATTATGGAATGGAAACCTTCCTAAGTTTAGCCATGGTGCATACAGAGACAAAAAAATAATCTAGTTTTGTTGATATAGTCCCATCTTCTCTGAGTGTTTCTTTATTCCAATAAATGAGGCCCTACAGGTTCTCTGGCAGGTGTCCTGCTACTGATGTGTTTGAAAAAGGATTTATTGTTAGCTTGTGTGCATTTTCCAAGTGTTTTCTAAAAATGTTATGTTTTTTGAACTGCCTCAGTATTTTTATATTTTATGTACCAGAGTGTGGGGTTTTTCTTTCTCTGTTTTGTTTTATTGTTTGTTAGTTTTTTCTCATTTGAACACAGCTTGACCCTCTCAAGGTTGTTCTCTTATTTCTGGTAGGCTGCCACCCCCTGCTATATAGCTTTCTTTAGCTTCTATCTAAAGTTTTTGAACAGATAAGCCACCAGTGTTATATCTTCAAAACTTCCCCATCATCTGCAAATATTTTCTTCTTATCACTGCTCCTTTTAGTTTGCTTCCAGTAAGATTCTTCATTTGCAAGCTTTTTTCCTTAATTAAGCATTACAGCAATTAATTTCTTGGTTTCATGTGTCTTGTATCTATGGACACACTGTGCTACATCATCTCTCTGACATGTGTCATGTAGCATGTAGTCATTATTCAGCATTTATTTTATCATGTCCTATCAGGTTTACTGTTTAGTGGAAAAAAGAATTCCCTAAAAACAAGCCATAGAAATAAAAACATGTCTAAATGAAAATGGAAATCGGTATATTACTTCACTATGGTCACAAGGAACATGAACAGCTACGACCAGATCCAGACACAAATAATCTTCATCAAGGATCAGGTTGTCTCTACATACAGTCTCAGTTGCATAGTTATTTAGAGAAGAGATTTTGAAAGGTTGTGGCTGGACGGAGGCACTGAGCTCCCTTGCCATCATAACTGAGAAATGAGATCTGGGAAACAACAGTTTTCTGGGAAGAGAAGACAGGGAGGTGCAGAGCAAGTGCAGCTCCCTAAAATATGAAAAAGAGAAAGGGTAACGTAGAGAAAGATCTGTCAACAAGCTCTGAAAAGGGTATTCTGTAAATCAAATTAACGAAACACATTTCTGGCAAAAAAATATAGGATTCATATCATCATGGGGCAAGGAAGGCAACACAGTGGCAAACCTGAGAAGGGGGTACGCATGCCAGTGGGAAACCCCTGGGGCTTGGAAGACTGAGGAGGAAAAGCAAAAGTAATACTGACTCTGCTTTGGGAGATCAGGATAGCTCCAGGACCTGCCCATGTGGAAAAGACATGAGTGCTTCACACACAGATATGCTGACATATGTTTTTTATATATACCATATGGTGTGTGTGTGGACTGTAATTAAAGGGAACCACTCTTATGAGTCAATATATGATCTCACATAAGTTCAATATGTAAAACGTATACTATTTATGTATATATAGCACTTGCATATAGCTTACATACATTTTTGTGATGCATCGTGGGCAAACATAATAGGAGACATTTGGATGACTGTGGATGCAAGGGGAAGAGATTTTTCAAGCCAGGAGAAGACAGTGTCCTGACAAAGTGTACAATAATGGGAATGATGGAAAAGCTAGAAAGAAAAGTCAGTGAACTGGCTTAGAGATAGTAAAACCACAGGGTGAGAGGAGGCAGAGGAAAAGGGGTACTCCTGTCTCCTAACTTGGAGTACAGAAAGCCTATAGTGAGGAAAACACAGCTCATAGAAGAATTTGCTGTGACAGATGGAAAAGAACAAGCATAAAGCAAATACAAAAAAATACAAGCACAGGAAAATAATTTTAAAAAAACTTAGCAGAAAAACAACAAAAAAAAAGAAATACAGTGAGAATGAAAAAAATGTTAAAAACAGGGAAGTAAAAAAAATGAAATACTGAAAAATAAACACAATAAGAAAGAAACAAGGAGTACAGAAAACTAAATAAAAAGCACTTGATTATTTTATTGATAGCAATGAAATACATTAATACAGCTTGAAAAATAAAGTATCATTTTTTGTGTATTAACAAAGTAATATTAGACATTTTTTCTCAGCCTTTGTCACATCATGCCTCCTCCGGATGTTGAGATTATACATCATTAGGATCCATTCGGATGAAAGTCACTATGTAAATTTAAACTTATTAGCATAGTAATTGTGACATTTTCACAAATGCATCATGATTCACTCTAATTTATTTGTTATTTGAAATGATTTGCCAACTAATTTCTATAATTCTTGGTCTGCAGCTCATTCATAGTTCATTGTGAAGAACTGAAATTCATAATCCAAGCTATTTTGGTTGAAGAAATAATCACATGTGATTTTTTTTGTTTGCTGATTGGAGGGCTGTGACTCTTAGAATATGCATTTTTGTGCATATATCTTCTTGATTACCAATTAAAAATTGGTTTGTAGCTAACAGTCTATATTTTTCATATAAAACCCTGCACTCTAGAAAACACTCTTCCCAGGAAACTTGTTTGTAAAAGAGGATATGGATGGAAAGTGAGTAAAATAGTTATATCTACAAAGTCAATGAAATTCATTTAAAATTGCAAATGAATGTTCACAGTATGTTTCTTCTAGCATTTGCCAGCTCTGGAAATAATCATGGCCTAGGTTACACCCAGAAACATGTGTGTACACCATATTTAAACCAGATTTAAAATTCTCACTAATTTATGTGTGAAAAATTGAGCTGCTAACACTTCTAATGAGCATGTTTTACAAAAGAACAACATACTATTGTTCTTCTAAAGAGAATAAATTGATAGGCCCTAGAATATCAGAACGTCAGCATCAAATGTAGTTGGATCTGTGATTATAAGTCTTTTTCTAAAATGTTGATTTGTTTGGATAAATTCAAGGTTTGATACAAGAGATGACTCATTAAACCTGAATTCTCGGTATTCCCCAAGCAATTTCTTTATTCTTACAGAAAGATTGTGTCAAATGCTGGGATGAAAACATTGCTCTTGATTTCATCTCACTTACAAATATAGTGTGCATTTAAATTTGTATTGAAGAACTGTCTTTCCATCATTCAGATCTTAAATTTGAACCTATAATCAATCTTTAGTTCCTATAGTGGCTAATCTCCAGTCCACGTGGCACTCTGCCACATCAACTTACTTTTCACCTAGAGGGAGATGAATCACAGCATGGATACAGTAAAATGCATCCAGATGCAGACTTAGCTGGGATTTCGTAAATTACATTCATGTAATGAAGTATTGGTACTGTACATCAGTGCAGTTCCCATAGTCCCCCCTTTGGTCCCCATAGCCATGGTCTCATGTTTGTTTGAAGACAAAGGTTCTTTTACTACACTTTCAGTCAATGAGTACAGTTTTTGTTAGGCAGGGAGTTATTGTATAATCTAAGATCTGAGATGCACAGATTTTGCTGAGAATTTGCAATTGAACTGAAGCCATCAGCAACCATTAAAAATTATTTATTTAAGCAAAATATCCACACTACTTATATATTTGCTGTCCATCTCTGTCTCCCCCAAAACTAGAGGATAAAGTGGCAAGCTTTCTTAAAAGTAGAATCCTGTGCTTTCCAAAGGGATGGCATGATAGGTTTGTTTGCTCCAAAAATAATGAAGACAGGATAATTTCTGTTATCCATTATTTCATTTCATGTTAACTTGTAAAAAGTGATAGAATAATTGTCTACGGGAATTAGTTATTGTCTTCATCAGCTGTAAAGTTAGAGCAGCAGCAAGAAGAGCTTCTAACACTTTCCTTGAAAAATGCCTCAGTCCTCATTTTGAAGATCAACAAGAAAAATCATTCATCCGCTTTTCTGTTTCCCCATTAGATTCCTAACAAGAGGTAACTGTCATGATTTTATGTAGGTAACACACTGTGGGTTTGGATATGTGGCCAGTCAATCCAGATGTCTAAGATAATGTTTAGATTACTGAGCAGATGTACTAGACAACCACACTATAGAAGTGCAGGATATCTCTGTATTGCCTGAATATTCTGTAGTACATATAAACATTTTTCTATTGTTCCCTACACATTAGGGAATTACATTCCACTGGAATGACAATCAACTAACTAAGCAAGTAAACTTATGCAAAATACACTGTATACTAGATGCTCAATAACAAAATTATTAAAATAAGGAAGGGTTAAAGCTGTGAATGTAATTATATTCTGTCTAAATCAATTTTATTAATTCTCACAGAAAATGGAAGTTATAACAAGACATCTTAAACAACTATTTAATTTGTGATGAGAGTAGGACTGGACTCTGAGGTATATAAAAAAACATTTTTTCCTGTTAAAAATGTTTGCAGTTTTTATCTCTAATGATAGTCTTCTACGAGCATAAATTGAGCAGTTTGAAATAGTTAGAGGTTCTCCATAGAACATCAATAAACTTCAATAAACATCAGCTAGTTTTCAAGAAAGTCAAGCTGTGTTTTGAGCAAACGATTCAAGTTGTGGAAACCATTAAAATTGTATAGTTTAAAATTATTCTAGTCACTAAACATTACAAAAATACTGTTGCCAGTTTGATTCCATTTTAAGAACCTGGTACTCTTCAATTTTACATTGAAGCAAAACTCTGTGGGTGAAACAAAACCAGAAACAAAATTATTGACGTGAAGGCAATCTGTTGAATCTCATAGAGTCCTATCAGCATCTCTGAAATCAAACATGATATTCAGAGAGAAAAGGAAAAAGAAACAGCACAGTTGTAGTTTATTACGATAAAAGCTTTTCTTATAGTTTTCCTTTCAAAGATATCACTTATTCTAAGATTTAATTAACTAGATATAAAAAACATTGAACATCTATTATAGAACTCAACATGGTACTTAAGCATGTATATTTAGACCTTCACATCTGTTTCTAAGTCCCCACACACTCTTAGATGCAAAGAAAATTTAAAATCCAGTGGAAAACCTTGAGTGTCAGCTCATGTGACTAATTCAAAACACATTCAAAATAGATAGAGAGTGGGCAGAGCTAAGAATCTAAATACACCCAAAAAAAGTCCAAAGAAAATACGTGGGCAACTTCCACTTGTGGTGAAAGATGCTATTTTCAAAGACTATGCTTACTATACAGTAAATTACTTATTAAATTACAAATAAAACTAATCAAATTTTACGTAGAAGAAGCTATCAAATATAACATTAAAAAGGCAGCATCTTACAAAGGGGACACTGAAGTAGAGAACAGGGTTATTATTCCTGTTTAAACCAGGAGTATACTTCCTTGTGTGCAATGAACATTTTATTAAATGGCAGTGTGAAATATTATAACATATTTATTAAAGAATTAGATTATAATGTTTCCTCACTATCAGAAAGTGATATCACATCACTGACTATCTGGTTGAACTGAGGGAAAGCTACCTTTGCAACTTACAGAATTGTCTGTAGTGAATCTTTTTCTTTTTTTTTTCCCTACTCCAGGGAGGAAACCAGCATGCGCATGGGGTTGGAACTGATACTAAACGTCAGCTTATGATTTGATGAGCGGCTGATATACGAGTTCATGCTAGATGACTCCAGTTGTCACCTGTAGTGTATTGTCTTGAAAGTTAAATTGAGACACACAATAGCTAAAGCTACACATCTTCAATGATCATGTTTAAACAAGAACCTCACCATTTGTTGAAACTGAAGTTTCCTAACAAAAACTGTTGTAATTCATTTCTGTGTCTGTGGATTAACTGAAATAAAACATGAGAATGCTACCAGAAATACTTTTCTTTGCCACTAGGTCAAGGAAAAGACTGTCAAAAGCTCAATTTCACAGCATGTTTCTGTCCTTTTTTCAGCCACAGTGTTCCTGAGACTGACTATATATGTTTAGAGGTCAGATGGGATAGTCTGTACTGTGACAATTCAGGTGGAGTATCATCTCAGCCACACAATAATGGGCAGTCCAACAAATAGTTCAGTATTTGTGCAAGGCACTCTAGGCACCAAATTACAGGATTGAGAGTATTAGCCACTTGAATGAGCCGATTGGCTGAACATTGCTAAGTGCTCTTTAATAAGTACTCTCTTTATTCTTCTTGTGTGAAAGGCTGGGCTACAAAGCTGATGGGCTTTGTAGGTGGGAGCAGGCAATTAAAGTCTTTTTCACAAATGCAAACCCCTGTAAACTGAACATACTCTTCAGTGGGGCATTTTGTTTATTGAATTTTATTTTAGTTGCTTTGAACTTTAACTTTGGTGTTAAATTGTTTTCTTCTGTTTTTATTGGCGTGATTTGTATGCAGACCTCCCACACACATCTAATACAATATACTTCAAGTTGCACTGTGCTTTTCTGTTCTTTTAGGCAAAATTTTCATTCAGGCTGTGGCTTTTTCTAGGTTCCATGCAATTCCAGTGCTCCTGGAAGGGCAGCTAACTGCACCAAGGGGAAGCACGCTTCCACTTGGAGGCAGTAGGCATGCTCCATCCTCTCATGGGCTCGCCCCTGCATTTCCCACACTAGCCTGCAGCATTTCCCGGTGGGACCTATTTCTTTGCAGAGCTTCCCAAAGACAGACAATTTGGTCACTGCCTTTGATCCCGGAAAATATCTACCAGGACTGAGAAACATTTGCAGACATATTTTAGCTGATCAACACAGCCCAGGTGCAAAATTCTTCTACTCAAATCTAGGTAGTTGCCATGAAGATACCTGCATCTGAGCTAGCCATCCTGGGTTCTCTTTATGATAAATAGAGAGGGTAAAGTCACTTTGAGATGCATCAAATCTACCTGAAGTGTTCACATTAGGATAAGTTAAACCTTAAGTTGGAAATGCCAAAGAGACATAAAAGAGAAAGAAGTTTGTGCAGGATGGAAGAACTATTGGGAAAGGTTTTTTTTCTGGCAGATGGAGACTTTTCAACTGCCAGCATGTGAGAAAGTGGGAAGCTGGCAACAAAGGAAGGAAAAGTAAAAGGGAAGAAGAAAATCTACTATTCAAAGGAAGCTAGTCAAAATATATGAAGGTATGTACTACATTGAAATTCCTGGACTCCCGAATGGCCCAAAATATTCAAGTATGTTAAGAAAACTGATATATTCCCCTGTTTTGTCTAGTTCTTTTTCCTTCAGGATTTTTATTTTCACTAACTAAAATGCAGGTGGCTCTGCAAAGCTAGTAGCTCTGTTTTCACCATCAAATGTCACAGAAGCAATGAGCTGTAAGCCAGACCTGTGACAGGGTGAATCTTCAGGGAAGTTTTCCTGGGAACTTTTAGATACCAGCTAGTCTTGAAGAGTTGAAGATCTGAATTCCTATTTCTATAAGCTGGGAAAACAGTCTTTGCCTAGCAAGTGTGAAAAAGAGGCCATGAAAAGCACTGATCCTGGAACGTCCTTGGAAGATAAAGGCGTATGAACCAGAAAAGAATGTTCAAACCCAGTGCCTAAAACTACCAAGTATTTAGCTAAAGTGCTTGGCCAGAATTTACTTTGCAGTGTTTGATCTTGTGCCAAAGTAACACTCATTCTCCTACATGCGCTCCTTCACAAATTTAAGTTTGTAGAAGAGGATTTAGATTATGGCAGTAGAGCATTTAAAAATAAAACAACATGATCTGATAAGCAAAAAATTCCCATTTCACTAATGGTACCATTGCATTGTTCTGTCTTGAAACATTTGTTCTAATTCTAGTAGGCCAGAGATCAAACATAGTGACCTGTCCAGCCAATAAGAGAGAATTTTTCTGAGTCGAACAGTGTATCTAGCTGTCTATAGGAAAAAAAAAAAAAAGAGCTAAAGGAAAGGAAACTATGAAATGTTTTTGCATATCAAGGAAATAGTCTGCAATTGTGAGCATAATTAAAGTCTGGAATTAACAGGTTTCTGTAGGAATTAAGAGAAGTTTCATTATTTTAATAATCTGAATTGGGCAATATGCTGTAGATAATAATCTCACCATGGCAGAAAAATGGACAAAATGACATTATGCTGTTGTTAATATCTAATTTACATGACACAAAGAGCCAGATGCTTGGTCAATGTGAATTTCCATAGCTACATTGAACTCAATAGACCCTTGAAGATCTACAGGCAAAAAAGTGCCCTCATATATACAGCAATTTGAGATTTATTCATTATGGAACAAATGTTTACATCCCCACTTGAATGGAATACCACCATACTACTTCTGTAGCTTTTGAGCTCTTCAGTGTAAAGATGTTTGAAGTTGGACTTAATTCTATCCTGAAGTTCCAACATTTTTTTTCATAAACTCTAATCCAGTTCTTGATTTCTCAATCTATAATGAATCAGAATGTATGCTCTTGACACACTGTAACTACATGATTAAATATGTAAGTAAGTACTCAGGATCTTAACTTTTGTGTCAAAATATACAAAATGCAAGTGCTAGATTAAGAGCATGTGTGAATGCCATCACAGAAGCTGATCACACATTTTCCTTTCAACACCTTTTTTTGTCTGTATTTAGCATTTAGCAATAGTAACATACATTAAATTATTCTGAGCCTTTGCAGGTGCAATTAAGTGAATAAACACAAAAAGAATGGAGAATATTTACCTCTCTAGCAACAACATAATTATTTACCTTTCAGATACTGAGCAAATGTATATTTATGTTGATCAGTACACTTGATTTTTTGTCTAATGTTGCAAGGTTAGCAAGCAACGACAAAAACAATCTTAGTCAAAATGTGCGCTAATGTGTAGTTTTCACAAACTGAGCCAAAAACTGTGTTTAATAGAAAAATAGCTTCAGAGGAACTTAGCAAAAGATATATTTAAAAAATCATTAAATTTTAGACAGGGGAAATGAAAGAAAATATGTATGTGAACAGATTGTTGTTCCAGGCAGATTCCTATAGAAAGTTTAAGGGCTTGAATTAACCATGATAGTATAGAAAGAGAAGGAGAGAGGTGGAATGTAGCAGTCCAGAGTTGCATTTAGCACCAAAGCAGAAGAATTGCTTAAAGGCAAGGAAGTAATCCTCACATAATTCAACAAACCTTAATATTCAATTTAAAAAAAACAAACAAAAAAAAAAAAACACTTTTAGCTCTTAGCATCCCTTATCTGAAAATATTAATTGCAAGCGTAGATAGTTATCAGCTGAACATTAAGGCTGAAAGTTTGTCAATGATTTCTCCAAAGAATCAAAGTTTAGTCACATTCCCCTCACTTCTGGCAGTACTGTCCTTTACTAAGGAAGAGCCTTTGGCCAGCAGCAGCTAGTCCTAAGCCCCTGTCTTGAGCAAGTTCCCTGGCTCTGAGCTACCTGATCTTCCAAAGCTTGTCCTGCTGGAAAGCCGTGGTACCCTCCAAAACTCTAAAACAAGCACACGACAGCACAGTGCAAAGGCTGAGTTAATTAATGCTTGTAAGAACTTGCAAGCATTAAATGTTTACATTCCATAAAATGCATACACAACTATCAAAGGCCTGGAAGCCAAAAAACCCTCCAACCCCCAGATTGTTTGGATGGTTGTTATAACTTACCTCCAAGACCCAATTTGAAAGGCTGCCCATGCAAAGTGGTGACACTTGTGGGCAAGGTTTGCATGGACAAGTGTTGCTCATCTGGGAAACAAGTAATTTGTGGTTCCAGGAGACAGGATGAGAAAAAGAGATGCAATTTTTGAGTTGCTGATTGACGTCACCACATTCTAATTCCTTTACTCTAACTGCACAATATATTTTGCTACATGATTTGCTTAATTGATTTGAGGTATTTTATTTCAAATTCATTCAATACTATTATTTTTGACACTGTGTTATCCTTGACTTTTTGCTATGCCAGAGCAAAGGTCTTTTCAACATTTTTTGTTTGTTTGTTTTTTTGTGGCTTTGTCTAGAATATCACCATCATTATGGGAAACAGACTATGACTTTCCATAGCTAAATCCATCTCGATATGATCATGACTTGTGTCAAAAGCCTCTTAAAATTAAAAGCATTATAGTTTGCTTTAATTTGACACTGAAAAAGTCCTGCCAGTTTTCTTTCTAAAGAAAAGATATATTTCTTGGCCTTGTTTTCAGAAAAAAAGACTTAAAACCACAGGCATAAAATAATTATAAACACATATATTTCAAATCTTATATTGTTTTTCCACAGCAGGAAAACTGTAGAGTACATCTCCATAAAATAGATGTCAGTCATGTTGCTCAAAGCAGATCTAGAAAGTGCTTGTATAATATGAGGGTGGCAGCAGAACTTGGTTAAGGCAACGTCTATGAGTGCTATTAATTAGACCCAGGTGTCAAACTGATTCCACAGTGATTGCCTGCCCATGTGGCATTTACCACATGGCTAGTACAGGAAATGGAGAGCTTTTTACCAGGGCTGGAACAGCACATGACACAGATGCTAATAGAAACTTGTTCCCCCTTTTTATCCCTTTGCTCAAGTCAACCACAACTAGAAGGCAGTTCTGACAGTACATAAAGCTAAATGGGGGACCCAGGACCGACAGATCCAGACTTCAGTAGTTAATCATTGCTGCTTGCACGATTTGGCCTCATATTTGTTTGTAGCAATTGTTCCCCGTTGCTTCTCTGTAGAGGCAGTCCTGTTGAATACAAAGGTCAGACCTATACTGTGGGATTTGGGTCTGCTCTGTTCTGGGTGAAAGGGTGTGAGTGTCAGCCCTCTCCTCTTTCTTATCACAAGCCTAGGTTTCCACGCAAGGACACCTGTGTTCAAGCAGGAATTAAGCTGTTGTACACTTTAGTGCATCCATGTTGAGGTAACGGGGGGAACCAGAATTTCATCACTACATAGAATACTTGTCACAAAATATAAACACACCTGAACTGTGACTTTGCAAATGGATGAAATTAGTCTACTAAACAGAATAAAGGAGTCTTAAAGGAAGACAATGTGGAACCAGTATTGTGCTCTAAAAGTTAAAATCCCACTTTTCAAAGTTGTTCCCTTGTGCATATACTTACACTCCTCATCCATTAAAACATAGCTTCACTGGTCATACTGGACACGCACACAGCAGTTGTGCATGGAGGTGCACGCAGCTCAAGTTGTGCTGAAATGGACTGCTTGTGGTTGATCAAGGTGAAAAAAGTGAGCTCTCTTTGCACATGGCTTCTTGCTCAAACACATTTAAAAAAAAACTGAAAGCTGACACTCTGAGCAAAGCATCCATGCTTTCCTATTTTAAACTCCAGTGGAATACCATGACTCAAAATAGGAGATAACCTGAAAAGTTCAGAAATTTTCTCAGCCCTTCAAAGTTAAAACATCGCATTTCAAGAACTTGATACAATTCTCTTAAAGAGCAGAAGTCAGAAAACTTGAAAGCGGTTCCCCCACCCTAAGTGCCTACTTCCCAAATGAAGAAGTCTTTTTCCAGGAGATTCTTTAAGTTGGAGATCTGTTCCTGAACTATATATAGATATCAAATCCCACTGCAATATTTGGAATCACATGTGGAAACCAGCTGAAACAGCTGTCTCATATTTTAAAGCCAGGCTATTAATATTTGTTAAGTGCCCATCAGCATGTAGGCATTCATCCCTTTCACAAATCTGTATCTTCAGACCTTTTTAATACAACCAAAAATAAATAGTCTATGAAACATCTTGGCATGGAGCATTCTTTCCAAAGACCATATTCTGCACAACCTTAAGCATGTCCGCACGAGGAAATTGCCCATTACAACTACAGTGGAATAAGCTCTCCCTATAATCTCTACCAGAAAAGCTATTCAGTGATACTGCGCTCCAGAATAAAAGTGATTTAATATCAAAATAATTATTCCACTGGGATTTATTTTGCCATTGGTAAGCTGGACAATTTCCTTTTCCAGTTTTTCTGTTTCAGCAGGAATACCTACTTGGAGGTTTTAATCACATACTAAAAACAGGAAAAAAAGTCAAATATTGTCTGTGTTATCATTACACTTCTGCTAAAATATACATTATTTATTTGTTCAAATATTTCTATTCATTATTTCTACAGTGACAGAGATCTTGCAATTTAACAACTGGTTACTGCACATCTGTAGCAAATATTGCAAATTAATTTGTTGGAACGATTTGGTTCACAACATTGCTACACTTTCTAAGAAAGTGGAACTACCTTTTAGTCTCTAGCTTCAATAAAATTACTTCCTATGCATATATAAATAAGAGACTGTATTCAGAAAACTAGAAAGTCTGTAGGTTGCTCCAGTCAGACATGATGGTTTTTTCGCTTTAAAGGCTTTATTTGCTGAAGACGTCACATATTGGAACTCACTAGATAACATTCTTACATTTAAAAAACTTTGTGTGAAATATTTTTAAAGACCAAACAAATGTGACTAAATATTTCTTTTGCACACTTATGACAGAAGTGTTAAAACTTGAAGGGAGTTCAAGATTTGGGTCATATCGTACTTTTGCTCTTACTTTTCCCTTTCCCCATCCTGGCCTTCTCACCTGGCTGCATGATAGCACAAGTTAAATGAGAATTGTCTACTTTCCATTGTATTTCCTGCCTTTTTTTAACTTCATATCAGATGCTTATCGTAATTCAAACATTTAGTATGGAACTTAGTCGTTCGAGTCATGTAAATGTCTACGACTGAGGCTTTTCGTATACCTAGAATCTAAAGTGGTTTATGCAGCATAAGTTTAAACAACTGAAGAGCTTTTGTCTTCCACCACTTCCTTTATGGCATCTATCAGACATGCTCACACAATGGGGATCAGACCCATGCTAAGCTAATATTGGCCTTAAGTGATGACTTCAGCCCAAATTGACAAAAGGAGAGGAAGAAGAGGAAGAAAAATTTCTCAGGAAAGTCCAGTCTCCATAAAGTTCATTTTTGGGCTCCTTGTTTGAAAAGCAAACTAAAGAGAGAGAGTTTGACTAAATGATGCACGTACAGATCCTTCATATGTAACACTGAAACAATTTCAACAAGCATTGCCATATCCTTATACCTGAACACCCTCAAAAAATTCTGTTGCATTTAATCAGTCTAAAGACTTTTTAATTCACATTGAAAAGCTTTGAGGGGGAAGACCCAACTCTAGAAAAAGGGGCAGAGGGTTGGATAAGAAAGAGATGGAGCAGTTGCAGCTTTCTTTCAGAGAAAGGGTATCAAAAGGTAGTATAAATGGCATATTTGATCTAAAGAAATGTTTTTATATTTGTGGGCTCAAGCAGCATCCAGAAAGAGATACAGAAGCTCAGTCCTGAGCTACTGTGAAGTCCCAATCTTCTCTTGCAGGCCATTGCTATTAACCCTCTTTTAAACCTGGGAACTTGAAACTTCTCTTCAATAACCGAGGAATTCGAGTCATTCCCAAACACAGCTGCCAGAGGATTGCTGCTGCCCCTGGAGGAGAGACATGAGGTCCCAGCCTTCTTGTTTCTAGTGAAGTTTGAACCACATCTAAAATGTTTTGGAAGGAATCACAAACCACCGTGCTTGTGCAAACAGAGCAGAGGTACCAAGCTCAGGGTTAAAACTCAGAAAAGTGATCAGAACTGTGTTATCAAAGTGAGTCATAAAATCATCATATAGTCATAGTGAATATTTTTTGTATTGATGTTATAAATATTCTAGCAAACTGTAATTAATTTCTCTTCTTGAAGCTCAGTTTATGTGTGTGTGTGACTGTGTAGGATCCAAATATTTATCAGACCACTAACATTGGAGACTGACTCTTCACCTTGTGTTAGCACTCTGGTAGGAGTACAGAAATTCAACTTCCAGGCTTTAAGCTAATGCTACAATATTTTAGCAAAACAGTGTCAGAGTGTAACTTTTGTAAGATGAAAAATCAGATACCAGAAGTGTGATAAGAGAGCACATTTAGCGTGTGAACTTTGACATGGAAAAGCAATGAAACAGGTATCTACTAACTCCTTGCTTCTAGAATTTTGGAAGTTATTCTGATGCCTTTCAACAGAAACTTGACTGTGTATGCATTTTAAGCACCTATGAAAAGGCGAGGGGGAGGAGGGTGGGTGTTGAATACCACTAGCATTTAAATGTCAACCCTGGCTGCCTGAAGAGGTATTTATGTGCCTAAACTCTCCTTGTGAATCTAGGTCTTTAATGTTTAATGTGGATGTTACTGATTGCTAGAGTGAGATGAATAATTCACAATTAGCAATGTATTCATCCAGCCTAGCTTTTTCTGCCTGCAGAATGTGCAAGAGTAAATCTAGATTTCCCTGAATTTATTTGCTTTATTCCTTTAGATGGATTGCAAACAGCTTCTGTCAGAGATTTGTCCATCACAATAGAATTCTGAGCTTCATGGATTAAAGTGTAAGAGTTCTGATTATTCAGCGTATTTTTCTGATCTCTGATCATGGTTTTTAATAGTTTTGAACCTCTTGGGGAGTTGCAGTAGATAAAGAAGATCAAGGAATTTAAAACACTTTAATTCTCGCCCTCTTTAGCCACATAGATTTTCAGGGATTCACAGCCACCAAAACTAGCTTCTATTGAATGTATTTCCTGAAAACTGAGCTGAAGCCAATTTTTGTTTCACTGTGTTGGAAAGTCTTTGCATATAAAACTCTTATGGACTTGAGGAGGGGAAAAAAACCCACCACACAGAAGCCTGGTATATCATTTTCAGTTACCCATGTTTTGTTACATAGCACGGCTTCATCTTCATTCTCTTGGACTGCAAATTTTCCTCATATCCACGACCACTGTAATACTGAAAATATATGTGAAGCCACTGTTAATGATCAATGCATGCCATTGCTCTCTCCTTGTTTGGAGAATTCACTCATTTTCAGTGGGAAGGTTGGATGCAGCTGTTGTCCATCTCTAGGAATGATGTGCACCTCTGAAGCTGCTCTTATATGTTGAGACATCAAACCTGCACCGTAGCAGGCAGTGTTAATCCAGTTGGAGAAGCAACTGCAGTCTCTCAGGTGTTTACAGTAAATCCCTACTAATGCAAAATCTATTTTTGAATCAGCTTGGCACTCAGGTGTGCTGTTTCTGTGTTTCCTCTGCACAGGAATAAATGTCACCTATTGTGTAAAATGGTGCAAATAAAGCCTCTTTGCTCAAGCCTTTGTGGAAAGCAAGTGCAAAAGGAATAGGAAATTGATGTAGAACTCAATCAAAAATGCACAAAAGATATTTTACAGTATTTGTCTATCTCTTAATGATTAAACAGCCAACATGTCAAGCAGTTGCCATGCAGAATGCATTCACTGTTTGTTTGGCAGTTTAAGTCACCTAATGTACTTCAGTGCAAAATGTTGATGTTTTATTAACATATCAAGCTTTTTTAATGTGTCGTTAATTAAACATTAAAAAAATTCTCCAGGATAAATGTTTTGATAAAACTCCAGTACTTGTCACTGCTTTCCAACCATGTGCTCTATCCACTAAGTCTCTGCAGTACCAACTGAACTGTAGCAGTGGGAATACTCTGAATGTCTATGTTGGTTTTATAATAATAATTATTTTGTTTTAATTTCTTCTTTGGGCAGCCTCATTAAGTTAATACCTTTTTCTTTTGAAAGTGCAGAGGTGCACGCTGCCTGGGGTTTCAAACAGGAAACCTATTTGCAATCAGAAATCAAGTGGTTGCTTTTTTTAACTTGCCTCATTCGCCTGACCTTCTGGGTTGATTTGATGTGGACAAGTCAGGGCAGAAAGAGCAGCGTCTCCTCCATAAATGTCTGTGCAAGGACCCTCTTCACTCCATGAAGTTTACAGAAACCCAGAAGAGATTAGAGAATGTTTCTTATACATATATTTTGCATTTATTATAGCAGTATATTTTGATGGTAAGCCACTGAGAAATAAGATAGAGGTCAATACTATGTAGTAAGTGATCCAAAAACTATAGTGACTAAATTGCTGCCACAACAAGCTGGAACTGAATGAATGTTAAAATCTCTTTTGATGTTCAGTTTTTAATAGCACTTACATTTCACATATTATTCATCTTGTATAATAACAATATCAGACCTAAGTTTCTGTTTCCTGTTAGATTTAAGTTTTCATATAATTCCTTATATTCTAACATAGTACTTTAACATCAATGCTTCCTCCAACCTGAAAGAACATTTAAAAGCCTCTAAATTACTTTCCTATATTCTAAAAAAAAAAAAAATAATCCTGTTTATGGCTATTTCTGCAAAATTGACTTGATGGATAAAGAAAAACTTCATTGAGTCCTTTAACTTGGATCCTCTCATAACGTGAGCATAAGAGTAATACTCATAAGACACAGATGATACATAAACTTTCTGTGTGGATTTTGATTCAGGAGGAGAACCTAACTTAGACTCTTGCTGGCAACCTCATTGCACTGACATTGTATCTCAGGAAGGTATACCCAAAGGAATCCCAAAGTCAATTGCAAATCTTTTCATTTCTGTTTATAGAAATACTCTCATGTGGCACTGATACAAAGTTGTTATGTTTTTAATCCGCTTCATAGCCTAATATAAATAAAAGACATTCATGCCTTTGAGCACATAACATTTGGAATGTCATGGTTTCTACAAAAGGTAAGTAATCAAACACAAGAAAAAAGAAACTCTCCCCAAAAATCTCACAAAAAATGAAGTTTTTCCACAGCTTGTGGCAAAATAGTACAAAAGAGGATGTTTAAAGAAATGTTCTTACCACAAAAACCCATATTCATAAAATCTAGACTGGTCCACATCGGACAAATGAAAAATAGAGTGCTAAAGCTACAGTAACTCCCCGTCTTGAAAAACAGAATCTGATAACAAACTCAGCTGGCCTTTCTTTCATTGGCAAAAACTTCTTGAAATACGTATGTTTTGAAAGTTTTTGAAATTTTTTTTATTAAAGATCTACTGTAGCTCCATAAAACATAACATCACAAACTATTTTATTTCTGTAAGACTCAGAACCTCATCTTCCTCACATCTTCTTAAATGTCAGACTTCCATTTGTAATGTTCATTGTTGCTGGGTAATATGTGCCAATAGTTTTAGACTTCCTGCCAATAATACATCAAGTGACAGATCCTGGTTTTATATCTCTTAATTTTGAAAAAACATGAGAAAACTAGTAAATCAAGATGAAATTTCTACCCAGTTCAATTTACTCAACATCCCATGGGTGAATCTGGTGACCTCAGGATTTTCTCCTCTTTGGATGTTTGAGGTCAGGTGTGTTGCTATAATGATGAGCATTTTTCTGAGGGAAAAGGGAAAAGAGTCACTCTTTCTCAGCATCCTTCTCTAGTCTTGGCCCAGAGATGTCATTGATGAGAATCAGAAAAGCGTGCATTCCTCTCTGCTTTCCCATCAGCTTTCCTGATTTACTTAAGTCTCTCCTGATTGTGCTCTCTCATGAAACTTGAAGCCAATAAACATCCTAGACATGTAAATGTGTACTTGTTTGTTTGCTTTTAATGTAAGAGTTCTGGGGCAGGGGTAGCCCTGTATTCCGGGATTGGATAGACAGTGCCTTTTTGTAGGGCCTCAGCACTATGCATCTACACTGCAGATTTACATTCCTGTGCTCAGCACCAGAAAATAATTAAGTAACCCCACCTCCTTTCCATTTAGATGTTTCCCACCTAGCTATACTCATTTTAATGGTGTTTACGTACAGCTGGCACTGGTGAACAAACCTCAGAGGGAAATCTGGACAAGCACTGAACTTAAAATTTAAGTTTCTAAGGAGATGATTTGCCTAGGATCTGGGTCTCCAAGGTACTAGCTGAGGCACACAAAACGGATAGCGATTAAGATCTCTAGATATCCAAGGCTGCTTTCTGAAATTGTACACCTCCAAAGGAAGGTCATGTGGGCACTTGGAAGTCTTCACCATGCTGATTACATTTCATATCTTTGCCTTGCTACTGAGCATCCCAGAGCCAGTCCTGTGAATATGTACTCTGACAAAAATAATTTCATTCCAGCATACCCACCAGCTCTAGTGGCATCACTTGTTTGATTAAGCATTCAGCCCAAGAGCAGGAAATTGCCAGATCAGTCCAAAATGGTGGCAGGAATAAGAAATGCTTGTAACAAATATAGATAATTAGAACAGGGGGCACAGAACAGAATCTCTTCTTATTGCTTCATAAGTAACAACTTATGCTTTTAGGCCATTTGAATATTTTCTAGGAAGATTGACATATAAATTCTGAACATTTTCTGCTGTTTTCTGCATAAGAAAAATATGCAGTTTCAAGCATCACTTAGATTTTCTCAGCTATTTTTAAGGCTGTGTACATCTGCAAAATAATTTTTTTGTGCTATAAAATGAGAATAGTGCACAACATATACATGTTAATTGCAATTCACATTGCCTATATATTATGACTATTAAATGTATTTCTTTTATCATAAACAAAAACAGACAACTCAAGACAAAACTAGGATAATCTAAATAATCATCTCTTAATGTCAGTATTAATGTTAAGGGACTGAAAATAGATACGTATGGTCAATTTACCAAGAGGTTTCCAGGACAAGCTAAACCTGTCATAAGACCAGGCAATCACTGCAGAAGTGGCTTTTTCCCAGGGGCTGATGAAGATAAGGAAGATCATGTTTAATTACTGTGTAAATAGGATAGCATCACATATTTCTCAGAATATGTTTTCACAGAAGATAAAGGTTACTTTTGTGTTAATTTCTAAAGTTGTTTTATACATAAGTGATCATCAGATGGAATAAATTTGCCATTGTTTTTCAGATGAAAACATCTTCAAAGTACTGTGCAGAGCAGGTAGTTTATTTAGGCTAAAATGCAGAATTACTCTAACATTCTTCCTAGGAAATTACTCTGTGGCCAGACCAGAATGCAGAAACATGGGGAGAACCCTGGGGAAGGTGGAGATGGTGAATGAAGGGTAGGCAGGTGCTGAGTTAATGTGCAGAAAGGGAGTTTATTCTTTCTTCCCCCCACACCACCCCCTCGCCACTCTTGGGGGGGGGGGGGCAGGGGGAAGAAAAGAAAAATAAAATTTTAAAAAAGACAACTTACAGGTTATGTGACAGTAGTGGAAGAAAATGAATATCAACAGTCTCTCTGTGGAATGCACTGGAGGCTCACAGGCATGATGGAGAGAATGCTTTGAAGAGGCAGCTCCTCAGCAGTTGGGCCTTTTGAAAGGCATTTGCAGGATTAAGCCCAAAAAGGCTTTGTATACCTGAAAAAAAATGCCATGGATAAAGTGTATCAAGTGGGGTATAAACTTTTCTCACATTTATCTGAGGTTCTCATTGCCACCATGTGCTGGCAGGCTACCAAGTGTAATTGTTTAGACATATGAAAGACACGAAGGTATGCACATGTTGAGCAATCGCCGATAAAGATCAGGTTCGCTTTAGAGGGAAAAATCCCAGTAGCCTAGCACAGTATCTCCATAACACAGGACTAATTTTAACCTTGCAAGTTAAACATTTCCAGAGAAGACAAACAGTACAGAATCATGGAATGGGGTCAGGAGATTAAAATAACAATGCCAAACACAAGTGCATGAAAGCCAGGACTTCAATGAACGGCTTGCTTCTGATTTTTTTATAGTACAAGCTTCAGAGTGGCTACAAGTATCTTTGAGTTCAGTTTATCCTTTGGGCTACTATATCCTGTTTACATTTATGATCAGCTGAAATACAAGCAGTAATACCCACCAGTTCTCTCTCAATGTATTTGTGGGAGACTCACTGTTGTAGGCACAAACAGCTACACTCTCATATTCACCCTACTCGTCTCCCAGAGCGATAGGGTGAGCAGGCAGGCAGACACACTTTCCTCGGCTCTGATATATCTCTGGTACCCTGTGTCTGCTGAAGAAAAGCAGGGACATCATGTAGAGTGGCAGTGCAAGTAAAGAGCCAGCCTACTCACTTGCCTGCATTGCTTCAAGTCAGGAATCATGTGTTGTTCTGGCTTATTCAGGTGGAAAAGGTTAATAAAGAAGGGCCCCGTGCTGCCCAAAAACACAGGAGGAAAAACAGAGGGATAGAGAGAAAAGAGGCACCAGTTCTGTACCAATACTTAAGCATACACAGGGCAGAGAATGAGGTGTCCAGTTGTGGATAGAAGATGTTGCTGGAGGGGCTGTGAGTAATTAATAATGGGAATAGGAAGGTAAAACTGAAGTTTTATTCAGCCAAGAAACATGATTTCTGATATTCTGCTTCACACATCTTCAGTATGTCCTGCACAGAAGGGAAGGCACTGCAGGGGAATCCCTGTAATATTTCCTGGAGGCTCTGACAGACGGCAGTTTTCTCTGCATTCTTCCTTTGCACAGGAAAGAGAGAAAACCTAGAAAACATTATTAGTGTTGGGGTTTTATATACTAACACATCAAGGACTGTTAATACTCACAGACACCTAGAAAGAGATCATCATTGCTCAGAGGAGCTTACAACCTAGCAATATAATCTCTACAGTGTGTTTACATAGACCTGGACACTATTTGTTCAGCCTGACACTTTCAATTTCCTTCCCTTAAACATCCATTTGTCCAAATCTACTTCCAAAATAGCTGGTTGTTATGCAGTTGCCAATTAATTGTCATATTGCTACCGATTGTAACCAAGCAATTAGTCAGGTCCAAGAGAGAACTTCATCATATCGCTTGCACCACGGTTGAAGAATAGGCTCCTGCCTTTAGTGAACGAACAATGATTCCACCTAGTCTGCTTTTTTCTCAAATCAAGATCTGTTTTACTGAAATTTATTTTAACTGTATTTCATTACTGAATATCATAAAAAGAGGTAATAAAAAGATACAACATGTTATTTTCCCCTGAAGTGATGTGAAAACATATCTTATTGTATTTATAAGCTTTTTAGGCTATAACTTTATGATCAGACAGCTGCTGCAACAATGAATTTTATCTTCATAATCTCAGCTGGTGATTTCTCTTAAAAAATCGATATTATCTTTTGTAATACTAAATAATTTAATCTACAAATAGCTAGACAATATAGATGTACTATTAAAACAAAAGGACAGTGCTGGCACAAGAACAAATGAATATAAACGGATTATGAAAAAATTTGGGCTGGAAATCAGAAGAAAGTTTCTAACCATCTGGGGACTGTGGTTCAAAAATAGCCTTCCAAGGAAAAAAAAAAAAAAATCAAACCTCTATTGGGGGCAAAGCAGCATTTAATTTCTGGAAGAATTTGATTCCTGCTGTCTCAGCAAATGTTGCTTTTGAGGGCATATGCTCTTCAGTGTTCTTGCTCAGTTTGGGAAGGTATTTGAATCAACTTCTTTTTTAATTTTCCTCCTCAGTTACTCTGTCCTTGACACTGCAAATGTACAAATAAGAACAGCCTCCTTTAACGTCTATTTTAACACTGTCAGAAGACTTGAGTTTTGCCATGAAGAACTCTTCCAAAACCCCATGGCATGTTTTTGAGAACTCCATATGACGGAAGCAACATGTTCGCACCTGAGATAGGTTTGTTCTCAGAGCTCTTGCTCTTCACTACTTGTTCTAGATCATTCCCAGCACTTCATATGTCTTTTCTTCTTAGTGAAAGCTCCTATATTTACGAGAAGGGGGGGTTGTTCCTGACTAGAAGATTTAATTCATGTCTTTGACTTTTCTCATTCTCTCCTCTGCATGGACTACGCTAGCCAGAGACAAAAATGCTGAAATAGAACACTGTAGATTATTTCCACATAGTTTTGTTAGCTATTCTTTTACATGAGCAAGTTCTTCATGTCAGAAAGTCCTCCCTTCAGCCCATCCTTTCCCCTTGTGAGCCTATACTTGCAAAGCATCTGAATTTCTTACAAGACCTTTCTGCTTACCCTAATAACAGAAAAAGCCTATATTCGTGCTACCTGTCACATCATTGCCATTCCTCCTCATTTCACTTGCTTTTTTAAATCTTACCTTTTCTTTTCTGTATTTTTCCTTGTTTAGTTGTGCTCTATGTCTCCTTCAAGGACCACAGCATGTTTTCCAGGTTGTTATTCAGCATAAGTGTCAGGTCTCTGAACGCATTTCCTATTTACCTTCTATTGCTGCACCAAAAGACATTTAATTTTTAATGAGAAAGTCTTTGAACAAGACTTTTTAATCATTTTGAAAAATGACTGTACTCTTTTCTCTTCTTACTCAGTCTGTACCTTTTGGAATATATATATTCCTATAAAATTTATTAAGCTTTTCTGATGGTAAGTGTGCCTGCCTGTTGCCCCTACTGCAGAGTCAGAAAACGAAACAGCTCACACAATCGCAAGACATCTGATTGGTAGAGGCTACAATTTCCAATTTAGGAGGTTACAGACCTACTGAAGGTGCACCATCGCTCTTGCTGGCCAAGTGCGATGCTAAAATTCCTTTGAAGCCACTCAGCTCAGTCTTCCCTGTGAAGACTTGCAAATATTTTAAGCACATAGAATTTGCACTTTCCCTTCACCTCTCCCTTTATACAAGACTTACCACAACCTCCTCCCGTACAAGCACACGCGTGTGCACATACAGGTTGTCGTGCAAACTCTACAGGCATATATCTGTTACTATAGCTTTGTCACTTTGCTCATTTTGAGCACAGTAGTTCAGGAATAAAGAGATACTGTGAACAAGAGCTTCATACATAGAATTGCAGATTTCTGGTTATGATATTAAAATATCAGCAAAGCCCACTTCTTCTCCCTGTTCTACCACAGACTTTATTGTGACCCGGGTCAATCCAGCGGTTCAGTTCATGCAATAAAAGGTCCTTTACAAAAGTATGAGAAGAATAAGTTCACCATTGATTGGTTGATGCTTGGGTGTAGTGCAGACAGGGAAGCACAAACCTACTAATATGGAGTCTTTCTCTGAAACAGAAGTTCTGCTGACCGTTTTCCTTGACAGGGTCTTTCCTGGAATATGGTTAGACAATCAAGCAGAGTTTTTTGGATGCTGACTTCAAATTATTTGAACTTTTACTTTTTTCCTGTCTCAATTATAATTATACTCTGACTAATATTATGGGGAAAATAGCATTTTTTTTTTTTTATCTGAAATTTGAACTTTTGGAAGATACAAAAGGCATATTGGAAGTTGTCCCTAACTCTGTAGCCGTTCTGAATGAAAACTTCTTGTAGTCCATGGCATCCAACGCCAGTTATCTGATTATATCTGTTTGAAGATATTTGGCTATTATTTAGAGAGACAATGGCAGGTTTTGCCCTTCCTTCAAACAAAACCAACCTCATTTGTAAATAGAAACATTTGCAGATCCTTAGGACATAAAGATACTGGGGAGGACATCTTTGGGATTTTCTGAAACAGCAAAAAGTTAGTTATTTCTTTTACCAAAAGATTGCTCTTCACACACACTAAAGATGATATTCTACTTCTACTTCAAAATAATACCGGTACATTCATTAGAAAGACATTACAATGTCAATATTCAAAGGCTTTCTAGAGTCTATGATAGTGCACCTAGTTCAGCATTATCAGAGCACCACCAGATGTAATACATAGTAATCTTATTACGCATTGACAGCTTACACCTTAATGGCTCTGATGGAGCTGTTATGATGTATTGTGTCATATCCTAATAGGGATATAGTGCTAAAACCAGCTGTATCTTGACAAGCTCCACACAAACTAGGTCTGAAGGATCTATGACTCCACACGCTGACATTGTATATAAGCTAAAATAGTTTATATAAAATGAAAAATTAAGTGCTCAGGAGAGGTCCACTTTAGCAATAATAATACTTTGCTCTTATCTAGACTCTTCTGTGTGAAGATCTTGAAAGACTTTGATTAATTGAACCTTACCAATACCTCTGTGAGCTAGGAAATGTTTTAATATCCACCATCTCACACTGAGGCATAGATATGTTCTGTGACTTGTCAAGGTCACCCCGCAAGTCTGTGACAGGGGACTCAGTGCTCCTTGCTCCAGCTCTAAGCCTTAGGCAGAGAGTTCATCTTGAGCTATTGTTTAGAAATATTAACAAACTTGAATTGGACCCAGTTATCATGTCATTCAAAGATCATTTAGTAATGCAAATTCATACTAATTCTAGTGCTAATTCTTCAGCACTTGTAGAGGATAAAACAGATGTCTTTGCCCTTGCCTTTTCTTGATTCCATTCATTAAACTTAGGCTGGTGATATTATTTGCATATAATTTTTTGAATTTAATTTTGAGTCAGGGTGAGAGCAAAAGAGGGATTTTGCATTCTCTTGCAGGTTGGTTCAGACGTGTCACAAGACTGTGCTTTTACATAATTTAATGCAGTCAGTGTGACTGTAGAAAGAACTGCAGGACCATAAAATATAAAAATAGAGAGACAGTTCAGGTGCAGAGTAAAATGAGATTCTTGTACTTGTACAATCTTTGCTTTTCCCATGGGGACCTGATGTTTTGAGCCTTTAAGCTTAAAAAAAAAGCAATATTTTAGTACAAATGAATATTAAACCTGGGTGGAAGCTTCTGGCTGAAGACATTTAAGCCAAACAGAAAAGTGAATAGGAGATACACTGTACTTGCTACTTTGCTGGTGCTGTTAGGCAGAGGCAAGGAATAACCAAGCAAAATAATTTCAATATAATTTGTGGAGAATGCAACTGAGAGATCTGTGCAGTAGGCTTAGTTTCCTTCTCACCATGCTACCTCTCATGCTATCTTTCAGCAAAAAATTTGATGCACTAACTCAAATAATCAACGTGCCAATGTTCTTCAGCAGTGTGCCTGGACATCAAGTGTGCTCATTATTTTCCCACTCAAAGCACAAACCACCAAATACCTCCTTCCACCAAAACAAGTCAGCAGGAGGAAAAAGATTCCATGTGGCTTACTCCAAGAGTCCAGGTAGGCAGTCTTATTTTGTCCTTAATCATACGTAGTTACTACAGAAAGAAGGGTGAAAGACAGACACCCGAGAGATGACTGATAATATATTAAAAGACATTGGCACATCTTTAAAACAAAGAACCAATAGCCTGTCATTCTCATGTCATTATACTAAAATGTAATTGATACTGTAACTTATATGAAGCTTACGAAGTCATATAATATGAAAACCTAATGAGCAGTTTAATACACGTGCTCTAGAAGGTTTAAATACAACCATTTCCAGATCGCATCCACGAGAGCTGCTTAATGGTCAGTACAGTAGTAGGAAAAAAGCTACGGCCTAAGGGTATGAGAGGCTTAATGTCAGTTAATAACATTTCATGCAGCATATACATGTACACTTCCCCAAGAGAATTGCAAGAGGATAAAAGGATGAAGAGATAATAGATATCCCAGTGGCTGTTTTATACTGGGTTCCCAATTTAATCCAGTCTGCTTATTAGAGAAGAGAAAATAATTCAGAAAATATAATTTATTCAGCAAATTTCTTCTCTAATCCAAAGGAAAATTTTCTCTAATTTGTTTAGTATTCAAAATGATTTACAAAATGTTTTCTGCACACAATGCGGGGTCTGAAATTACTTTGGAGATTTGCTGTGTAAGTATTCAAACCATATTGATTACACAGAGAGAGAGAGAGAGATCTGTGCTTCAGTGAATGTCAATTGAAAAATCAGGTACCTGATTTAAATTTAGCAATCCATTCAGTCATACTGAAGTTTAATATGATTACCTACTGATTATTCAAGAGTGTGAGATAACAAAGTAAATTTACCTGCATATTACTATTAATACAGTGAGTGTTTTGTCTCTATAAGCCTAATTATTGCTATGTGTTTTATGTGAGCATGATTTTTCTATCAAATCTAAATAAATATATAATAGGTTTCATAACACAATTTATTTTCTAGGAATGTTTTCCAGTGTTCCTTTAGGAAAATGCAGGACAGCACTTTAACATGTTCCTATTTTTTTTTCTATTCCAAACAGCACAGAAGCTCTTGCTCATCTTTAAGAACGTATATAAGATCCATTGATTTCATTGAATTACAGAAGTATCCTAAACAAAAATTATTTTCTCAGGAAAGAGGAAATTCTATTTAGCCATTTTTCCACATAACTGCACTGTAAATCAGAATATTTCACTATTTTTAAATCTTCATGCAGAATCCTTTTCACAGGTTACCTAGCTGAGTGTAACCATAGCCACTGAGTAATTTAGAAGTTACCATTATCAAAGGTATTTATTAAAGGTATTATTGGAATAATGCAACAGTCTCTAATTAAACAACCTGATCACATATCCACACCTAAATAACCTAAATTACCTGTAAGGACATTTCTGAATGGAAAACCTTTGCTTGGATTTCTCCAGCCAAGACTATTGGAAACCACTACTGCTATGTAATTCTTGAATGGCTCAAAATCGATTGAGTCTCACTTTATCATTTGATGCAATGTTTAGTTGGTAAGATTTGTATTCTCCACTCACAGCAGCATCCACCTTAAAGATTTTAATCTTTCCCCCATACAGCACAAGTTTCCTGTGCCTGGATATCTAAAAATTTCACATGGTGCTTCATAGTTTGAAACTGACCAAAATGAAGGAGAGATTACTATGCTTAGCAGGTAGAAGAAATTCAAACATACTCCTGCTATTTGACACCTGTTTGTTGTTTTTCCACATAATCTCTTTGAAATAAGGAGTTTAAAGTTTGCTGTGCCCTGGTATTTGTTCTCTAACCTAGTTATATATGTGTTCCTTACCCTGGAATGAAGCACTAACATATTTTGAAATATGTAACCCAGTGCCAAGGCACATAATCAGGTGGCTGTTGCTTTCATAGGCCTGTGGCAACATAACTTGCCAGTTAGGCAAATGACAAAATATGACATTGGACTCCATTTATTCCACTTCTATTTGCTTATGATATTTATTCTTGCACACTCAGAAACCTATTGACTTGTTACTTTCTCCTTAATTTGCTATACATGACTGTGATGTTAGTCCATACTTGTTGCTTATTTCACTGGCTGGGGAAACAAAATAACATAAGCTTCTTTTTCCTTTCAGTCAAGAAATCACTGGTTTTGCCATTTGTGTGTATTTAATTCTTAGTATTGCCTAACTTTTTCAGGACTTATCATTTACTTGTTCATTTACCAGATTAAGCATAGGAATGCATAGAAATCGTTATGTAATAGCAATCCCTCCACAGTGGCTGAGACAGCCTGGGTGCTGCAGAGGTATATGCAGTCCTCATCTGTCAGGGCATAAAAATGTCAGTCTTGTTTAAAGAGCAGATTGGGCATTCACTGAAAGAAACCACATACAAAAGTCTTTGGTCAAATAAAAGCAAGGGTAAGTAAGAAATGCCCTTCAGGGGCAGGTCAGTGCTCATTCAGCCCAGTACGTTGCCTCCAGTAACAGAGGCACAAGGAGAGCACATAAGCTTGGACACTTTCTGCAGTCCATTCCCCTTATACATGTCCTCAGTGTCCAGAATGGTTTTATTAATATTGTCAGTGGGTACATGCATGCCCAGTATTAAAAGGGATATAGGGAATCTTTGTGAAAGTGTTATCTGTGACTTTGTTTAACCCCTTTCCAAACCTGCCAGTAGCGACTTCCTCCACCCTCTCCGGTGACCCTCGGTTCCAGAAGTTCACTATGTTAAGTACGTTCAACAGTTTTAAATAAAACCCCTACTGGTTTCAAGTTCCTATAGGTCTAACAGTATGGGGGTTTGTGAGCAACCGTTGTGTACTCAGTTTACCTACTGCCTACATGATTTCATGACTCATAGAATAGAATCATAGAATCATTATGGCTGGAAAAGACCTATAAGATCATCAAGTCCAACCGTTATTTAACTCTACCAGGCCCACTTCTAAACCATGCCCCTGACCACCATATCTAGACAACTTTTAAATACATCCAAGGACGGTGATTCAACCACTTCCCTGTTCCAGTCTTTGATAACCCTTTCAGGACAGAAGTTTTTCCTAATGTCTAACCTAAACCTCCTGGAGCAACTTTTCCTCTTGCCATTTCCTCTTGTCTTATGGGTTGTAACTTGTGAGAAGATACCAATGCCCACCTCCCTACAACCTCCTTTGTAGAGAGCAATAAGGTGTCCCCTCAGCCTCCTTTTCTTCACACTAAACAGCCTCAAGTCCCTCAGCCGCTCCTCATAAGAATTATTCTCAAGACCCTTCACCAGTTTCGTTGCCCTTCTCTGGACCCTCTCCAGCACCTCAATGTCCTTCTTACACTGCAGCGCCCAAAACTGAACACAGTACTCAAGGTGTGGGCTTACCAGTGCCAAGTACAGTGGGACAATTACTTCCCTGGCCCTTCTGGCTACACTGTTCTTGATGCAAGCCAGGATGCTGTTGGTCTTCTTGGTCACCTGGGCACTGCTGGCTTACGTTAAGTTGGCTGTCAATCAACACCCCCAGGTCCCTTTCTGCCAGGCAGCTTTCCAGCCTCCTCAGTCACATCCTCCTTCAGCCTTCTCTGCTCGATACCAAGGTGTTCAAGCCTTTTAGTCTCTCTGCACAAGGCAGCTGCTCCATCATCTTGAACATTTTTTGTTTTTCTCCATACCTATCCTGATTCTATTACACTCTTCCTGAGAAGTGGAGACCAAACTGCACATGATGCTCAGGATATGGGCACACCAATTTTTAGAATGACACCCTATTGTCATCTCATCTCAGGTGCTCTCTATTCCTAAAGATAATCTCACTAACTTTTCTAAACATGCCAAACATTTTGGTGGCTTTTTGTCTGCCACTTGACACTGTGCCACTGACTTGAGGATAACATCAGAGGTCCTTTTTTGAGTTTTAAGTGCCAGTTCTGAGTTCAGAGTCTTCTGAGTTCAGCATCATGTCAGCATGGTTTATATTATTCTTCCCTAGATGCATTACTTCACATTGAACTTCACCTGTTGACTTCTGGTCGGCTCAGTTTTATGATGTACTTTTGGAGATCCTTGCCACTGAAGCTATTGGCATTGAAGTCAAACTGCATTGACCGTGAGCAGAAAATTTATTATCATCCACAGATTTGCAGATTTCACTGTTTATTGCCCTCTCCAGACCATAGATGAAGATGCTGACAAAAACTGGTCCCAATAACAATCTCCATTCTGAAAGATTGCCATTATTAAGGCCTATCCACTGATTCCTCTCCTTTAAAAAGCTTTCCTTCAAACCCACAGCAACATAATTTCTTTAATAAGCCTTTGGTGTGGAACGTGATCAAAGACATTTTAAAAAACAAAGTGTATTATGTCCATTTGATCCCATTTATCCATATTATTACTGAAAATATCACCAAACTCCAGAAGCCATGACTTCTTCCAAACAGGTTGTGTTTATTCATACACATATACACCATCAAAACAGACATGGAAATCAGGCTCACTAGTCTGTCATCCCCAAGTTCATCTCTAAAGCCCATCTGACAGATGGCAAACATAACAATTCTATGATTCTATGATAACAGCTGTCCTAGTCCTCTAGCTCAGTGTCCATTTGTAATGACATTTTACATCCCTTAGCCAGAAGTTTGAATATTTCACATTCGGAACTCTTGGTTTTATGCCATCTGGTCCTGGTGACCTTCCTAACCTACTTGGCTGGTCTAATACTTCCTGTGTATTTACTTCAAATTGATCTATATTGTCTAGACAATCTGCTACAGAAATGCATCAGGTGTGGGAGTCACAACATTAAATGCCAATGCAAAGATTTCGCTGAGTTTCTCTGCCCTGTCTTCATCAACCCTGTGCAACCCTGTGTGTCCCTTCTACGTCCTTGCCATGAAGCAGTAAAGTCATTGACAATCCTTACTTCATGAATTATCCATCTTTTTCAAGCCCAGGTATGAAAATTACTTGTCCATAATGTTAAGTGAACGAAGTATTAGATTTTGTGAAGATAACCATAATATATAAGCATGATGTGATCTTAGTCCTTAACACAAGTGTAATGTTCTAGGCTATGTCCGTAGCTTGTTTGTAGGTAGTATTTTCACAGTCTGCATATCTTGCAAGTATTTAAAGACTTTGACAACCTTCAGAAAAGAATGGGGCACAGGCTGAGTTCACACACTGCAAAACATGCAGAATTCACTTACATAAAAGGTTTACCCAAGAGAATCAAAGGACAAAGGTGTAATAGAATAATGCCATACCACTTCAACCAAGACTACAGCAGCTTCATCCCTTTCTTCAGGGCTCTGGAAAAAATAAGTCCTTAGTGTTGGAAAGGAAACTTTCCAAAAAGATCAACAACTGTCACACTAACATCAAAGTTTGTGTGCTGCTACGTGTGTGCTGTTCCTGTGAAGCAAAGATTCTTCAGTTTCTATACTTTATGCAGGCTAACTTTTAGGAAAACAGTGGGATATACGGAAGTGTAAATCAAAAGCACTCACTACAAAAGGAGAGAGATATTATCAATTGCCTTTGGTAATTAAAGTGAAAAGAGAAAATATATATTATTGTACTAGAGCTACTTAAACTATAAAAAGAAGATTTAGGTCGTACGCAATGCTGTTCAGTTTTAAAACATTTACAAACACAAAGCTATAATAACTCTGAATGATATCTAACCTTGTACAGCGAATAGTATAAGGTTTATATGCCTCTTATTCTCTACTTCAGACTGTATTTTGGAGACATGAGAGTATTTTGGGAGTGGGGAGAGAGTCAGAAACTCTTTACCTCAAAGGGTGTTTGAATTAGAATTTGGGAGCCCTAACTCCTGCAGCTGTGCTCTGATCGTAACAACCTTTTATAAGTTTGGCTCAAAACTCTGCAGGTCTGAGTTATTTTGTTCAGGAAATAACAGATTTCTCTCTGAGAATGACCACTTTTTTGTATACCAAAAAGAAGTTATTATTGACTTATTTATTATGAAGGCACATCGGTCCTATTGAACATTAACCCAGCTAATTTTTAAAACAGAATTGCCAGTTAAGTGCTCAAACTTGGGACATATATCAGGGAAGAAACATCCATGGCGTCATGACACCCAGGGAGAGTGAGATCAACTCTCAGAATTATGTCATAGAAAGAAAACAGATGACTAGTGCCAGTCAGAAATCTTTCTTTCTGCAAAATTTCAATATGACTTCAAGTAGAGCAGTATGCACTAAAAAGTGCTTATGAGCAAACAATTAGATTTTTCTGCCTCGATGTACAGTATCATTTCCAGTAGCCTCAACATTTCCAGCCATTGATCTTTCTGATACAAGCAGTTCTAACAGATCCAGATAATGTCTGAGGAAAACCAAGGGCAGCTCTGTTTCTCTAAGAGTGTAAAGTTCCACCCTTCCTGATATTTCTTAAGTTTGTTCTTAAAAGATAGACAGAGATATTTTATTAGTACACTGGTATCACTTAATAGTGGCACACTAAAATAAGCCTTGGCCATCATCACTCCTTAACTGAAAAGACAGAAATCACACTACCTTTATAACAGTCCATTAATTCACATCTGCACAAATAACTGGCTGGGATGGAATACCGAGGTAATATTTTGTACAGTTCTATTAAACTCCCTTCTCAAAGTTCAGGTTAACTCTTTGCTGGAGTAGAGAGCACTTGTCTTTTCAGAGACATTAAACATAATTAAACTTTGTGCAGCAACTTAAACCCTGAAGTTAGGTACTAACTACATTTCACACACCAAAGTGCAATTTCTATACTAAAAAAAAGTCATAAAACACTCTAAGTAGTGCCTGGAATACTGACAGAAAGCTTGAACAAAGATATTACGTATTAAATGTACTGATAATTCCTCCTCAGTTTTCACATTGTAATACCTGTATTTCCATTTGAGGATTTTACATAACACCTTCACATTTAGCCTTTAGCAAACATATCAATACGTTTGCCTTTGAATTCTATTCAAAGACAATTTCACGTTCTTTGTACTACACCTAGACTTTTTAAAGATTTGAGAAAACTGCAGCATCAGTTCTTTCTGAAGAGTTAGATATGAACTCTACAAACAAGACAAACGAGATCTTTGCCCCTAACAGTCTTTGAATACACAGGTCCCATCCCAATAGAGTATAGATGGGGGTTTTAGCCAGATATGAATACCATTGCCTTTATCTAAAGTGATACAGACATAGTTTCATGATATAAAATAGTCATCCCTGGAATTCTCTAAGATTATCCCTCTGCATGTCATTTTTTCCCCACTAGCCTATTTAAATAAAAAAAGGGCTATATAAAATCTTACTTCAGTGACTTCTCAGTCTTCCTACTCTCCATATCTGAGACAAAAATGACAGCTTACAAAGAAGAAGAAGTTAGTTAGTAGGTCTGTTAAGCTCTTTAGCCTCTGGAAGTAGTGGAAGTTTCCCCCCTGACCTGCCAGTTGAGTACTGAGAAAAGTTTCCCTGATAAACAGAGTTGAAATAACACACAAAGCTGAGGAACAAGTGTGGAAGAACGCATTAATAGATGGGACTCAGCTCTTGTTCATGTCTTTCAGACATCCTTGACCTCAACTCCAGCATTCGAACTAGTCCCAACTTGAACTCTTATCGTTCATTCAATTTCTCAAATTATGAGAACTATAATCTGAGTAATTTTTCAATATCCTGCACATGAATTGCAACAACGAATAATGTGTTTGTACATGGAATGAATTACACCACGTATCATGCAAACCAGAAATGGTGGAAGTATGTTAAACAAAGATGAATCCCACCTGAATGGGAGGACGCTGGTACAATGTGTTGAAGATACCAAGGTGAAATCAGCTTTGTTTAACTTGTCTTTGTGAATGAGAAGGACCAAAAAGAGTGGGAAATAGAGAAAGCAAAATAAAATTAGTTAATCCTGGGTTTAGAACAGAGCTACAGTAATTTAAGCAGAATTCCCATAAAAACAAAGATAAAACAGAGCAGGAGAACATAACAGAAAGAAACTGAATCTGTTTTCTGCCTGAGAATAACAAGGCAAAAAGAAACTGGTTTCACAGGGTACAAAGACAGTAGCCATGGTTCAGAGGAGAAACTAGGGGGACAGGGAATGTCCTGGAACATACAATGGCCATTTTGGTGCAAACAAAGTACTCAACCACCCCAGAACCTTGTCAGCAACAGTGACCATAGACAGATGCAAATGGAAGCATAACAACATGATGAATTAGACTTTCCCAGCTATTTTGAGCTCAGGGCATTTCATGATTCTGATGTGATTTGTCTATATAATGACACTCAGTGCATCTCTCTTTCAATTCCTTGTCCAGTCTCTCCTGTGACACATGTAAAATTTCTGTATCCCTATCACCTTTTGAAAAGGAATTCCATAGTGCTGTTTGCTTTTGCTTGTTGTGATCCTGTCCCCTACCAGCTTCATTTTATGGTCCCTTTCTTAAATTGGGAGAGATGGCAATGCATAAGGTTAGAGACCTTAAAATTTCTGTCTCTTCTACTTTGCTTTTTTCACCAACCTTAAAAAATAGAATGCTGCTATAGAAAGTGCACAAGTTCACCACAGAACTGAAAAGTTTGCACAACATTAATATTTCATTTATAGATGGAAAAAGAATAATGTCAGATTTGGACCCTGATGTGGCATTAAGTAGCGTATGTCCTGTACAGTTCTAGCAATGTGGCTATAAACCTAAGTCCTACTACATTTACAGCACCAGCTGACAAAAAGGCAACCTAGAAAGTGGCCAGCACTTTTCACCACCACAACTACCAGCCAGAAGTCAACAAATAGTAATATGGAAAGGAGTGTCAGGTGATCATCTTCACCATTCTCAGTGACAGTATGAAATTAATTTATAAATTAATACCTTTTTAAAGTTAAAAGGTCAGAAGACATTATCTGGGCCTGAAAGATAATGTTATTTGCTCAGAATAAATAGGGCAAGCAGAGAACAGAGAGATGATATTCACCATTATCATCATCATTGTTATTATTACTATACCATCCCACCCATAATTCAGTCTGAAAGTGTCCTTGATAAAGCAGCTGTGGCCTGAAGGATAAACAACAGTACAAGTAGTCACCATCAGGGAGAGAAGAAACTCAACAAACAAAGCCTCATGATTTGCTATCAAGGTTGTCTTGTTTTCAGATGACCTCCCTTTTTTTGAATTCCCCTTGGTAAAGGTTATTTGCAAATGTTTAGTAAATGCAGCTTCTTAACATTCTCTCTGTGCCTTGCCATAGTAACATGAAACAAATATATAAACCTTTGAGCTGATTGTTTTATTTCATCTTTTTCCAGATTTCATGGTGATATCACAAAAACTTGACACTCTTCTTGAACTCTTCACCTCAGAATCTGACATGTATTTCATATATCTCCCTGGGATTTGTGTCCTCTAGTTAATCTTCAGCATACAAGAAAGCTAAATGGAAGGAGCCTTTTCAGCTAAGAAACCTTTCTGAAGACAAAACTTTATGGTTCCTACCTTTCTTAGTTTATATACATTAAGGTTTCTTTTCTGCAACTCATTCCAGTTATGATATTCATCACACTATTGGTCTGATCAATAATTTAACATGCTTTATACAGTGCCCTACTTGAGGGTTCTTTATAAAAAAATCAGTCGAATTACAAATATTCAGCAATAGTTGAAGTTCAGCCATAAAAAATGTGAGCAATGTTGCTGTAAAACATGATGTAAATAGCATACAACAAAAAAGTCAACAGGTCATTAAACCTGAAAGACACTGTATGATGAAGTGACAGCCCCTGCTCAGTAGAGGTGGTCAAGACTGACACTAACGGAACAGGGGAAAAAGCCTGGGATGTTCCTGAATAGAAAACTCCAGGTGGAATCAACACAAGAATGCAACAGAATATCTCTAAAAATTGAAATAAACACTGGAAATTTCAAAAACCTGTTTAATAAAACACCAGCAAATGTTTTTGAGATGTATGTCCTGCTTCCTCTATATTCATCCTGCTTTTATGTTGCTGTTCTTGCTAAAATAAGGAAAATTGAAGCAAAAAGTTATACATCTTAGATGTTCTATATGGACTATTGCATTCACTGGACATTCTTCAAAAAGATTTAA
Source organism: Ibidorhyncha struthersii (assembly GCA_013398815.1). Lineage (NCBI taxonomy): Eukaryota > Metazoa > Chordata > Aves > Charadriiformes > Charadriidae > Ibidorhyncha > Ibidorhyncha struthersii. The sequence goes on from VZSZ01008539.1 coordinate 446,270, forward strand.
AGTAAATTCATGCTATGAAATTACCTACATTTCCATTGTAAGGCGAGATTTCTGCTGTACAAAACTTTCTCCCTGTTATGAATTGAATGCTTTGCTTGCACTACACCCTTTGCACATTTGATCAACGAATGTAAGGCTTTATTAAATCTTAAAGAGCTTAAGATAATACAGAAGGAGTTTATTTTTCTAGGCATGGTTCGCATTATAACTACCTGCAGTTCATTTTAGACCTGGAGAGTTTTATTTGCCAGGAAAAGAAAGGAATACACTTATCTTTAATATATGATCATTAAATAAACATCTTTCATGCAAGAGATTTGTTATATTAAAGAGTATTAAAATTATATCAGTCAGCTCTTTTATTTTGAAAGGCTGCATACAAGTGAGGAAATACAGTAATACTGATGTAGAAAGGTATAAATAATAAGAAAAGCTTCTCACTCTCTCTCCAAAGAAAAGCTCCATTATTTTACTTGCTATCCTGACAGTCCTTCCTGACAGATAAAATTATTCCTAACCACAGTTGACTTTGTGTAAGATTTTTTAAGTTTCTACCATGGGTATGCAACTCCATCTAGTTTTCCATGACACCTGAGTATCAACCTTGTTTATATCCTAGATCAATCAGGGAGCCCCAAATGGCCAGTTTTTCCAGCAATGTTCACATTGTTAATGAAGGGAAGAAATGTAACTGAGCTTCTCTAACTACTAGTAACAACCAGATGCATGAACCAGATTTGTTAGCCAACAAATCTATGGTTCACTAAGGAGTGTAAAAGTTCACCTTGGGTACAACAATGCTTAAATTTTGCAAAAATGCAAAGTATTCCTCTTGGACCTTCAGAAGAAATTTTCCAGAAAAGTGTGTCAAATGGGTGATAGAGGTTTAGGACTATTAATTCAAAGCAAACTGGACCCACTAATTAACTGTACTCTCCATTTACCCTACACCATGCCCAGCTTTGTCCATCCTTGATGAGTGTAACTGTTCCCATTCAGAAATGGGAAAGCAATAATCACCTGGGATGATCTGTTATGTCAGTGAAGACAGGCAGGGAGGGACTTCAGTATAAAACTTTTCTCCCATAATTGCAAGAAACTAAGGCGACCACACAGAGAAGCAACTTCAGAAAAGTAAGTGGCATTGTTAATAGCCCCACACTGAAAGCATGGAGAGCATCAGTCCAAGTTCCCCACACCAGATCTGGCAACAGACTGGTATGTATTGGTTTTTTTAATCTTTTTAGGTGTTCCTAAGCCTCTCGATCGCTATTAATGGAGCATCTGTCCTACATCAATATTATCTGCAGTTATTATTGAAAAAGTATTACCCTTGGTCCAGTGCTGGGAAATATCTGAAGAACCAGGGATCACCTGTGTTCAAAAGAATGTGTTAAGGGCCATAAGCTTTTCTGAAGTTCAGATAAGGTACTGCTTCTCTTTCTGAGGGTTTTTTTTTAAGACGTCAGAAAAAGTTAAATCGTCTGAGTTGTATGAAATCTGTTGTACAAAATTCTCACAGTTTTGTTAAATGAGAACAAACAAGTTTTAGTTTATATCCTGTTCCTGCGTAAAATTCATTTTCATGCAGTTTCTCCCTTTGCACCAGTTTTGTTCCATGGAAGCCCTGGGCTCTACTGGTTTCAGTCGAGCAACTCTGGAATACCCAGACTGAGAAATAGGTTTTCCAACAGCTCTATAAATCTCAGACGCTCCCTTGAAACTGCTGCCAACAGGTGGTAAACTGCTACCATTCACTGCAAACAATTTTGCAGCATCAGAGTCAAGATGCTACAGTAACGGATGGTGCAAAACAAATGGACTCGCGAAGTTCCTGGGACCACACAGTAGGTTCATTCAGGCCATGAAGCAGCCATCAGATGGCAACAATTTTGTCACCACTAGTACAGAACATAATGGAATATGTGTCCTGGAGCTGAAAAGCTCCATATCTCATTAACTATCCCCTGAGTCATGCCTGTCACCACTAGCTTTAAGTTTTAATTTCCTTGCTTTCACTGGTTGTCAAGGCTATTTGACTATATCTCTTTTGTGTTTAATCAGCGGTACCAATGCTTTTGATGAGATTATGTTGCTAACCTGGTGCTCCAGGAAGTCACAAACATAAAATTGTTTATACAGGAACAAATTAAGTGCAGCTCTTCACTTTGAGATAGAAAAATAACTAGTCCTATGAAACATAACGTCTTTAGCAAAAAATGCTTTGGAGAGCTAGATTATCAAATGTAACAGTTCAGTGGTTCAATTCATACCTGACAGGCTTCAAAGAATATATATGCAAATTGATCTCCCAGCTGCAAGGGTAATTAACATGGCCTGCTGCAGGGGGCTGTTCTTCCACCCATTCTGTTTCATTATTATTTTAGTGACTTTACATTTTTCTCAACCCACTGTCTTTTGGTATGGAAATAAATTTAACTTCCTGCTTTATGGAAACTTCATTACACGACAATCAGCAGGCAATCTAGCCTGCTGGAAGTGCTAATGTTTGAAACCAATACAGCCTGACGTAAAGCTTAGCACTGTACAAACATTTTTGTTGTTGATATTACGTGTATTTTCCTGGTTTTGCCCAATACACTTCTTGTACTACTATAAGGTACTACAGGAAGCCTGATTCTTCCCTCATACTTAAACCAGTTTAACAACATTGAGACAGACCTAGCAAAAGACTAGAAAAGACAAAGAATCTTGGAACATGCTGTTTAATCCATTTTTTTGCTAGGCTATTCAAATCACATTTGCAGTCAAGCCAGTGGACTTTTCCTTTTCCAAAGCAGGAAGAATACAACCTTAAGTGTATAGCATTTCATGCAGTATTGGACCCATCGGCTTTATACTGGGTCATGAACATATACATGGGTATGTGGTTCTGTTTCCACAGAGAGGTGTGCCCCGTGTATGACATATTGTAAAATGTTCCCCATACGGTTATGAGGGAACACCAAAACTATTTTCCCATTATATAGTAAGAGTGCAACTTACAGGGAAGCAATCACATTACACATGCCTGGGAAAACTATAGACATAAAAATATTACTGTGTTTGGATACCTTTCATAACCAGAAACTGCTGTATGAAGCCATTTCTACAAATTACAAAGCAAAATCATATGTTAAATCATTTTAAGCAAATGTTTATGAGTCGATATAAAGTAACAGGTATATCTATAATTCATAAGTGGCTAAACTTTCCTTTACCAAGGGTCACTGAAGTCAATTGATTTACTACAGGGATAAATGTAATCCAGCCCACTGCATGTTTCCGTGTTATACATTTTTATATCAGTTTGATATTGCTTTTTTCCACAAAAAAAAAAAACCTTTACAAGCTTCAAACAAAATATAGTACAGTGTGCATGTGCACAACCACACATCCGTGTTAAATAATGTTGGGAAAAAACTAGCAGTGGTTGAACTATTTTGTTAAGCATTCAGGTGGTTTCCTCATCAAATCAATGTCAGCTACAAATGCAGAAAAACTCCAGTCTATATGTTACTAGATTTAGGCCAGTGCCCTGGAGGGTCAGATCATGCCCTGTATTTATCCTCATCTGATGGTTAGAGTGCTAAACAACTAGAGGAGCTCTTCTTCTGCCTACACGCTATTGCATACCCAATGCTTAACTGAGGTTAATTGAATGTATGCTAAAAGGATTCTGGTGGGAGTGGGAACAGAATGTCTACTGCACGGGTGGGTAAGACCAGTCCTGACCCTGGATATCAAGCCCATGTCTTTCCAGAAAGTAAGTAAATGGACTATGAGAGGAAAAAAAAGAAAAATATGACAGAGAGAGAATGAGCTGTTTGAATCCATTTACATTTATGAAGATCCATCCTACATTTATGAAGATATATTGTTTTAAGCATTAACAGATGGGCTTTTTCAGTGGTGCCTTATAGAATTAGGTGCCTATTTTCCTTTGAATTTTATTGCTGGTTGAGAGTTTATCTTTCTTAGCCTTCTTAGAATAAGCCAACCTGCATTTTGGTCTGAAAAGGAGACTTCATAAATTACACGTTGCTGGTATGGCAAATTGCACCTTTATGAGGCAATTTCTGGCAGATTAGCTGATGTGCATCACCACAGCTTCACATTCAAGTGATTTGGACATGGCCCATAATGAATAAGACATTCCCAGCAACAGAACACTGATTTTGCATTATTATAAACCAGGGGTTGACAGCAGAATACCGATTTTGCATTATTATAAACTGGGGACTGAAAGTTACTGCTGTCTGGCAAGTGTTCAGCAATCATTTGTTGGCAGTCTCAGCTGAAAGGCCAAGGACGGGGAGAGCAGGGAGCCTGAACATATCTTTCTGTGAGAGAGTCTCTCAGGTCAGTGTTGAGAAGTACTTCAGTGCCCAGGGAAGGGGCTGAGTTAAGCTTGCCGCTGCCACTCGTGCATCATGAAAGAACAAAGTTATAACTTTCAGAGTGGACAAAACTCCACGTTCCACAAAACTCAGGCTTTAAAATAATTACAGAGAGAATGGCAGACCTGTAACACGGAGCCTGAAATGCTGACAGGATAAGAGAGCAGTCACAAGCAGGGACTGATTTTTTCACCTCTTTCCAGTTTTACTGTAGAGCTGAAAGGGATGAAAGGGCCAACGAAAATTCTGCTTCTGTAATTTTCCACTGCATCTGCAAAATGGCTCTTTAAATGCCACTTGACCTTGAATGCAAAAATAATCTGTCCTTTATCAGTCGTGTCTTTTCATGGCCTGGCTTACAGCATCAAATTTACATCCTGCCTTACTGTGGAGCTTCTTGTGATAACGAATTCAAGCAAGTACCTGCGCTCCTGAAATTCATTCCTCTTCACTGTATAAAAAGGAGCACAGCTCCCTTTTGTCTGTCACTTGCCATATGACCCTGACTTATGGGCACCGCAACCATGTACTAGCTCTGGCTCAGACCCCACCCCCCCCCCCCCCCTCCACTCAAGGCCTGTGCATTTCATGGGAAGGCAGTGCTCAAGGTTTTGAAAACAAAAGACCTCAAGTCATTCTTATGTAATAACAAACATTTCTCCTTTGTTACACTGCACGTCTTTTTCTCCATCCCCTCTTTCTATTATTCTGTCTTACTAAATGTAGTGAGATTGCTCATGTGAACAAAAATAGCCACCTGAATAAGAGCTGGCAAAGCCAAACATCTAGATTATACGGCTGTGGATTCAGCTGAGTCCTTCCCTTCACACTGCATAGTGCTCTGTGCTAGTTCAGGTGCCGGACGACAGCAAGGCTGGGGTGGGGGGCAGGGGCAGCCTTCCTGTGCAGGACTGCAAGGCAGGCAACGGAGCAGGATATGGCACCTAGGCACAGCCTTCGCTCCTGCTTAGCATATAGGAGCAAGAGGCAAACAAGTAAGAGGAAAAAATGTAACTGAGGGGGAAAGAAATCTCCCCTAGCCCTTCCCACCAGCTCCCATTCACATGGGAGTATGTGTTTTTCTGGGCAGAGGCAGCAGCTGTGTGCTTGAGAGTGGCTGACATCTGCTGGGCCCATTTCTGATTCTTTGGAGCACACCCTGAGACAAACTGCAACAGGAGGTAAATCCAAGAAAGAGTAGGATAACATGGATAAAATAACATCTCTTCACAAGTTAATTAACGTACAGCTAAATTATGATGCATTCAGTTAGAAGTGCAAGTATGGGAACTTTATTCCCCTGTCTGTTTTCACTGAATTCAAGACACTGATTATGCATCCTGGAATGAAGATGTTTGTCTGAAAAAAACTAATTCAGGAATCTGCAAGGCTCATGATAGAACCTTTTAACAAATTGGAGAAATATGGGGCTGCAGAAAAAAACACTGCCCTTCTATATCGCCACCAGCACTTGTTTAAATGAAAATATCCCAAGAAGGTTGAGAGCCCCTGTAATTCTTTTGCCCCTTTTCGAAAAACCTTCCAAGCACCATGCAGGGTGCCTCACCCTATTGAACACTGAATGTGTAAAATTGATGGCAGATGTCCTATGCCCTCTCTGCAGCGTATAATCTACAAGTAACACTGCTGCACAGCAGAAGATGCTGGCCTTTTTCTTTGGAAGAATTGCTATTCTGAGATTCTTTTTGTCTAGCAATGAAGGCAGGAGGAACAAATGTCCTTGACATCTACGAGGGGCCATCTAACTGCAGAACCAAAGAAAAACCTCTGATTATACGCCCTTCAGCTCACGCTGGATCAGTGTCAGCAGCAAGAGCAGAAAGCTGCACTGTGCCCAGCATGTGCAGAATGGAGACAAATATATTAGAGAAATTGCAATTTACCGAGGGAGAAAAACTGATAAACTCCACTCTCTTATTTTGATCCACAGTCTCAGGAGCTAGTAAAGATATCAAGACATTACAGTCACATCCCTATTGCGCTTCTGAACTGACTTCTGGAAGGAATCCTTCTGTAGTAAGGAGGTCACTGCCAGGGCTCTCCCAGCCAATATGGTCAATAACCATTTCACTGCAGGCAAACCATTAAACTGCACATCCCCTTCTATAGAGGTTTCTGGTAGAGAGGAACGGACCTCCTTAGAAGGACTGAAAGCATCATTCTGCCTCCTTCCTGTCCCCATTTTGGCCTCCGCTTCAAGCAGGATGTTTATTTACCCCTTATCAAAGCCAAGTTTGTAAGCAGATATTTACCGTCATCTACAGTGCCATGAAGTATGTCTGGGCATGCTTGAGTGCCCCAATGAGCTGGTACCCTTATGGCCAAAACAAAGCTCAAGAGAATTTCTTGTCATGTCCTCACTGACTTGGAAGGTATCAGCTGAATTCCATTGTAGATCAGTATTCCACTGATGCATTTCACATGTTTTGAATGAAAAAGTTCTCAGCAACACCCAGCACCTGGACACCTACAGGTTAGTCTGTCTGCAAGGTAGGAATGTGTTTCAAGTAACACTATCAAGTTGTCAAGGGGGGAAAAAGAAAAGCACAAGCATTTGAACTACACACACTATAACTGTATTAATTTTTTTTGTAAATTAAAAAGGAACATCTGTCTAACTCAGAAATGTGTTGCGCATTTAATTAGTTTCATCAAATAAATGAATCTTCCCCTGGAAAGTGATGCAGGATGATGCTTCTGAATCTGGTCGGTCTAAACATGGAACAAAGTGCCTATTATTGGTCTTGTGGCTCAGTATTTCCTCCAGGCACCTCAAAATTTCCTGCAGCTCTAGCAAGATGCTGCTGATTTTGTTGCCAGGCCAGTGGCAGCAAAGGATCCAAGCAGGAATGTCACAGATACAGTGTCATAGAATCATAGAATTGTTAAGGTTGGAAGGGACCTTTAAGATCATCAAGTCCAACCATTAACCTAACCTGACAAAAACCACTTCTAAACCACGTCCCCAAGTACCACATCTACCCTTTTTTTAAATACTTCCAGGGATGGCGAATCCGCCACCTCCCTGGGCAGCCTATTCCAATGTTGGATAACCCTTTTTCCTAATATCCAACCTAAACCTCACCTGGCTTAACTTGAACCCATTTCCTCTCATCCTATCACTTGTCACTAGGGAGAAGAGGTCAGTCCCCATCTCTCTACAACCTCCTTTCAGGTACTTGTAGAGAGTGATAAGATCTCCCCTCAGCCTCCTCTTCTCGAGGCTAAACAGCCCCAGTTCCCTCAGTTGTTCCTCCCTTGTCTCTTGTCCCCCTCCATGCAGGGGCTGGTAGTCCAACACGGAGCTGCCAAGCTTCAGAAGTCCTGGCCACACTTCACTTAAATGTTTGCAAGGGCTGATGTAAAATATGAAAGGATCTTGGCATCGTTAAAAATGTTTAGACCTTATAGCACATAGTCACATGTGCTGGGAATAGTAAGTGAGGGAGTTTCCTGTTACCAGCAGTATGATGTCTGCTGGTTCAAAACCCTGGCAACACTCTCATGAGAGTCCTCCCCCTCTCCAGTGAAGGTCATCTTCACTGTCAAGCATATACACAGAGCACAAGGTGGTATTATGGACAAATATGGATTAGACAGACCTATAAAAGCATTCTTAATCCCTGACATGTAGAGCAGCCAGTGCAACACTAAAAAAAGTACCTTTGGCCTTTCTCAGACCTCCTATCCCCAGCTGTCGGCATGATGATATCTGGGTATCACCTGGTGGCAGGCACCAGAGCGGAGGCTGTAACCCTGAAGCAGATGAGTTGGTTCAGTGTTTTCTGGGGCCCCTGGTGAATCGGTGTGGTCACAGTTCCCACAGTGACTACTGCAAGCTGTGTCACCTACCTAGGAACAGAGCCTTGAAGAACGTCCACTTTTCCAAAGCCACGAAGTTAGGGTTTCTTTGGGCGTTAGCCTTCTCCCTGCAAAACACAGCTGGGAAAGCTGAGCTGCAAAACTGCAGAAACAAGAACCAAGAAAAACAGCCAGGTGATAACATGAGTTCTGGATATTCCATTAAAAAAAAGGACATTTGCAGGATGGGCCAAGAGAATAGCTTGGAAAAGCTCTGGGAAGAGGGAAAGGGGGAAAGAGAAGGTGAAGTTAAGAGTGCGTTAGTAATCAGAGTAGGACAGTCTCTTAAACTATCATTTATTTGCTTTACTTGCTACATCAGTTCTCTGCATAGGAGATTAGGGGCATGAAAGCTGTGGCATCATTTTCAGGACAATTCCTGGGAAGCTGACCAAAACACATACGGCCAAGCAATGTTAGGGGACACAAAAGCATTCTCCTACAGGCGGGGTGTCAAACTTAGGGTCCTGATTGCTTGCAATCATTAAACAGACCCTTACATTTCTCAGGTAGCTCGGGGCTAATTCCAGACTCCTGGCTGAAACACTAAGAAGTCATTGCATTCTCCTTATCAGGTATTCCCTATCAAGTTCGAGTATGCCCACTGTTTCTTCCTTACTTCCAACCTTTTGTCTGGAGGTGTCTGCAGTCTAGTGATGGGGGTTTGTAAAGCTCACCGATTCCAGGTTGTCCTTGTTTGAAAGCCCCAACACAGGTATAGTTTTTAATCCCCAAGTTTTTGCACAAAGGATTAGATACACCAGGTCCTGTAAATATGCACCCGGTGACATAGAAAAATACGACAAAAAAGCCTCTAAACTATGTGATTATTTAAACTTTGCATGTATGCTTTTACTTTTCAATTTCAGCACTTGAACTCCTCAAAAGAAAGCCAATATTGACATCTTCTACAGTCTGACTTTCTTTTTTACCCCTATTTCTCTTTCCTACACCACGTTTTCTACCTTGGCATCTCATTTGTCTGGGTCTGCTTGCTCACTTAAAGAAATCTAGAGTCAGTAGTTCAAGCATAGTGCTCTCACCAAGACCCAGTTCCAGGTGACTTACGGCTGTAGGGCCAAAGTCAGAAAGGCTGAGTTAGGTTAACAGCACTACTGGCAGCATCCCACATCTCAGGTTAACCACCTCTAGTCTGCTGATTGAGCTCATGCTCTTTTCTGCTTCAGACAAAATGCCATGTGTTACTTTAGGTAGTGCAAATACTGGTTCTTCAGTAACCTTACTCCTTTTGACAGAGGCAGGTGAACTCAGCTGGCTGATCAATGGCTAGTTTCTTTTGGGAGAGGAAAGGGCTAGAGCTCTTAACTTCTTGATCCAACACAACTAGATGAGGATATGAGCCATGAAAATATCACTGATAGCTTCGGTGACAAAATCCAACATTCAAATAAGTAAAAATTGTTGCATTTCCTGGAAACATCTACTTTATCTTAGTTCTTAAACTAAGTGCACCTATATCTATGCATATTTGTAGAAATGGCTTTTTGAATGACAATATTATGAGAAATTGAAAGCAAAAGCATTATTATATACATCTATGTTTTCTATATATCTCAGTTATTCAGTTCAGTTTCTATTAACATTTTTACAGCATCTGGCTTTTTGGATTTCACATTACATACATGCACACACATTTAAAGATAGTTGAATTTCTGATTAATACAGGGATTCTTTTCTCGTTCCAAAGGGGGAAATTTTTAAACACTTTTATTTCGGGATTTTCTTTTTTAAAAATTTTGGTAGGATTAAATTAGAAGACTATTTTATGCAAAATTTTCTGCAAGGTGTAACTAGGTTTTCAAACCACTTCCACTAGAGACACAGAATACTAGCCCTACCCTACTGTTATTACTGTTATTATTACAGGGAAGCATTAATAGCTTCTGTTATGGCTAATTTTTTTCACTAATCCATACAGGAAGCAGTGAGGTCAATGTTAAAGGTTCTCTGGTTTTCAAGAACAGATATTGCTCCTCAAACACCTTAAAAAAATGTTTTACAACATTGTGCCTTCCCATGCAGTGCCCGAATGTCCTTCCAGACTCACAACAGTCTCCAGGAGATTCTTCCCACAGTTAATTTACCCCTGTAAATTCTGTGCCGGGAGGATCTTGCAAACATCCCCGGGGTTCCGGTGCTAGCAAATGGTATCAGCTGCAGAACTAGTAGATGCAGGGAGTGCTCGTGCACATGGGACCTAGACCCCAAGACCCAAAATCTTTATTTGACTGGGAGATCTAAGTTTAGAAATAACACCTACTTACACTGGAGACCCAGCAGCTACGTGGATAAATGATATCTGACAGCATAATGGACGCACAGGTGAGAGGAGAACTACTTTCAGGACCTGCAATTTAGCCAATACCAATTCCTACCACTTTTTCCCAATTAGCCAAAAGAGGGGGCTAGTTCATTCCTTTTATTCATCTTTTTCAAAAACATGTTTCTCTTTCCTGACCTTGGGTTATCAGAATATTCCTGATGGAAAATGAGGTGGAATCTTCTCCAGCGGCACCTTTATTACTAGCAGATTGACTCACAGTGAGGATCTTTGCTTTCTATTTTGTTCGCAACACTTCCATCTGCATGACTGTACTTCATATTAAAAGGCCTCCACCTAGCCACAGTAGCTTGTGACTTTGTTGGACCATTTCATGGCATCAAATTAACTGCAGCGAGGAAAGACGACCTGTTGGGCAGTGCACTTTGAGCTATCAGAATGTGCATTAAACTGTTCTTTGCCTATAGCCCATCAGAGAACCAGGAAAAGAAAGTTGTTACGCAAGTTTCAGCATTAAGTATCTTTGACTTATTGCTGTGATTATACTAATTGCTCATCTTCCTAGTGGGAGGTTGCAGGAAGCTGTTTTGAAGTAATCAAGCTGAGATGCGGCCTTCTATTTATAAGAGGCCTGGAAATCTTACTCTCCCCAAAAGAGTATCTAATTGAATCTCTAAAAAACAGCAGATACGATTTCTCTTTCCTCGCTCGGAATCTCACACATGAGTTTATGATTCAGTTCTTCCTCGTTGTGAATGTCTGTGAACTTTAAACGATACTGCCCAAGAGTACTGCAGACAGCATTTGTTCTCCTGTTTGCCCAGGCTTTGCACGCCCAACAAAACCTCTGCAGCTTTGTATTAGCTCCAGGATCATCTCATAGACCTATATGGTGCCATATGGATGTATGTATTACCCAACTCCTAGGGAGCTTAAATAAAAAATTAATAATGTTTCATATTTACATGAAAGATTTTGGCCCAAAGAAGTTTAATGTTGTGATATACACTTACAGCACTAGTGAATAAGTCCTGGCTGCCATGCAATCATAACCTCAAGGAAACTCTCCACCTGATGGGGAGGGGTAATTTAGCTCAAGAACTCTTTGATTTATGCTGATCGCAATAAGGACCACTGAACATATTTTTCTCCATACAAGACCTTTTAAAGTAAAAAAAGACCAAAAGTCAATGTATTTACCTCAGACAAATCAGGGCAGAGCCCAGCACCAGCAAGATTTAAACCAGTATTTCTAACTAATTTATTGAGAGCCACTGTGTGGTAAAGCAGGGGTAGCCTCCCTCAGAGCAACAAGATCATTCTGCTGAGATGAGGTTAAATTTCATCATAGATTACTAGCAGGATTTTGTTTTGTAGACATTGTTCTGTTTTTTTTTCCTAGTTTGTGACTACAGTTTCTTGGTAAAACTGCGCACGTATTCTTAATAAGTTGTTCCAGGAAAGCCAAAATGACTTGATAGCAAAGGTTATATTTTGCTCAATACTTTCAACCAAAGCAAAAGAAAATGGAAAGTCTGAGTGAACTGTTCTGACATTTCTGAAGCACTTCATTTACAGGCACATGCAATAAACACAAAGGAAATAAAGAGCTTAATCCACACTGGTAGTGAAGGAAGCGGCAGAAGTCACATTTTTTTTTCACAGTAGACTCACTACTAGAGATTTTATGGAGGCTGAACAAAACTCAGGTTAAAATCCCTCCTCAGCACAAGGGGATTTAAAGCATGTGTTTCATCTAACAAGGAAACTTCTTACCCCCTGACTGTTCTGTAGGGTGTCCTGGGGTAGAGGAGATGTAAGAAAGACAGGACATTCCTTCAGGCTATAATTGCCTTGAATATGAATATGAATATGGATTTATAGGAGTGGCTTTAAATATGAATTAAGTTGGCTTAAGTACTTGGTCCTATGAATTCTATCTAAGAGCTCTCTTACCTAAACACTGGTATTTCTGGATGTAGCCCCGGCTCGACAAAAGTTTCATAAAAACTGTACAACCTTGTATATAGGACTATGGAAGAAAACACGTCCCAGACTAGCATGCATGTCAAGGCACTTTCCTGGCAGATGAAATACCATTTCAAATCACTTTTGGCAAAAGGATCTCAACTGGGGTCTCCTACACCGTGTATGAATGCCCCACAGCTGAACTTTTCAGGGAGAGGGATTGATGTCTGTGTAAGGTCTATTTTTAGATAACTTGCATCCACAGATACCGGATGCTGAGACACAAGAAAAGAGGGGTTTACAGAGAAGAACTTAGCATGGGAAACTGGAAGGATTAGGGAGTACCATTTGATTGTTTTATTAGACAGACTTATAGGAGTCAGAGGCCAGGAAGAAAAGATCGCTCTTGAAATGGGATTTGAAGACAGTCAGGAGGTCACCGAAGTAAACAGCAGGGTATGTGTTACAGAAGCCGAGATTCATGGGAGAAAGACTAGGAGAAAAAGGTCCAAAATTAAAAGTCCTCATCTCTCTCTGTACATCATCACAAATCAATACAAACCAAGTAATTCACAGAAAGCGGTGATTTCACGTGTTTGTTTGCAAGCCCCGATGGATCTGTTGGCTGGCATGCCTATTGTTCCTATCCTTGACATGACATACACAGCACAGGTATCATGATGTATATAAGCCATGAAAAACTCCAGTGTGTTTCATTACCATGAGAAATGCAGGGGCTGGCTGCTTTTGACAGCCAGTGATGCTATTAGCTAGCCTTTTGCGTTGGTAGCTGAAGAAAATTCAGTCAACATATTTTAACCTTCTGAGCAATCCCAGCACATTGTGATCTTACCAAAGCAGCTGATAACAACTGAAGTACAAGCTCTGCGTCAGACAAACAGCAGCTGGGGGAAGGGAGCTCTGTTCTCCTTCCTCCCCCACGCCAGCCCAGCTTGTAGATCAAGCTCGTCATCCCTTTCAAGGTAAAAGGCATTGACAACATCTTTCTTCCTCAAATAACAGAGAAAGAAGGGAGCGTACCACGGCACTGAAATTTTATAGAGTGGTGGAAATACACGAAAGCACTCAGCAGCTCTAAAAGAGCACAGGGAGGACAGCCCAAACCTACCTGATGCTGGGACTCCAGCATAGACCTTGCATTATAAACTGAATTAGGCTCTGGTCCAAGACAAATCGTGTACTCTGCTGACTTAATTTCAGCTCCTCTCTGCAGCCTTTCATTAGGAGTGGTAAAGGTTCCTTCTGAGCTTTTTCAAAGTAAGGAAACCCAAGTGGTCTCCAGTTTCAGTTGTGCACTGTGATGAAAGTAGGCTGTCTGGGAGGAAAAGGGGGGGGGGAAACTGGCCAACCCTTTGAGTTCAGTCTGGGTCTCACATATGTAGGAGTGCAGGAATTCCTCAGCTTCACATTTGGAAATGGGCCCGGGTCGAAAAGTAAAAATAGAAAAGTGTGTATGCAATTCTAAGAAGCTCAGCTGCAAGGAAAGGGGGAAAAAGTTTCCTGTAGACCTTGATTCAAGCTTTTCTGAAGTTTCAAGGACAAAGATGAAGCAGCTCCAGGGCTCCATTTCATTTTGGAACTCATAATTCATTATCCTGCAGAGTGGAAAACTATTCCCAGCAAAGTGAAACTTTTTTTTTAATTTCATTTTATAGTTTTCTTAAAAAAAAACACTTAGACAAAATATCCGTATATATTCTCCATAGCATTTATAGCATTTTAACCGTGATTCTTTTAACATTAGAAAAGGAGGAAATATCTGGAAATTTGAGAGAATTAACAGTAGATAACACTGTACCTTTAAACTCCAGCATTAGTACACTGAGAGCAGCTGTATCATTTCCCTCTGGGAATACAGTTCTGCTTCCTTGCTCAAATATCCCCAGAATGGGTGAAACAGGTTTGCATGAGTACATGTATCAAAGAGAACTGAGCTTAGAGTGGGATGCCCAAATTATCTGTACATGTAAAGCTCATGCAAACTCCCTGTATAGGCCAGAGCACAAGCTACATCCACCTTGAGAATGTAAGCACAGAGGAAACCAAGGAGTAGCTAACATAGGATTAAAACATCCATCCCTTGGATCCTCTGTTGGGAGATGGGTTGCACAGGACTCAGCCAGAAATACTTAGCTGTATTCAGTGCTCTGTGTGTGTGTGTGTGTTTGTGTATCTGTGTGTATGCAGCTATAGCTACACACAACAGAGGCAGCTGCAGGTGGAGACTCAAAGGCCAGGGCATCACTGTCAAATTTTTTTTCCACAAAAATAGTTTGGCTGCTACTGCTGCTGCTAAAGGAAGAAGCGGGGAGCAGGAGGAAGTGGCAGCATGCCTCAGAAGCAGCGCTGCTACTCCTTCCCTTCCCATTTCCCCAGGAGGCTTGACTTTCTAAAGCTTTCCCTGCCGCTCCTTGTCCCCTGGCTGTGTCCTTACTCCTCCCATGACAGAGGGGACATGGCCTGGCATGCCCTTGCACACCACCTTGGTTGGCGTAACTGAATTTTGCCTACCAAAAGCAGCCTTGAGGTGTCTCTGCAGTGTGTCCCCAGTGCACCCCCAATATCAGTCTTCACAGGACAGACTGGGTTGCCCCTTTGTCTTCTGGGGACTATCGTTACCCCATGGCCCCCAGGCTGGCACTGCAGGTCCCACAACACAGGACCAGCGTGAGAAGAGAACAGCTGCAGGTGAGCTACGTAGAGCTGCAGAGCCACAGCAGGTCCCTCTGTCAGGCTTCTTTCCATCAGTGGCAAAGGTGTACACCATCCCTGGGTAGCCAAGGAAAAGCTGGGCTTTCCCTAGGACTTACTAGACCCAATATAATGAGGTCATCTTCCTGGGCTTTTTCTTTCTAACTGTATTTTTACATCAACACCCAAAAGAGGAGGAGACATAACTGCTAGCCCATGGTGGAAGGATGCACGTGTGGGTAAACACACCTGCTTTCAATATTAAAGAATTAACAGCACTGTCAGTCTCGCTGTTGTCCATTTTGATCCAAGACTGCATTTTATTCCTACTTCACTGGAATCATTTTCTGCGTTTTTTGGGGGGGATGAGAGTAATAAAATGTCTTATGTGAGACAAGAACACTCAAAACTTCTAAAAGATAAAGCATGAAACAGCAGAAAAATAAGAGCGGCTTTCA
Source organism: Ibidorhyncha struthersii (assembly GCA_013398815.1). Lineage (NCBI taxonomy): Eukaryota > Metazoa > Chordata > Aves > Charadriiformes > Charadriidae > Ibidorhyncha > Ibidorhyncha struthersii. Next base: position 461,992 of record VZSZ01008539.1, read on the forward strand.
GCAGTTCTACTTGCAGAATCAGAGCAGACTATAGCTTAAATGAATAAATAAAATGCCTAGTAATTTTATTGAATTATATCATTCGGTTTCAATTGTGTCCCTAAATATAAACAGCCCAGTGATTGATGTGCTATTGTGAATTTGTGGATTGCGTCTGTAGTAAATGTGTTCTGGAATGACCTTCTGAGAGTAAATCAATACTAGAAAGAAGAGACCTCTGCTGATTTGGATTTCTGACTCTTCTAAATCAGTTTCCAAATGGTCAGAATTTCCATTAACAACAAAAATCACCCAAAAATATGAAGAATAGTGACATTTTCCACAGTACAGGTCCTCTCAGCATCCTCTAATGTTCTTACAAGGTGCTTCAAGCTGGCAGCTAGGGGAAGCAATTAGCTACACATTTTCTAAAACAGTAGTTTCCAACCTGTGATCACCACAAACCCACAGGCTAAATAGCCTATAAGGAGAATCTATGAAGAACAAGCTAGTTGTGGGATGTCGCTCTCTTCTCCCAAGTAACAGCGGATAGAACAAGAGGAAATGACCTCAAGTTGCACCATGGGAGGTTTAGGATGGATATTAGGAAAAATTTCTTCACTAAAAGGGTTATCAAGCATTGGAACAGGCTGCCCAGGGAAGCGGTTGAGTTGCCATCACTGGAGCTATTTAAAAGATGTGTAGATGTAGTGCTGAGGGATACAGTTTAGTGGTAACTCAGCAGTGCTAGGCTACAGTTGGACTTGATGTTCTTAAAGGTGTCTTCCAACTAATACAATTCTATGATTCTATGAACGCTCTTGGTTTGGGAGAGTCCACAGATCAAAACTGGTGAAACTCTTCTTTCACAATAGAGGAAGATAAACTCTGTGAAGTTCACTTTTCAGCATTCAGAGAGCAGAAGGCTGAAGCAATGTGGTCCTTTCTCTTCACTTTCGGAATGGTCCACACGGTTAAGTCCTTTAATTTGAGGGTAAGACTGGATGGTAAACCTCTTTGTCTGGCATTGTACTCTCGAAAATTTCTCCATTTCAAGTACTGAAAGGGCTTGTGCTGCTAAAGTAATTCAGCTGCTGGAGGCATCCCTGAATGTCTCTATCACCATGTCTGTGTCCCAGGGCAGCAGCATGTCAATAAAGTCATGTCCTTGGCTGTCACATTGCTTACCAAGTCCAAACAGAAACCTAGAACTAGATTGCCTCAAATCCAGTGGAGAAATTGCTAGCTATGTAGCCAAAGTTTTCTAATCACTCTGTCTTTATTTTATTAATTTAAAAGTCTCGAGCTGGCACTAATTCATTCAATTCACTTATCTGTGCCACAACCAAAAAGATGGGGTTTAAATTTGCACCAGAATTTAGTGCTGCTGAGTCACAGTTACTGAACTACACTTTGGTTTTGCTGCTTTCAAACTTCTTTTCCTGTTTGTTATGAAATCAATATTGCTCTGCCGTGAGCTTAAATGGGGCAGGGCAGCCTAAGTTTTGATGATGAGTAACTTCAGTGTTTTGGGGGCAAAGAAGAACAAAAGCTGCAAAAAATGAATATACATACAGTAAAGAGAAATTACTCAAATAGGGGCAGGTGACAGTCAAAGTCACAAGTATCATTGTGAAAGAGCTGCTAAAGTGGAATATTTATGCACTGCTAACAGATTTGTGCTGCTGAGCAAATCTGACTCCTCTTGGGAGTAAACCTCAGAAATGCATTCCTTTGCAGGCAACACAGTGGGCAAACAAACACTTTAGTGTCAAATAAAATGGAATATAAAACAATATGAGCAGTGCTCAATGGGAAAGTGAGAGGTGGATATTCTGTATTATCAATTCTCAGGCCTCTTGTCTGAGAAAGGGTGACTGGGAAGAATGTTTACTACTATTTGTTACTGTTTGTTATAACCTCAGTGCTCTAGAAGGTGGAAAGCAGGGATACCAAACATAAAGAATCTCGTAGGAGGAGAGCTTATAGTCACACTCATGTCCTTCTCTGACTGCTAGTCATCAGCACCCATTTCCAAAACTGCATTACTTTACCGTTTCCAGTACCAAACCTGCATTAATGGCAGTCTAATTGTGACAGAAGGCATCAGCGTTCTGTGTACAATGATGTGACAGCTCTCAATAGCAACCCATTCAACTGTGGATCAAAAACAAGGAACGGTTCAAAAAAAAAAGGTCCGGCCAGTCCTGCCTTCCCTTTTAGGGGGAACGTGGTGTTTGGACACACAGGAAGACACAGATATCACATAAAATACACTAAAAACTGCACACATCTGGCTGTTTGTTGTTTATTGAGCTCCAACGGCATGTTCAACAACTTGCATGGGAATCTTCTAATGCAATTATTTAGTTTGTTCCAAATTATAGAGTCTCGTTTTTCCACCCCAATATTTACAGGTTTAGATTCCTTATGCAAGCTCCAGCTCTTACAGTCTGCAGGGAAACTTTACCAGCACGATGTATGGGATTGTTCATCTTTAGTATCTGCAGCCAAGTGTCCGCGACCTGCCCCATGGGTATACAGATTTCCCAGTTCTTTTGAGTTTGCAAGGCCAAATAGTTCTGCTTCAATATAGTTCAGAGGCTCCCCTGCCTTCACTGGTCTTATTCCCAAGATCACTAGGAGGTGAAGGGGAAGAACAAACAGGACAAATACATTCCTGGTGTAAGCAAATGAAACCTTATAACCTCATTTTTCCTCTGCCCCCATTTTAGGACTTGTCAGTTGAGTAGCAGCTGTTTACACCAATTATGAATTTGGCCTAAGATATAGAAATAAAGCAGCGGATTATATTCCATGGAGAGTACATTAAAAATAAACAATGCATGCGTGTGTGTGGCAGAACTGAGTCTTCAGTCCTTAATTATAGGAAACAGGAAATACTTTTGTTGCCCTCCTTCCCAAGATCAAAATTAGTTAATAATTACACCACTTCTTAAAGGTTCCTTCTCCCTTTGGCTTTATTGCCACTGGGGAGGGGGAGGGAAGGGCGGAGGAGGGGGGAGGAAACCAAGGATCACCATAACAATATGTAGGTGGAAAAAAGAGACATTACATGTTCTAAGATAAGAGCAAGGAAAGCATCGCATGATAAAATCAGGCGGTCCTTCCCTTGTGCAGCACAGTAGGTCATTCAGGAGCATTCAGGAGAATTCTTTTGCTTCTTTATATTTTTTCACAGCCATATTTAGGAAGCTGCAGAGCATTATCAAAAGACATTCAGGAGCTGGGGTGGGGGGCAGTCTTAGCAAAGATTTCAACAGTCTTTAAACGGTCTGGCAACTTTCTGCACGGAGAGCCAGCTGAAGGTGGAGACAGAAGGGGACAGAAGTTTTCTTAAATAAGAATAACGTGGCATTCTTCTCTACTTTAAGGCATTGTCTCCTCTGTGTTTGCATTTCTTTCTTTTTAAACTAAACAAATTTAAAATTAACAACTCGTTAGGTAGTCTGAGCCAGATTCCCCAAAATGTTGCATGAGACGACAACTCAGTGGCAGCATTTAATCTGTTGCAAGCAGTCTGCACAGGCTCGAGCCCCGTTCAAACTCCTTTATTAGCATTTTTTAGACCAGTATAACATCACATCTCGTACAATAGCAGAGGTAAGGAGTGAGAATCCAGACCTGCAGCTTCATTGTAGAAAGAAAATTCACATCTTGTCAATATTGGGAAAAAAAGACTGCAAATGAAGATGTAAAATCAGGTTCATGTTTAAAACATCTAAACTAATATTGCTTTAGGAAAGAAACAACACATTAAGAACAATGTGTGAATATCCACTGACAGCCCTGAGTGCAGAATATTGTTTCAATAGTGCAGTTTGCTCATATACATAAAATAAGTAGGATTCAGTTGGTTAATAATTTATCTGGTGACTTCTTAATCTTGAACCAAAAATATCCTTGAATGCTTCCAGAGAAGCTGATATCAGGCATCCACAGCAACTGTAAAATCTGCCCTTTTTCTGCTTTATACTGGCTGACAGTTCATCATAGTCTTGGCTCTGCAAAAGACATACATACGTGATTAATTTAATGCTCAGCAAGTAGTGCCATTAACATCATGTGCCTACGTCTTCCCAAACTCAAGGGCTTGCATTTGCCCAGTGCCCTCTCAACACAGACAGACCTTTTGGGAGGGGCTTTGAGCAAATCCTATTTCAAAGAACGAAGCAGAGGGGAAAAAAGGGATTTTTCTCCATAAAGGCAATATCTTTGCCAGCAGTACAAAGCCGGGGCTGTCCACAGGGGCTTGCAGGATCCCTTCTCTTGTCAGTAAGCAGCAGGGCACTACCCGTCCGCAGTGGCCACCATCAGCCCTCCAATTGTTAGCCCTGAACACTCAGCAGCGTGATCAAGAGGGTTGGAATCTCGACCGAATAAAAGTTCCCCAAACAACGTAAATGAACATACAGTTGATTTTGCCACGCTGGCAAAAGAAACCTCTGTGTTTGAACCTTTTGGCTTCCCTCAAAGAGTCCTGGCCTTGTTTTCCTGAAATCCCTCAGAGAAAGGCCCCAGGGCTGAGGCAGTGAGCATTCAGCTGCTGCCGGTCTCCCAGCAGATGCCATTAACCCTTTGGCTGCTAATTCCCCTCCACTGAAAAATGGGTGTCTGCTCTCGGACTACTCAGCATTTATCTGCTACCCCAATGTCCTTGAAAGTTCAAGGTTCAACAGCAGCCGAGCACTTAAGCATGCACTTACTGCAGTTTGGTGGTCAAACGGATAAGAGCGATTACCTCTGAGGGCTCCTGGAGTGTTCTCAGCCCTGCTGCTGACTCACTGGCTGTCCCCAAGCAGCTCTCCCAACTTGGCTGCATGTTTAATACCGAATCTGTGAACCTTAGTTAACCAACGAGTGTAAAAGGCTTTGTATCTTCTGAATAAGAGGAAGCAATGTGTGGAAAACCACCTAATGTTATAGTGGATTTTAACCTATAAACCCAATCAGCAGATTTTGGAGTGCAGCTATGCTGAGCGCACGCATTCATCAGTATCCGTACTTTTTCTCTCCAGTCGGAAAACGAGAGTGAAAATTTCTTATATCAGTCTTGCAAAGAATGTGCTCCCTTGCTGCAACAAAACAAAGCAAAATACATTCACGCCACCTGGTAAAGCTCCCCTTAATCCATGTACTTACAAATACAGTGGGCATAGGTATTTGGAAGTTAAATAGATTCGTAACACAGTGCTGTAAAAAATAATATCGCTCTTGGTATTAAGTGGTAATTTCAGAATGTTGAGGAGAAGCTCTTAATGAGTTTACTGTTGGCTACCATGGAGAAGATGATAGGACTGGGATGCCAGATCATTAAACACTTGGAGTTATTATTCCTTGTAATATTGCAGTGGCCATAAGGGCTAACTCAGTCTCTGCTACAAAGGATCTTACAACTGAGTCTTGATTTTTCCCAGTTTATTTGTTGCTTTTGTTTTTCTAAGTTTGAGAACATGCAGCTCTAATTCTGCTCTCTCAGACTCCATAAAAAGCCTTCAAGACTATATATGGTGAGAAGATAGTGTGTATATTAAAGACACAGAATAGCCACCCACCGCATTGTATTATCTTCTGCTGCAAACCACCACAAAAGTAATTACCATGCTAGAAATCCAGCTTAGTGTTACTGAATGGTTATCAGATTCATCTAGCATAATTCTCACAGAGAAAAAAAATGGCTTATGGTAAAAGAAATAGATTGCCAGTGTACTCTGACATATGCCCTCCCCCCCATTCCCATTAATCTGGAAGAACTCCCGAGTATTAAACATTGGCTCTAGACAAGCTGTACAAAGCAGAATGAAGCCTGAATTTCTGTTTAATGAGTCGTCACATGCTCTCTTAGTAATTCTTTTATGCAAGAACTTCCTTAAATTGTGATCATTAATAACATGCTATTCGGATGCCTCAGATGAGTCTCAGATTTCCACTGTAAACACACTTGCTCGTGATTACCGCTGGAATAACAGGGTTTGAGTGTTAGCGCCCTGCTTATTCGTGAACAGGTAACACTTAGGATTCGACCCCTGGCAAGCTGTCTTACAGCCTGACCTGCCTTGAACCAAGACAGCTAATGCAAACACAGTTCCACTCTCACACAGACAACAGTGACTCCCTGGCAAACTGTCTCTGAAGTCTAGCACTGGTCTGAACTTTTTCCAGCCAATTTTTTTGGTTTCTGTATACCTGTTTTCGCTGCTCAGGAGGTTAAAACAAAAAAAAAAAAAAAAAAAAAAAGTTTTGACAGAAATTATACTCACTGCAAGTGGTCTAGAGGTTTGGGACATGGAACAGGGCTGTGTGGAGGATGCTGTGATCCTGAGGGCCAAAAACCACTGTTCACATCCTAAGAAATTATATCTTTAGACTATTGTGTCCTCAGCGTTACTGCTGCAGCTCTTCACAGTGTTTTGGACTGAAATAAAATTCCCTGCCTCTTAGATATTTTATTTTAACATATAAGGAACACAAAAAATTTACACCAGCTTAGGTGGGCAGGCCATAAAAGGGTAAGGGAAAAACATCAGAACAGGAGGCTGTTAAATTGCTTTGGAATCCAGTGGATTCTCTCGGAGAGAACAAACTGGCTTGGTTCTACCTGGCATGCAATATATTGGTTTTGTCATGATTTTTTAAAACAAATCATGAACATTCTTCTATATTTTTTTTGGTCATTTTTTCTGCATTGTTGCCTGGTACAAGTCTCATAAATTGTGACATCAAAACAATGTAGCATAAAAATCTCCAGGCAGGTACATGATCACACACACAGCTTTAATCCCTTTGCATTTCCTGTGGTCACATCAGGTGTTGGCTAAGACTTCAATTTTTGCTTTTTCCAACAATGACAACACTGCTAGCTCCTGCATGAAATATAGGTCATTTGGAGAGATAGATAATAGGTATAGAGATATACACTTACCTACATATATATTCAGGGGGGAAAAGAAAGGAAGAGGATCATAATATATATATACTTGTCTACAAAATAAATGATGTTTGCATCTGTATCTAGGGCTTTTGATTCCCATGAGGCAGTTATTAGAAGTTTCCTTCTCATATTTAGTCATGTTTGGAATTGTTTTCAGGATGTTTAGACTCTTTTCTTCAAGTTGTCACCAGCTCATTACCACAGAATTACATTTTACAAACAAGAGCTGGCTAGAGCCAACTTGGCTTGGCTACTGCTGCCTGAGGGAATTTGAAAAAATGATAATTTCCCTGCCTTTGGAAATAGACAGGCATAGACCTAACTACAGGCAATCTCACCTCTTTACTCCCTTTCTGAGCTGAAGCAAGCAGCTTTTGTTTTCTTGGAGGAGCTCTCAAGTTATTTGGAAAGAGAACACGCATACAGAATATTTTTGCCCCTAAAACACAGTATATCTGAGCAAGCATGAATTTTCATCTTAATGACTCTCAAAATGCAGTGCTGCACAATAAGGTCACCACTGCAACCCCCTAGAAAATTACTGAAGGTGGGTGCCAGAAAAGGTTCCTTCAATGCGGTAGTGAATAACACCATTGCAACCAGTGCTTAGAGCAGAACTCCACTGAAGGTTCAAAGCAGCCCAACTCCTTGTCTTTTCCAAAAGAGGCAAAGTTGATGATGGCACTGGCTGCACCCAGAGCCTTTTTTCTTAAGGAACCCTGGGACTTAAACCTTGTTACATTTATGATTGGCCCATCTGCACCTCACTTGACAACAATTTACCCACCCCTTTACACACCCCTGCACTGTGATGTCATAATTAGTAATTGATTTTTTTGTCTAACAAAAATTGTCTTGCTGCTGCCTTTGATCCTTCTGAAAGTGTCCCTCCTCAGCTTCAACTTCATAAACCACCTTCAAAACTGCAGCTTCCACTTCCCTGTAATTCTCTTTTTTTGCAAAGGATTTGCAAAGATCTCAGAGAAGGAAGTGCTAGCTTTATAGAAAATTAGAGCAAACTTTAAGGGATGGTCTGCCCATATGATTGCTCAAAGGTCAAAATGATGTGCTTTTTCTTATAATTATGGTTAGATAGTAACTGCTGGTTAGTGATAAATTAAGTCAGCACATCTTAAGTTGGCTTGGCATGAGAACAGGATATTAATCACCAAATAGCCATCATTTACCTTCAGTTACAGCATAAATTGCAATTGTGAATAGATCAAGCTGAATATAAGCTTATTCCAAAAGCAATCTGCAGGACAGACTCTCAGGCAGTGAGAGCTTCCAAAGTTTAATTAAATTCAGAGCTACATCAATTAAGACTAGCTGAGATCTGGGTCCAAAGGATGATCTGCGGAGTAAATCAAACACAATTTACCTTAATATCAGTAAGAATATTCATATATTTTGTCCTGATAGAATAGCAAAGCTGTCCTGAGTGCACAGGGCCATATTCTGATGCTTCTCCCAGGACAAATTTTATAAGCAGCTTTGCTGCAGTCTGCAGAATAACTCCCTCATGATCATACTCTAAGTGTAAGTGCCTACCTGTACTTGTTGGGAATGTCAAGTTAATTCCAAGTTAGTGGCTCTTATTGCTAGGACCTCCTGCGAGAGAAAGTCAAATTGTCTAAAAGGTAAACCTTCACTCAGATTGTATGAACAAAAGCGATGTAGCCAGCAACTTCAAGTATTCGGGTCCTCAAATGGAGGAACTACGTTGCCTGACTGCTAGCCCAAGCTTGTGAAAACCGGAAAAGAATAACTGTGCCCCTGAATGATCTTCAGAACACAAGGCAAATTCTGTGTTTCATGGAACTTTCTTGAAATAGAGAGTAAAAATCAAGAACAAAAGTGGACAAATGTTTTAGAACCTTTCCAGTGAGGTATATTTGTTATTTCCTAGCTCATACTCATTCTTTTGGGGATGATCTCAGACAGCATAGTGCCTGTGAAAGCAAGAAATCCCACTTTTCAATTTTTGCAGTCATTTTCTTGTAAGATTCTGGTCAGAAAATGAGACTAACATTTTACAAAAATGCTTGCAACATTTTTGTCACTGTCTCAAAATGGATAAAAATGTGTCAGAAAGTTTGACAAACATCGAGAATGTGCCTCTGTGCTGTCAAGAGCATCCCCCTTCTTGATGAGCCAAGGCATGTACTACTCCCACATTCACACTTCTGCCTAAAGCTCTGTAACTTTTTCCTGCGGGGAGTCCTAAACCTTGAGCTGGGAGATTTTTCCTCTGTTTACATTAGGTAGAGCACAGACTTTTGCCACGTTAACAGAAATGCTACTTATCTTGGAAACAGGCTGACCATCTGAGTACTTTTAGATGTTCGGCAGCTGAAGTGTCCTATTGTGGATCATTCCCTTGCAGAACAAATGTTGCTGTCTGAGACTGTTCCAAACATTTGTTTGGCACACGAGCATTCCCTCTCCTTTTGAAGCAGTATTAAAAGCACTGTCAGCTCATTAATGGATTTATTTTTTTTTAACTTTTCTTTTGGCAGAAATGAAACTATCACTGAAGGAAATATCTTGTAAACATTGAAACAACCACAACAGCATTCCATGCGTACACCCTGGAAAACAAAAACAAAACAAAAGCAGCCTTTTGCAATGAAACATGTCTTTCCTGAATCAGCAAAGACTCCCATGACCTTGCAGCCATTCTTTGGAATAGCCACTGAGAGTATGAATCAAATAACAAAATAAAAACACTATAGTGCAAAGAACAAATCTTCCAGGGTTAGACGGGAGCCACTGCTCTGAAAACACCAAGCACTGAAATCTTACCCATGGATTGACTTGTGTACAAATGTCACCATGCCTACGTCAAAGGCCAGATTTCCCAGAGGACTCAGCTTCCCTTAGAAAAATTTAGTAAAGATCAGAGTTTTAAAGACCTCATTAAGCCAGATTTTCAGATGAGCTTATTCCAGAGGGCTAGCATTGCTATTTAGATGAGACCTGGGTACCACAAGAAGTTTATACATAAAAAAAGTCCTCCTCATAGATAGCATGATGAGCATTCTGTGTAGAAATGTAGGAATGTGCTTGTTACCCTTACTGTCCCTCCTCTTCTTCTTTTCCCAGTTTTTTTTTTATTTAATAAATTGAAGATATTTTAATTCAGCTGGATACACTCCATGTATCAAAAAAATAGGTTTTATCTGAACTCTGTAGCCTCTACATAGTCCGTCTCTGTAAATAATTTTATATCTTTCCTTCCATTACTGGTTATCTCTGACTGATTTCTTTTCCCCCCAGGCTTTTGATGTGTTATAACAATCCAAGTTGGGTTTTTTTTCCAGAATATAGCTGATTTGGATGAATTATAAAAAAAAATTAATAAAAGCAAACCCCCCAAAAGCCCAGGAAAAGGCTTTTCTCAAACATGTTCCGCTTTAAAGTGCCTGTTCTTCACAGGACAAGGCAGAAGCAGTGGAAAGTTGAAGTTGATCCTGCCTTCAAAATATCAATATGACTTGCTACATTGTGTCTGTGTCTTTTGGGCATGACTAAAAAACAAATTACTCTATTTAGATTATATTTAGATTTATGTACAAGAATAGGGGAAAAAGACATGTTTATCAAACTTATTCTCTGTGCTTTGGAAAATAATTTAAGATTAGTATCTTGTTAATTCCAGAAAACTCCAAATCATTTGTTAGATCCATTCAAAATCAGACATTTGACTGCAAAACCATGCGACTTGAACAAAATATACTTTGTGTTCTTTGGATTCACTGTCTAGGGTTGGTTTATACTTCCAGGCTTGTAAGAAAGGCTAGATAAAAATTCTTTTAATGAGAAGTTAGGTGCTTGTTTAAAAGTGACAACAATAACTTGGGGAGATTAGGTAGGTAGGTAGATAAATAGACAGGTAGATAGATACATAGATACAGAGAAGTGCTGGGACTTGGAATGAAATTCCCTGATATGCCCTAGCCTCAGGTGCTCTCCGTCTCATGACAGATTTGTGATACAGACTTTGTCATCAGTCAAGAAGAAAACTGGATCTAGAACTGCCATGTAATATATGGGATGGTTTCTCCTAAGGTGCAAGGTTTATGTAAGATAACCATCTGTCTCATTCATGCTTATAACAGTTTGGGCAAAGTAACTGTGGTCCTCTTCCTCTCTCATAGCTGTCAAAATCCACTGAACAGTCAATGATTCAGGCATCCTGAGCAATTGCCTAGAGCAGACCAAATTCTACACATCTTACCAAAATCCACAGGAAGACTGGAGTTTGTTCTGATATCCTTGCAAGAGGGCCTGCAACAACAAATGAGCTTGCCATGCTTTTTCAAGAACTTAAATCACTGAAAGGAGCAGGTATGAAAAGGAAATAAAGAATCAGATCACCATGGCATCAGTATTTTAAGTACTTTGTCTTAAAACATGATCTATAATACAAAAGATTGCATAGAACATCTAGAGAAAAGCCTAGATGATCATTTCTGGTTTCACATGCCCATTTTGTGAAGCTTAGCCTCTCTTTTTGGACCATAGTTCTTTGTGACTTCAATATTGTATAAGGACGTTCATTAACTCCTGGTATAATTAGTCCACAAACAGGCAAAAGGGAATATGTACCCTCCCTTGTATATTTAATGTACTCATTTAGCCATTCAGTTGCCCAAATCTTGTATAGGTGCTTGAAGGCACTGTTAAAGTTTTCAATTTTACATTGGGAATTGGGCAGGCAATATACACCTCAATACATGTATAAAATATTATTTGGAAAAAACATGACATCCCCGATGTAGGTCAATTATTAATGAGCTTGGCTCTGAGTTAGTGTGTTTCAGTTGCAGAAGAACAGTGGTACAGCTTAGAATATCCTAGAGCGCTTGATTAACTAGTCCTATTTCCAGCAGAACAGAGAAACCATCCGTCACAGCCCACGTTACTTCCCAGACCTTAACATGACAAGAACAAGATTGTGTTTAGTGAAGCCTTTCAACTACGGGAAGGGATAAAACTCCATCATGTTCCAAGAGTCTTACAAGGTTGAATCTCAAAGCAGACCTCGACATAGGTCTGGAGAACTGATGATCCCTCTGTTCTTGCTACTTTCCCAAGATCTCTGCTGTCCCACAGTGTGATACCTGTCTTAATTTTTGTGTCAGTCTCAGCAGGTTTCACCCTCCCAATTCTGAAGGAAGCAGTTCAGGATGTACATTTGTTCAGGTTTGCTGCATTTCACAATATTGCTCTGCCTCCCTGATCTAATGCACCTAGGAATGTATATCATGTCCACTGCTGTATTCATATGAGTACTTTTCTGTTGTACTGGAAAAGGGTTCATTCCACAGAAACTAGCTCTGGAAGGGAGTTTTCCAGAACTTTACTAGGGAAGAAAACATAGAATGTGTTTTTCTGTTATCTAAAAAGTGGATGTCAAAGAACTGACACTAGGTAATCTAGCGAACACTACAACCACTGACTCATCCCTCCTTCCTTCAGAATGACTTCCTAAAACATTATTAGTACAAGTTATGCCCAGTTACAGAGACTAAGTGTTTCCACTTGAAATACTATAAGAAATAACCATCCCATGACACTGGAAAATATATTTTCCCTGAAGAAAAGAAGACTGAAATTTTATGAAGTCAAAAGAGAACCAAAAGTTCCTCTCAACCTCACCTACATTTTCATTGTACCTTAGGACAGTTAGTTTTAGCAAACGTGGGTACTTGAGTTTGAAAAGGGGGCAGTTTGAGCCACTGGAAAATGAGCAACACAAGAAAAAAGCATCTCTCATTTGAGTCTGAATTGGTACATGCCAAATTGTAATGGAACAGGGATAGGAACAGACCTATCCAGCTTTGTTTTCACACAATTTAGTTAATTTGTACTATTCACGGATGGGTTATACAAATAAATACAGAGTGACTGACACAAAAGAAGGTTGTATGGTCACATATCAGCAACTTTTGAGGCTTGTGATGGTCTCACACATCACTTGGATATCATCATAGATCTGGTAAAAGGAGCGAAGAGATATCCATATTCTTCCCTTCCCTTCCCTTNNNTCCCTTCCCTTCCCTTCCCTTCCCTTCCCTTCCCTTTCCCAAAGACAATGAATCATCCCCATCCCTTTCTCTATCAACCTTTCTTCTGTCACTGTCTTGAAAGGGCAGTGGGAGAACTGCAGCAGAAGAGACATTGTAGTCAGTAGCACCCTCACACGGGTAACTCAGAAGAACCACTGACACCCCCCAGATTGACAGCTGCCTACACAGGGCATTACGTCACTGCACCACGCGCTCATTAACCAGGTGCTGTCAGGAGCAAGAAGCTAAGAGAAAGAAAGGTATAAATCATGTTTACAAACCACATGTGCGATGTCTCTTCAGTCCATTTGTGGTCTTTCAGTAGCTCTATTTAGTATTCCGTACATCTGTTTGGGGTTTTGGTTTTTTTTTTTTCCATAGCGTTTCCTATCATATCAGCTACAGAATTGCCTACATGGAGGTATCCATAAATTATACTGCAGCCTAGGAGTTTCTAGTGGGTGAACAAAAGACACAAATGCAAATGCAAGATGTTTAATTCACTGTTTATGTGTGATGTTACCCAGGTGCCAATGACATCCTTCTGACCAGCGCAGAGGCACAAGGGACCAACCCAACATACATTTTTAATGTGATCAGCTGTGACAGCACATACACAGAGCAGACCTTGCAGCCTTAAAACCATCCTTTTGGAACACTTCTAGGGGCCCAGAAGAAATGGTTTAATTAATCTTCTTTTTTTCAGGATTGTGGCTTTTTTTTTTTTAATATAAATTATGTACACTGAAAACCTGCCAATTATAGCAAATTAAGGGACTTGGCAAGTGCATCCCTTGGAGACAGATGGTAAATAACATTCAGATTCTGAGTTGAAATAGGGCTAGCGATTAACTGGTACAGGATAGAAAAGCAGTCCAAATAAATGAAATAAAAGGGTTTGATATGAATGCAAGTACTGTAGGTTGCTTTTTTGTGTGTGATAATGATGGCACCAAAAATATTGATGATTCATAATTAATATGCTGTACCCTCTGAGTGGCAGCAGGATTCTAGATCTTTAGCACTATTTTAAAAACCAGTGCCAGTTGTTTATTTTGCTTTCACAAGACTGAAAACAACTGTCATTTCATCTTTCTGGAGGATCTGCCGCTTAAAAAGACAAGAGTGCAGCAGTGCAGCCTCACAAAAAAGACAAAGTGCCCTTAGTAGTAGGAGAGGATCACAGGCAAAAATTCAGAGGAAACGGGGCCTCCTGAGATGCAGACTGATATAGTGCAAGAGTGGAAGTACCTGAGGAGAGTGCATTTGTTTCCAACTTGAGCTGCAAACGAAACAGGAGTGACGACCTCAGCCTCGTCCCCTGCTGACCGTTTCTCCATTTCAAAAATTCACTGCACCTACGAACCTGCAGTCCCCGGCACAGCAGAGGTGATGCTGATCAGAAATGCACTGGCAGAGCTGCAAGACGGTAGGAAGATCTCGCAGCACCTGCATGCGCTCTGTCTGGGAACAATGATTATTGCTAACCTGTCAGTCTCAGCAGCGCTAAAATACACCAAATCTAATTTGGCTTAAAAATGCAAAAGCACAGAGAGATCTTTTTAAGAATCCAGCCAGAGATAAAAAAGATGACAAAGTCAAGAGTGTGTTAGTCATTTAATTCTTATTCTGCTTAGGATACTAAATTCAGGAAATGACTCAATCATGCACACAATTACAGCTATTTTCAGACCATAAATGATGCAGTACGCCAATACTGATGCAAAAACATACCACAATTAGTTCCTGCAAATGCTCTTGCAATAAGGCATCATTTCCAAGGAAGCCTTCAACCTAATTATGGCAACAGAGTATGCCTCGGGGCACACCTCTCTATATGATTTCATTATTCTCGTAGGGTGACCTGACAATGATGTCACCAGAGTGCTACTTCACCTTGCATGCTCCCAAGCACATGGTAAGAAGGTTAATTGCTTATGTTTTAAAGAGTCCATTTTGCTTTAGATGTTAGAAGCACACAGAGCAGTCCAGTCACCAGTCTTTTCAAAGTAATATTTGTAACCAGGAAGAATTACAAGGAATAATCATAGAATCATACAATGGTTTACATGTGACTGAGAAATTGAAGACGGGCAGTAGCTGATGGAATCTCTTTTAAGAACTGGATTATTTATTCAAGAAGATTTGACATCTCAGTTACTGACTTTTCTTGCAAACAAAAGACCAGGGCTTTAAAGAAAAAATACAAGCAATAAAACCATAAGTAAAATCTCTATTTCACTTGTTCAGATTTATGAAACATCAAGATCCAGAAAGATTCAGAGTAAAGTTCAAGGTCAAAATCTGGGCTTCAAGGAAGTGCCAGAGCTTCTGCTAGATGCATTAGGACTAGGATGACAGGAAGAACCCACACCTTTATTTTAGCTGCCATGCTGAAATTATGTGTAACCCACTGCTAATAAGAGGAATCACTCACTGTTCATAAATGCCCCCAATAACCACTCAAATGCAGTAAGCTAGAGCAATAGGAGCCCCATCTTTAAATAAGGCACTCCCTCGAGAATGATTTCATTCATAGCCTTGAATACCCTTTCGTTTTCAGTTTTATATCCAGGCTGCAGTATGTCGGTGATATAAGATTTTCCTTATGCTGGAAAATAAATTGTAGCTCAGGCAGGTTCTATTATTATACAGCAATAGCAGACTGACAGATATTTTTCATGCATTTACAAAAACTCTGAAAGTTTACATTGTATTGTTTAGACTTTCTTCTATTTTAAAAGTTCTGTATTTCCAAAATTCTGATTAAAAGTGTGCACTCAATGTCTTTCCAATTACAAAAGCCAAGACTACGTCACAGAAACCAGAAAGCACTGACTCAACTAAGAATTACAACGTTTGAGTCAGACTTGTGAATATTGCCATGAAATTTCAAGGAAAACATGGAAAACCTCAAGTTTCTCTGAAACATCTCAAGTACCTGAAAAACTTGGAAATTGCAAATTTCTATTTCTGACATGCCATTATATCAACACATCTTATATTTTCAGCCTAGTTTTACTTAGTTCTTTCCACATATGTTAAAAGGAAAAGCCTAAATGTCTGGGCAATGTGAACAAGTCTATCCTGCAGAAATTCCCACTCTCCAATATGCAACGTTATTCCCCTGCAATTTCTACTCTGTTTTAACCTGCTTGATCAAAGGAAGTTTAAGGGAAAAGTAGGCTCTGCAACGTAGTTTACAGAGATCAGTGAAATAAGGAAAGCTAAGGATAATCCGAACAATAATAAGATTACCAAAATTTCTACGTTAATGTTGCACATTAAGAAAATTCTAAATATTCTACAGTTTTCCTTTATACATGGGTAAGATCTTTGAGAAATCTTCTTAACTGACTTTTTGTTTGTTTGGTTGGGATTTTTTGCTTGTTAAAGGAAAATATTCTATGAGATCAAGAAAATAACACATGGGACTATTAAAGGCAGGGTGGAGGTGGAGGGTGTTCTTCTGAGGGAGAGAACAAGATCGTATTTGCTGGTTAAAGGCCAGAATAGGAATTCTTGCATCATAAGAACAGCTTTGTTTATGCTGTTTTGTTTGGGGTGTTTATATATATATGTATGTATATGGGTCTTTGGTCAAGAACTGGACAAACACCACGAAGCAACTGTTCACAAACGTTTTTTTAGTTCTGAACAGTTGTTTGTTTTAACTATGGTCATGGGCCTTTTCCATTATTTTACAGGAACACGGGTTTTTTGCATGTGCATGACTGCCTGGAGAACGGCTGCTCTCCATGTGAATGCCAGTGTTCTCATATGAATAAAAGGCTAAAAGGTATGGCTTTTCCAGGCTAAAAGGTATGGCTTATCCAATAAAAGGCAGCAAGAATACTGCGTGACTTAAGCAATCAGTCACAAATTAGAAAGAGGTAAGTAAATTGGGTAAAACGCATTTGTATTAATTGCATGGCAAACATCTTTTATTAAAACTTGCATTATTAGACATCAGATGATGGCTAAGGACATTTTTTGACTTCCAGGAAGGGCAAAACTCAACAATTTAATCTTTTCAACACATTTTTTGTCCAGGTCTAATTAATATTTAAAGACTTATAAGATGGAAAAGATAATTTGTCTAAACCTGTGTTTTACTAGCTTTTTAGTTTGATTATATTGAGTCATGACAGTGCTACCTGCATATTAGAGTTTCATCACACTTGCTTCTCCCTTGCTCACCACATAAAGATGGTCACTGCCCTGAATAACTGGTAGTTCAACAGGAAGACGAAAGAAAACAGCTGGCTTCAAAAAGCAGATGGGTGGATCACATGGTAATAGTGAGAGCATAATTAACACAAGCATCATCAGTCACAGCACACCAGCTGCCAGCAAACCTGCACACACCGCTTTTGTGCTTTTTTGGCTTCTTCAGATGAAAAAAATCTCTTTAAACAAAGTTGAGATTCTCAAGAATGCTTTTTCTGCTTAAGTCGGGGCTCTTGCCGAGTACCTCTCCAGCTGTGTGAACCCTGGCCCTGCCATAGCATTATGTAAACTATTGATGAGCTCTCCGAAAAGATACAAATCTCAGCCAGGTCCAATGATTCCCCTGAGCTGTGAGAATTAGATTAAAGCAGGAAGCCAAACACACCAAAGGGGAAAAAATATGAGACTATGATTCCTTTGAGAGAATAATGGAAGGAACTATATCACAGCAGTGAAGAAAACAATTTCACAAGGCGTAAATGAATGCAGAAAAGAAATCCTATAGCACTCCTTCTGTGCTTGGACATATGTGTTGCCTCTTGACCCAAATTTTAAGTGGTTCCCTTAAAAGTAATTTAAGAGTTTCATTAAGGATCTAGATGGTTCTTTTATGAATATTGTCATCTAAAGGTCAGGGACCTGGGAATGCTTCTCAGATGCACAAATCCAAGCGAGGTCTCCAGTCATATCTTGATCCCTGCAGGAAAAGGACCTAATTACGCTGTATTCTATTTCTCCACTGTATCACTGCTGTCCTTGAGAATGAAACCTGAGTATGGTGGCTTTAAGAGCCTAACGTGCTATGGTCCTGGCCACATGCCTGGATGATGAAAGGAACAGGGCCCAACAGGACACATTGCAGCACACATTTACCACACAATTCCCCCATATCCATAAGGTTCCCTGTGATATATGTGGCTGGACTTCTACCAGGAAGAACAAATGATAACAACTGATTTGATGCAGTTTGTTAGCACATTGGTTTCTTACTATTGCATTATTTCACCTCCCCCCTTTCTGTCTTACACAGCTACATGTGTTTGTGCATGTGTTGTGTGATCTACTGTAGACGGATCAAAAAGTACTGTGGTAGTACCAAGCCAAGACTCATGGAGTATGATATAATGTAATTGAACCAATTCCACTCTACTGAAGAACTAACCATAACCATTGACGAGAATAATAAACTAATTCAAAGCTTCTCAGATCTTTATAGATATTATTTTCTTCTGCTCTCTGTTTTCACACATCTATTTCTTATCTTCCTGATTTAGCAGAGGGTTTTAAAGAGATGTGTCAAAATATCATAAGATAGGCTATTTTTGGTATCAGTAAAAGTGGAAATGAGAACTTTCAGTTGCTTATCTTAACATACTATAATTATCACTCACATGTTTGTGAAGTTCATTTCTCGGTTATCTAACAAACAGAACAACTGTGAAATAAATACTAATAAAATACTACTGAAACCAAAAATTGATTGAGAGTTTTTCCATAACTTCCTTCCCTAGTAAAAACTGTTGTTCTAAAGCCAAAGTTGTTCCCAGGAACAGTTCAGGTTTCTTAATTTTTCACGTGGAAAAAATGTTGAAAACTTTCTGAAGATGTCAACATTTTTTTCAATATCCACAAAAGGAAAATAACTCTTCAGTTACAATCTACATCTTACTTTGGAATTTATTTGTAAAAGTGATCAAAAATTAAACACTTCATGATTAGCTTACTGACATATTTCAAGTTTTTTAATGTTTTACTAGAACATGACAATTGTTTCTTTCTTAGCTTTAAATGAAATTTTCCAATACTGGTAGAAGGTTGATGGTAGCCATTGCTAAAGGTATCTTACTTAAGTAAAGAAAAAAAGATAGGTGATGAATTCAAAACCCAGTGAGCAAGGATATATTCCAGAAAAAAAAATGAAATTTTCACTTACTAGATTAATTTTCACTAGGAAGTGACGTATGCTATTCACTTCATTTGTGTTATAAATGGTTTAAGCCATGAGATTTTGAGCTGAACAAAATTACACTCTACAAAGTTTAAAATGAGGTGCCCAACATTTTTGAAAAGCAGGTTTTCAATTGCTAGTATAAGGAACAGGAGAATTTCTAAATTACTGCCCAAAAGCATGTGACACTATGTTCTTGATTAATATGTTCTTTGTACCCTTAGAGGGGATATTCTGACTGAAGATGTTGATACAGTTAATCAGTAATTAGTCAGTAATCTGTGCTTTGACGATTCAACACTTGAATGAAACAACACTTAGGCAAGAACTATTACTCATTTTTTCTAATAGACCTAGTAAGATATAAAGAATTAAGTGAAGTGATCATGGTCACACATAGAATCAGCAATAAAAGTAGTCGATCTTGAACAAGCAGTGGGCCAAATATGCCAAATAGTTCTACACTCCAGCAAAAGAAATAAATCATAACTGCTCAGAAGCTTTGAAATCCTATATCCAGTCTTAGCTTAAACATAAATGCCAGTTCTCTGGCTACACTTTAAATCAGTTCTTGTTCACTATTTCTTTCTACCAAAGAATTTCAGGGAAAGTCTGAACAATCAGCCATGAAGAACGAACTTTTATTGAGGGAAAGAGAACAAAATATTCCTTTTGGGCTACTTTCCTATTTGCCCTTCCCCCATCCAGATGATTGCAAATACAGCAGAAATATTCTTGGCTTTAAAGTAAATAGGCGTTTACTCTTTCAGGCATGTTCATTTACAAGTATCCAATTTCATCTCCTGGTATTATACAGACACCTTTGGGTGATACTCTCTATAGTCCCTTTTGTAGATGAAATTCAGTCATTTACACTTGCTTTCAAAAATATTTGGTTTTAGTCTTGAGCTGACTAAAAGACTACATTTTGCGGCAAATTATATAGCACCTTTTCAGAAATACCTCTATCTATCATTAGAAAAAGATCTTCCTGGGCTACAAGAATCACCAGACTATGTACGACACAACATTTTATGGTATATTAGCTGCACCGTGTACATCACCTTACAGAAGCGTCATGCTATACATTCAGGTTGTGACAAATATCTTAAGTGTATCTGAGTACCAGTTAAAATACCTCGCGGTTTTTGCACAGAGTATGCCCTTTGGAAACATATACTCTGTTGCATCATTTCGGAAATATAAGGCAGTACTAGAACATCAGCTTTCTTCTGTTAAGGTATCAAATACTGTAACTGTATGAAATAATGCTTAGAACCAGTTTTGGGGCAAACAACTTAGATATCTGAATTCCTGGTTAAGGAGGAAAGACTTCTATACTAAGTTAACAAGCATTAAAAGCCTTACGCTGTTGAGTAAAAGGAAGCAGGAGTCTGCAATATGGCCTTTTCCAGGCATCCCATCTTAATTTTAATGGTTATTGTACTTATGACTAGTATGTCACTGGTAGACACAGAAGTGGTTTTTTCTTCATTACAACATGTGCATATTACATATCTTCTGTAATATCATGTTATGAAAAGGCTTACAGTGAGTTCGTTTGAAATTTCACCTTTATTCAGACTGATTATATTAGGAATACTGGCTATATAATAGCTCATCGGCATTGTATAATTTCAAAGGACTGGGTGCAAATCTTTTAAGAGGGAATAAGTATGTACTTTCCCAGGACTTTTTTTAATTCTCCATACTGTATACCAATGGACTCTATAGTCCATTGTAACAACCACAAATTACTTCTCTGCAACGTTTTTAATAAGACATAATGATAAACTCTATTTCTGTTACAGCAGAGGAAACAGAGAAATTTGTCAAAGTAAGAAAACTGCAACCTCCTTTTCACTACAGGCAGACTTTTAAAGAGCACTCCTAAGGCTTTGTAGATATTGCAGAGTCAAAAAAAAAAAAAAGATTCTAGACGCTGATCTGCAGTACTACTAAAAAAGGCAGCCCAATACTCATATATGGACCCTGAGACTCCAGAAGTATATTTGACTATTGTTTTAATGACGGTATTAGATAATATCAAAAGGAAACATGTTCTAGCCCTGACTGGGATCTAAAAACACTGAGAAATCCGCAGGGCTGTATGAACTTACATTTAGCAATGTTTTCAGTAGCACATTCTGAAAAGAGGAGCGGTGTATTCTAAGGGCAGGGTGGGGAATGCAGCTTATTCTCTTTCTTCAACTTCACAGCAAGCTAACAGGAAGACTTTTACTCTGGTTGATGTTTCAACTTAGTCCAAGGCATTTCCTTATTGTCTTTCACTCCCTATTTCCCCACATTAACATTCGGTATGCCACCGGCCTATTAATAGATTGTATAAGCATGCACTGCAGACATATTCACCAGCACAGTTGCACATATGGCTGTCACTCCATGTTCTGCACTGAAGGATGGATCCTTGCGGAAAACATTTCTGCCCTCAGACTTCCACTAGCCAATTTGACATCTTCCCCAGATCAGAGACCCTTGCTGGCACCTCCAGGGGCATGCCTGGGCCTATGTGCATGCTGGCTCCATGAATATTTAACAGAGAAATTGAGAAAAGACTTGCTAGTGATCCATCTGTTAAGCTGCTGGAGCTATACCAGGGACCCATGAATTGGCTGCAGATTTCTTCCATAATAATGCCAAGGTTCAATAGAGAATTTAAGGCATTCAGTTGATCCACTGCCCAAAGCTGACTACTGGCAAGAAGGGTGGCCACTGCATAGCTGGTGACAGCAGATTTACCACTGAGTAAAGCCAATGCTATCTCTGAAATAATCAGCTGTGACTAATAATAAATAGTAACCTTACGCTATAATTTTTTTTAGGATAAATTTAGGATGTTTCTGCCCTATTTAAAGGAGCTAAGGTATGCTTCTTCCCACCCAATTTTAGCAAAGCCTGGTATTGTGCTAGCATGCCAAATAATACCCTTTGGACTTTTTGGCTTTCAGAACTCATTTCCCTGTCCAATACTGCATAATACTAACTGCATTTTGGGAAGAGAGAATGGGATAAGAGGGAGAATATCATGACAGATCAGTCCATCATTTCACCTCCTGCCACCTAATGAAAGACATTTTTTTCTTGGGAAACAACACTGGGATTTCTAATAAATCATTGATGGCTCATAAAAGAGTTGAGTCAGTCTCCTGTGGGGTATAGCACTCCTGTGTTAACATGGAAGCTGTGGGACAGCAGCTAAGTTTTCTCTCTCCCTTTCATTAATTTTAGATTTTGTTTTTGTCCTTTAAAAATGAAATGATCTTGTGCTTTAAAAGTCAAGTAAGCCACATATTACTTTTCAAACAAGTTCAACTATTTTAAAAGAAAGGTTAGAAGAGAACAGTCAGTCGTTTTTCTCAGCATGAAGCAACAGTTTTGATCTTAGGTTGGATCTGCCTGCATTTCCCTTTTTCTTCTTATCTCCTCCTCCCAACTCACTATCTCCATGGGAGTCATTCAAGGCTGGAAAAAAACTCTAAAGGTTTGCTCCTTTAGATTTTTTTAGCTTGTTTAAATAAAATTCTTAACAAATGAAGTTAGTTGATGCCATATGAACTGGATGTCAGCAAATACAGGGAGAAGCTGTGTTCAACGTAATGGCCTCCAGTCATTTTGAAACTCAGCAAGACCAAAATATAACCCTGTCTACTAGGTTACAGTGCTGAAAAAAGACTTCTGTTTCTCCATACTGACTGCAATTGGCAGTATCATGAGAGCTAACTCAGTTGTTAAAACCATGTCTAAACACAGTAAAATGCCCAACTGCAGTAAAGCCCTTAAGTACCATTAAAAAGACAGAGTAGTTAGTAAAAGTAAAACTGTGGTTTGATGGCACCATAAATCTGTCCTGAGGTCTCCAACTTAATGGTCTAGCAATGTGAAGCACAGTCCTGCTCTGGCTGAGACTCACAATCTTGCACAAAATTTACCCATTTTTTTTCTGACAGGCTTCTTCCATACAGGTATATTTGTTCGATAACCTCTAGTCTGTGCAAGATTTGCTCTGGACTTTGGTCTGCTCCTGCCATTCCTGCTCTGTATCTTCAGAAGATTCTGGATGTCAGCAGCCTTCTCTAAGCATGATGTCAGAGCTTCAATTTTGTCTATATTTCCGTTTTGTTTCTCACTGTGGTTGAACCTTTCCTGATCATGGACTCCTGCAACAGCTCTAAGTAGCTAGACCTTAGGCACGCAGCAGCTGGCACAAACAATGCCAGAGTTTGTCCATTTCATGGCTTTGTTTTCATCTGTTTGGTGGGTTTGCTTTTCCTGAAGTTCTGCCTTTTGACATCCAAACAGGAGCTGTTGGCCCTACCAGAACTCTGGCAGTGCACATCAGGAAATGGTCTGCCATTCCCTTCTGCACAGATGCTTCAGTGTAGGCTCCAAAGCGACCTGGAACAAGACAGGCCAAGGCTGGGCTCCACAAAAGACTACAAAGCCAAAACATAGGCAATCTGGTGCTGCAAGATTAGCATACCTTTAGTAGGAAGCACTCAAGAGCACCTCAGGATGCCCTTTAACACTAGTTCACTTCACTCAAGGAAGACAGACATCCCCAAAACCATAATAGGGTTATCTGGAGCATGGATCTTTGCCATTACCTATTGCCAAATTCAAACAATTGATCAACTTTTCATAGGCCAGAAAACAAAGCCTTCTTTCTGGTAATTTGCGGGGGAAGTTTTAATGTCATTTTCTGGGGAAAATGTCCTGGATACTTGGCCAAAAGGCTGACTGTTCTGTGCTGATAGTCACCCATCTGCACCAGTCCCATTCTATTTGTCTAAGCCTACCTCACACCAAGGTTTTCAACAAAAGGATCCTACACTTTGGGTCTGGGAGCCACCCTAACTGGAGACATATTCACTCCATACACAGTCTCCACACTTGATTAGGCTGGAACCAAAAGACAGTAATGTTTTAGAAATCTCTGAGGACATCTACACATGTACAAAAAATCTCAGCAACAGTTCATTATAGTCAGGAATGCATTTGGTGAAGTAAGGCCAGCCTGTATTCACATTTCCCCTCCTGAATAATTATCAATCATATGTTACATCTCAGAAATGTGGTATAAGACTGAACTGTAGTTCAAAACACTGATACAGCATCCACCAGATGGTCCTCAATATATAAAGTCTCTTTCTTGATCCTGTGTGGGTTGCTTTTCCTGACCAAGAATTCAGCATTCACCTCAGTCACCAAACACAGTAGCAGTATCATGCTGTATTTGGCTAGACTTCTATTGATCATAGAGAAAATGTTTCATCATTATGTCTCATCACAGCCATTTTACAGACACTAGCACAGGCCCTGGCAGAGACCATCACCAACACTTTCAGATGTTTTGCACTCATCAGCTTCAACTGGTTTGATACTTTTTTCTCACTTCAGCTGGATTTGGCATAGTAGAGGTAACCCATGCCAGGGTAGGTGCCTAAGAAACACAGAGTGACTTAGATGCTGGAAGAGTTATTCTCTTTTTCATTGACTGCAGGATATCAGACTATATGCCTGGGTTTTAGGTGGCGACATTCAAAACAAGATAAATACCACCTATTGCACAGGTTTGGGGTGTATTAAAGCCTCTAAACAAGACTGCAGAAGGAGAGAGAACTAGCAAATCCAGGCAAGAAGAAAAGCCAATGTGTCTTTACTGGTGTCACAGTGCTAATGGAGCTCCAGCCTTTTTTCACCACTGCCTGCCTGACAATTGGCTAGATGGTGTTCTGCTGATCCAAGTGACCCTCTGGATGCAGGTGTTGGCATATGTGACTATCCTAGGAGTTCCAGCCCAGTTCACAGTGGAGCTGCTATACATGAGCTGGCTTTGAGAAAATCCAACACAGGTCCCACAGTGTGCTACCATTGGTTTTTAATCACCAGCCCCTTCTCCAGACTGTCCAACACCACCTGGAGTCACTGGTGGATTTGCCCTCATCGCTAACTGTAGTGCCTCTACTAGCAATAATTCCAGTCACAACACAGAGCTCAGCAACTCTCCAAGGGACTTTGCAGGAAGAGTTCCCTCATCTAACTAGTAAAGTCTGCAAGCTGCAAGAGATCAACGGCAGTTTGTAGTGATTGCTAGAACCAGCCCACATCTTCACTGCCAATGTGCAGTGTGAACAGGAAGCTACACGTGCCTCCAGAAGCCAGGCACTGCCTGCAGCAGTCACACTGTTAACCACACCAGTTATATGTGTGTTGGTTGTTCGGCAGCAATAATCAAGCCAGACCATGCTGCTCAACATCTTCTGGACAGTCTAGGTTGCCAGTGTCTTACACGCATAGTTAAACAGGGACTTCTAACGCTTACATTTCTGGAATGAGGCTTGGGAGATCAACCAATCCTCAGAGATCTTCCTGCTCAAAGACACTGTGTTCTGCCAGCAACATTTATTCCTTACACAGAGCCTGAGATCCCCAGATCAGCTGGTAGTCCTTCTAACCACTTCCAGGATAGCCACCTTAACACCCAAAGCAGTTGCCACAGAAATTTTATGTTCAGAGCCAGCCCTCCTGCAAGACTATGGGAAAATGATAGTCATCTACAGACATACTGCCCAGGATTTCAGAAGCAGGTCGTAAGAGATTATTAGCATGAGCAAGTCATTTTCTGAGCAATTTATGAAGGAAGAGACAACCACAGTAAATCTCTGATATTTTCTGATGGTCAAGACCTGTAATGAAGTTTGTCCCAACACCCTGTTGAGCAAAGGTAATTACCAAGCAGGCTCTGTAAACCCTTACAAGTTTCTCCATCTGAGGACCCAATTAGACAAGCAGAATTTGCAAACCATATTAGACATTTAATGGTGGGAGGCATCTGAAGTCAAAGCTGGAGTTCATACTGACAGTACAGAGCTATTCCAGTCACCACTGTGTAAGGCTGTATACCTTTGGTCCCATGACAAAAGTCAGTGCTTGTAACACCGAATTAGAGGACAATTAGTTTTACAAAAAAAAAAAAAAACACCCCCAAACCAAATACCCAAACCCAAACCAAAAAGACTCTTGGGAAGTTATATTACTGTTTATATTCCTAGTTGAAAAGGAAGAGTTTATGCATCCACATACAAAATGTTTAACATTTCTGCTGAAAATGAAAACAAGCAGCACAGTTTTGACCTGTACTGTAGAGCAGTGTGGTGGAATCTGATCGCTGTAATCTAAATATACCGTGCAAGCTGCCATTCCTGTGGGAGGGCTGCATGCAACAGCAGCAACGATAAACAGGATGATGCACAACACATAACTTTTTGCTTCTTTAAAAACACGTTGCTCCTTTCTTAATGAAACTTGAAGTCTGTTTGTCCCTAATTCTCTCTTTCAATACTTCCAGTCTGTTCCATTTCCCCCAAACAGCATCTTTCACATACAGCTCTTCTCATTTCTCCTGCTGCACACGAAGCATTATGCAGCTTGTCTGGCTCAGAGCTATGCTGCACTGATCAGCTAGTCAGTGCACATTCTGGCACATACTGGCCACTTAGATGTCCCCTCTCAAAATGATAATGGACTGAATTCTACTAGGGTTTGTCCCCAGAAGAACATTCATTATGGTTTCTACCTAGCCATTGCATGCCATCTATCCTGGTTGAATTTTTTTTTCATCCTTCTGCTACCAACATTTCCTAAGTTGATGAATGGGTTTCACACCTACTGGGCATGAAAGGTGTGGGCTGTTGGGAGGAAGCTAAAGGGAAGGTGACAGACGGAACAGACAACATGACTTGATAAGCTAATTTCTTCAGGAAGCCGGGCTAAATATGTGAGCCAGTACAAGATCATGTTTTTTCTTTCTGATGATGATCTTTTTCTAAGGGTGTAGGCACTTGAATAAGGCAGATTTCTTTATCACAATTTAAAGACATTCTTCAGACATTAATGTGGGTGTACACCTATACTGTCAAATGAAACAGGATCACTCACTCAAAGTGGTTGGATTTGACTGCAGCCATACTGCGTAGTAATTGACCCTGGTTAGGATACGTACTAACTTCTGCTATCTCAGTTTCCAACAGAAACGGCTAGTGTCAGACAGTCTGTCTAAAGAGCCAGCTGTGACCCTGTAGACAAACACTTTGGATAAAGTACTGCTGACATATTCTATTCTCACTAAAATTAGGATTCCTAGTGGACAGGTGAAAGTCTCTTTTGCATCTGGTCTATAAGACAAAGATACACAGTGACGACAAACGTGTCGATCCAGTGATGGAAAAGTATGAGAAGTAAGGACTTCCTTTTTTTTGCACAGCATGCAGGAATAAGGAACTCGCAAAGCTCCACTGGAAAAACTTTCATCACCACCCCCATCACCACCTCCCCACACACAGACACACGCAGAGAACACCTTCCCTTAAAATTCAGCCTGCTGAAGTTACAGGGGATATTTCAGAGGTCTCCAGCAGAAGCAGACCTCAGGGAAGTGAGCTTTGTTTTTTAAGATTGAACTGCTTTCCTTAGCCCCTGTCAGGCTTCCTTTGAACAGCCGGTGTCATCCAACCCATCTTTTGCCTGCCCCATCCCCACAGGCAAATCAGATACGTGCTTATTTCTCTGAGTCTCTTGCTTATAGGAAACCTATCTCAAACATGTGATCCTATCACAATACAGTGACATATACGTTACTACAAATTTATAATAGAGTTAAATTGTTTCTCCATTTCCACCAGCATCTCCAATGGTTCTTGAAGTCATAATTAAACTTCCATTTAAAACTGTGGTGTTTTTAGAAGGAAACGCTGCAATGAAAGACAAAAAGTTCTGGTATTTTCCCTTGCTGCTTATTATCTCTTCCAAAACTTTAAGAAACACCAAAGGAACACAAGGAAAATATTTATTCCTCTTGCTGCATTGGAGGCGGGGGGGAGAACAGAGAAGAAGACAGGACTGTAAGGAATGGAGGGAGCTTTGTAAGGCAAAACCATAAGCCAGACGAAGACATGACAGAATATTGTAGAAATTTATCAACTATGTTTGTTTGACAAATGTTTTCTATGTCAAGTAACGCTTTTGATGAACAGCCTGAAAAGCTGATTGAATACCAGAATAACTGATTTGTCAAACACATTATTTGATGAAAGATGACAATTTATTGACTAATGGTTGGTTTTGTTAATCAGATCTCAAAGTCCTCAGTCAAGAAAAACTCCCCTGAGGCCAAATCCTGAAATCTTTAATTTGAACTAAGGGCTGCTCCACACCAGAGTACACAGCTATTCACTGCAGTCCAGACAGTGCTATTCACCTGGTGGGAAACGCACAGATGAATCTATGCACTTGAGATTCTGATATTTTGACCTTAAGAATGCATTTCAATGACCATTTTAAATATACAACCTTTTCTCCCAAATATCTCCAACATTCTCACTCTATATCCAACTGCAGATGTTTGTACAAAACATAGCTATTAAACGACATGAAAGCACTAATCTTGAAAAGAGTCACCATCATCAAACATTTGGTCTTAAAAATATAGATTCCACTGGCACACAGGAACAGTTTCGACCAGGAAAGTGACACAGGACATAAGTAGAGTCACACAGAACTATAACAGCTGTAGCTACAGTTATCATCAAAACAATTTATCATTTTATATATGCATCTGATCAACAATATATTGCATTTATGACTGAAATAGACCAGGCTTTTAATGTTCCTGGCCTTACTACTGACCTTTCCAGACAATCCCATATCAGTTCTGGTCACCTTTCCGTGGTGGTCATGTAGACTCTGCAGCATCAAAGAGAAATTTTTCCTTCCTGTTGCTGATCTTCATTTGACATGGTCAAGGAAAAGCGTATGAAGAGAGTGCATGCCCATATGAGTGCAGGAAGGTGGGAATGCGATGCTGGGAACTGAAACGCCAGTGTAACATTCCATAAACTTGTAGAGTAGAAGATATTTCATTATTTATTTTGGCTTGTATTTTGCCACTACACTGCTCCATCACTCCACTCCCCTCTCTATCCTCATTCCATTTTAATGAACAGTGCTAACTTTGGGCAGCCCTAAAGAAAATGTGCTGTATAAAAGCAGTGTGAAAATGAGACCAAATTAGAAATTATTCCAGTAGCTGCTACTGCCTAATAATCAGAAGAAATCTTGCATTGGTGTCTAAACCAGAAATAATATACTGTTTTACTGACTTGCCTGTATCTAAACAGAATCATATACTCTGAATGTATTTGCATATAGAGCTGAACTCTTCTTCACTTGGATTACTGCAGAGAAACAAGATTGATACTATTTGATTGCATATGTACATTGGCACTTCAGATTACTTGCTTCTGTCAGGATTGCACTTCTGTGCATGAATGACTCAGTTTGGCTTTACTGTATACTATTACTACAGAGTGATATATTGTTGCCAGAGAGGCATGCAAGAATATGCATCCTATGCAACTTGACATTCACTGGGGATTACACTTGAGTTATTTCTTATGTGTGACTGCCTTTTCTCCCTGCCTAAACTTTACAACCATTGCGGGAGGTCAGCTGATGAAGCCAGAGTCAGAAGAGAGCTACTGATGCTAATTGCACTTGGGAAGAGCATTCTACACAAAACAATTCCTGCTACAAAAGACAGGATCAGATAACAGAAACATCTGATTGGATGGAAATCAGGGAATAAGAGCAAAAGAAGTGCCTATTTGGAGATATTTTGATGATTTGATGGAATCTGGAAGCAGATCCCCCTAGCTTGAACAGTGTGCCTAAACTGACCAGAATAAATGTAAATTCTACATGGGCTGTATTGCTAAATGCAGGGTCAAGTGAGATTTTAGTGCTTGGGCTAGGATACCCTATTTCTCACATTTTCTGTCCTTTCCCCATCCTTTTACCCTTTCTCCAGTTCTGTCTTTAAACTCTCTATAGCTTAGTAGGAGCCTCCCAGTAACACCTGTAACCTGGGAAAAACCCAGGATGACTCACACGATGCATGCTCACAGGGACCCATCACCCCAGAGCTGGTGGCCTCCCTGGCCCTCTACAGCCCTCCACAATGAGACATACGTAGCAAGGGCACTGAAGGATCTATCTCCCATCCAGACCCATATCTGAACACCCGCCTAACCTCTGTCTTCCTGAACCCCTGGCTCCAGGGTGCCTTCCTGTTGTCACAGGATGGGTCACAGGAGAGAGAAGCTCCACCACGTATCGTTTGCAAGCAGGCAAGAAAGCAGAGCTGGCAGTCTGAGAGTCTCTCTGCGCTTGGGCACTGGTTGGTGTCTGTACTACCTGAGATAAGCTGAGGTAAGCACCAGCAATTGCAAGAAACTTCTGGCTCTCATTTCTTTTATTAGACTTCCTACTCAGAAGGGCACCTGATGCACACACCTGCACCATGACTGGTGTAATTTTTACACGGAAAAAAAACCCATCGAGATGAAAATAAGTTATAAGCCAGATTCACTGTAGGTGGTTATATAATAAAATGAACATGTAAGGATGATAGATTGTGTATAGCTATAGACACAGATGCAGATTCAAAAAAAAAAAAAAAAAACAAAAATCACCTTCATGCTCAACTTTGCTCACTTATGCAAATGTCCAAACAAAGGTACCTCTAATACAGTACGGGAAACTACCAGAACTTTTCTCATAGCTAAAAATGTCTGATATATGCCCTGCGCTCTCTGGGGCTTCTGTGTAAATGCTGTGCCATTCAGACCATGGACTGAATTTCATTATTTATGTATTTGTGTTGTGTTTTCTTATTTTTATTGAGCTTGAATTAATCCTTTACCAAAAGAACTATGACATACTTTGACACTGAAAGCAGAGTAGATGAAAGGAACAGAAAAAATATGACTATCAGTAAATAAGCCCAAGTAAAAAGCATGGATTTTCGAAGTCTGCAATCGTGACCAAAATTTTTACTGGAAATGAAGGCATGCTATTAAGGTGATTCCTCATGACACTACAAAAGGAATCTTGCAATAGGACAATTCAGGTAAAGAAGCGAACTTCAGCACTCTTCAGGAAGAAGTAAAGCTGTGAAAACACCACTGCAGTGTAGAATCTGTTTATAAGCATTAAAATTTTTCCATGTTTCAGAATGATTCAAAGGGGAAAAAGAAAAAGTAGAATAATTAGTCCACAAAACTGTGGACATCAGAAATTTTGAATATTATCAGATTTAAAAGCATCTGGGTTTTAATGCTAAATATAGGCTAAAAACGTTCATGAGAAACTATTGGCATTACCAGTGCTTTTCCGTTTCAATAAATTCTTGTGTAATATATTTTAATCATAAAGAAGAGATTGAAATAATTATGTGGGTTGTCTTGTTTACCAATACTTTGGAAACCAAAATATTGTAACTAGTATATCTTACATTAGAATGTTAATTAAAAATAGCATAAGGATGTATTGCCAAGAAAATTTTGAAAGAAAATTTGAACTCTTTTCCATGGGTTTATGGGAACAACTTTTAAATTTTTAAAGATTTTGCTGAAATATTTTGTTCTTCTGTTAATAACACCACAGTTACAGGGAAAAAAGTATTAGGAATGAATGATTCACAGTATTTGTCCTGTTGTAATGAACCATCACATTCTAAGTATTTTTTGCTGCGTAGCATAGCAGCCTGCAACCTGTGTGTTTTAAAATAAGTACTTGGATACTATGTAAGGTATGTTTTAATGGACACATTATTTTATTACCTTGTATTGAAGTGTCATGTCAAACCAGGACATGGAGCACTACCACACACTGGGTTGTCTTGGAAAGAACCTGGTCATTGCTCATGAAGTCTCAGAGGAGTCAACAGAACTTTTATGCTTCTTAACATGCACCCTGTGTGCAGCTTATCCAGCACATGGGGAGAAACAGGCCATGATCACCTCAAGTTGGTCACTGTCATTGTTTTCGCAGTCATGGT
Source organism: Ibidorhyncha struthersii (assembly GCA_013398815.1). Taxonomy (NCBI): domain Eukaryota; kingdom Metazoa; phylum Chordata; class Aves; order Charadriiformes; family Charadriidae; genus Ibidorhyncha; species Ibidorhyncha struthersii. The sequence continues at coordinate 494,091 of VZSZ01008539.1, forward strand.
CTGATCGTGACATCTGCTCGATAAAAGACTGGCCAGCAAACGGTGATGCTGAGCTCCTCCTTCATTGCAATGACCATTATCTTGGGACCCCCAAAAATCCCCATCCTCTCCCATGTGCAGAACAAGAATAACACCTAACTTCTCATAATTTAAGGAGAATCACAGTGCTCGGGTTGTTGCTTTGTATAATCAGGGAGGAAGCCACTCCTGACCATTTGCCCTTTCACACTGGCAAGCCCTCCCTGATCTGTCCGCTCTTTGCAAGTTTGTACTCGCTGATCCTGGACCAGCCCTCCACAGAACACGGTTTTCAGAGCACTGTGTGCTTTGGGTGACATTTTCAGAAGCACAAGAGAAGCTTTTGTGTTGGGCTGTGTACATATCTGGAGGTCAACACCGAACACAGCAAAGCGGTATGCCTCCCTGAATAGACAAGCCCCGAGCCCCCTTATCAAATAAAGAGATCATGGCTCTGAAGTGCCTAAGTCACTTTTGAAAAAATATGATCAGGTGCTTTTGTAAAATGTAACTCGTCTGACCGCTTGGCTCCTGAAGGAGGTCAGCTGCTGATATAAGCAGAAACTTTGACAGACTCAGTAGCACATGGAAAGCGCACATTTAGCCAGCTGCCTCCTTCCTCCTGTATTTAAAGTACAATTTCCTACAGGAGAGGGGAAAGATTAGGAGTCTGTATCTCACTTCGTTTACCCTCAGACACAGAAATACAAGGCGATATTTTGAGAAGCAACATGAAAAAATCCATCATAAAAGATAAAAGAATGTCGTTTCAAAAACCGCCTGTTTCCTCAGAGAGAGGGGCTTTGTGATGGAAGCTCTCTGTTGTTGAGAAGAAAGCAAACACGTATATGTAAACATATCCCACATAGACTGTGACGCACTGCTTCCCTTCTAAACATAGAGCGTGTTATCAGCACCACCGTACATAGCAGCAGCTGAGTGGCTGCTCGACACCATGTTTATCTAGTGGACCATAATAGCCAGAGCGACCGACCACAATAGACAGTGAGATGTGTAAGTATGTTCTGGGCTCGTACAAGTCCTTTTTTCTCTTCTCCAAATGGGGAAAGGAGGGGGTGAGGGCATTACACAAGACAGATCACACGGCTGTCCAGCAGCCACTGAACCATAGCATAAAGGCCTTGTTTAGATAAATAATGACTCCTTTACTTTATTCTTAGAAGTGGAAGTTTCTAGAGCTGAAACATAATGTCCCACAACTGCTTCTGGCATCTGTTTTTCAGGGAAAGGATTGGGCCATTTATAAGGGGATCCATTTTCACAAAGGTCTGCTCTGTTGTAGAGAGAATTCATCTCTTCCCATCAATAGATCCCATCCACTTACAAAGGGCAACAAGGCAATGAGCTAAGAGTTTCAACACACTGTTTGCTGAAACACTAGGCAATCAAATCTTGTCTTCCTCAGGCCTCTTCTGAGCATCCTACAAAGTGTCCCAGGAAGAGTATACTAAGCGAAGAAAAAACTATCATCAGCTTCAAAATTTGGATTGTAAGATATTTCCTTCTCCATTGGTTTTTTTTCAACTTTATAATTGAGAACTCTTTCAGAATTAACCTCATAGTTTGCTGAATTCTAGAAATTAGAATAATGAAGCTGACATACTCCCCATACACATGCAAAGGCTTAGGATTTCCTTATAAACTGGGTATCTGAAGGCATATGATTCACAGAAGACCTCACTACTCATAAGACAAACAAGGCAGCCTGAAAGGAGGTGTCTTCTCTCATCTCAGGAAGCCAATACAAGAAGGAAAGAGCAAAGTAAATAACAGTGGTTTATTTCTGAATCCTATCTCAGTTTCTTCTGAGAAACTGCTTTGGAAAAACACCTGCAGTATGAATAGTTTATTCATCAAATTATTCCTTTTCCCTAGTTGTGACTTATTAGCAAATGGCTCATGAACTCTATTAATCTATTATATGTTTGACATTCATTTCTGTTCAAGAAGCACCTTAGTCTGTTGTTAGTTCATGACCTGATCATGTCAGGTTTTACTAGTCATTTCAGAGAGCATGCAAGTGCTGTGTCCATCCCAGAAACACCTAACGAGCTTCACAACCAAGAGAAGCTCACTTCATTGTTTGACAAATAGAAGGTCTCTCCACTGGCAAGGAGTGAGCCGGGTCCTACTCAAACACACCTGTAGCAGATGTCAGGCAGGAAGAGCGAGTGAAAGGAGATGGAGAAGCAGGGAGAGCCTCCTTGAGAGGTTACAGCCAGGTGACAAGTTGCTGTCTGGAGGAGTTTTTTGGGAGGAGAAAAAGCCTGGGCAGCATGACTGAAAGCCTGGATATGTGAGGATATGTCCAAATGAAGAGATGAGGGTCAGGTAGGATGACCTATTTTGAGCATCTGGCTTTATTGCACTTCTGGGAACTTTATTACTGCAGAAAGGATGGAGGCAAAGAGTGCTTTAATTGACAGGCTAACACTGACAGGCTGCGATATTCAGGGGAGACCTCTGCTTGGGCAGGAGAGGGAGCAAATCTTTAAACTGCCTGCATGAGTGCTTCTGAATTTCTTGCCTTGCTTTTCATCTTTATAATGCTGTAAATTTTAGGATGAACTTTACAGGGTAACCAGTAGGCATTAACTGCTTCACGGGTAGTTTAACTAAGGCTCAGGAAAGCAAAGGGGTTTACTCCTTTTGTGAGAGGACAGACTGGCAAGAGCATAACAAAGTGAAGGGCATTTGGGAATGCTATTTCAAGTATTCTAGAAGCAAAACCACATAGTGACACCAAGCCATTCAGGAAGCTATAATTATCTACTCTGTTTTGGAGAATACTTGTGACAAACCAGTCAGTATTGCAAGTGGTGGCCTCAGATAAGAAAAGGAGTCTGTAAAATTCAAGGTTCAGCAGAAAACCAAGGATGAGTCACAACCAGGGTTAAAACTGAAACAAAAGCCCACATTGCATTAAGATCCTTCATTAAGATAAACACCCAAGATACACACATACACACACACAGTTCCTATTGCCTCCTACCAGGAACAGTTCAGTCTTTTCCTGATGATTTTATATACCCACCCTCTGGGGATACAGCTGACTGCTAGCAATTACCCTTGATACACCAGCAGGTATTTCCTGAGGGGAAATGACAATCCTAATAGCTAGTGGCTGGTAAACCTCCAGCTGACTGAGCCAGTTTTAACTCCTAACAGACTGGGGTCTGTCTATTCACCTTGTCACAAGTACTTTCATGCCTTGTTTGGAGAGGGCTCAATGTTCCTAGAAAAATTTTAGAGAGCTTTTATGGGTGCAAAGCTTTGCACCTCTCATTTCCATCTGCTTCTGGTTGCCAGGCTGTAGAGCAGAAATCTGGAACAGGTCACAGCATGGCTCAGGCTCCCCAGATGATTTCCACTACTGAGAGAACATAAAGGTGTGAAGGTCTCTAAGGATGCGGTGTCACAGCTGGTGAGGGGGAAGACTTTCCATGAGAGAGCAAGTAACAGAATCCACAAACCTTCCCAGGGCTGCATCTTCAAAGGCAGGTAATACTGTGCCTGTGCCACTCTCAGGTGCACCTAGCCTCCCTGCTGCCAGCTCTGCTGTGTCCTCCTGACACAGCCTCCTCAGCACATGCTGTACACCTCAGCACCCTGCCATGCCCAGGAGCCACCAGGTAAGCTGAGGCTGGTCATCCTATGTAACTTCTCTCCCTGGACCTGGCAGCAAGGGGCTGATCCCATCTGAATTGGAGTTCCCAGTGAAATCCAATTTAAACGACACCATTGGTGCTCAGTGAGATAATTATCCCCACTTGCAAATTTGAATCAATGGCAGCAACAGTTTAATAAAGAGAGAAGGGAAAATTCCTAACCAAGTAAAACTGGCTAATATGCACTACCTAAGCCATAAAGTACAACTGTCTCACAGCCCTCTTTGGCAAAGCTTATGCCAGCCAGTTGCTTCCTCCTTCCTGCAGCAACATCTCCTTCCCCTTTTGAGACTATCAAGTTTTCCCACATAAAACGATCAGTTCAAGCTACTTCTACGCTTCTGTCTTCTTCTTTCCCACCAGCCTTTCTGCTAGCTGTGTCAGCTAACTGCTGCAGTTTCTGTTATTTCACCTCTTAATATGTGTAGCACTAAGAGAAATACCAGTCTTCTTGCATACGTGAGGCTCTTAAACAGGTTCTCCTATTTCACAACCTAGCAGGAGCCACTCTAACAGTCTTTTCACCTCTAACTTTCACATATTTGTGCAAGAATCCATTGCCTTACTTTAGGATCCTTACTCACCCTAGGAATATTAAACCATAACTGGTTAATGTACACTTTCTGACACTATCCCTAAAACAAACTCTTTTCCGATTCATGACATGCCTTTCCTTTTCTCAGAAGCGACTCTCAGGCACAACAAATGACATACATAAACCAGCCATTTCTCAGGCCAGACCATTGGATCCTGTCTGTTCTTCCTGGCAGATGTTGGCAGGAAGCCTCTCTTCTGGGACCAGATTCCTGGTGGGAGGGAGAGTTACTGGAGTGCATTACTTTAGGTTTAGACTTTCACTTGCACTTTTTCACAGAGATTGTCTGTGAAACAGTTGGGTACAAGAGACCCCTCATCTACTAGGGTATGCATAAATCCCATTGAGTTCAATAAGCTTTTGCTTCTCAGCCACTTTGGCACTTCTGGAAATTCCACTGCTAAACCTCTCAGGGTGAACATGAATCTAAAGAGCCTCTCATCACGTCAAATCCTGGATGACTTTGGCACCGGTCTGTATCAGCTTTGGCATTTAGGAAAATTAAATCCAACTAATAAAGATTAAAAAAAAAAAAAACAAAACCAAAAAACTCCTCCATTTGGTCCTCAGTTGAAGAGATAAACAAAACCGTAAGTCTTTTACTTAAATATTTTCCCTCCCAATGACATACATACGTGCATATATATATGTATATAAAATGCATGCATATAAAATATGTGTATATATAGGAAGCATGAATGAAACAAACCAAATCCTTATCACCTAAAGATTTTGAAAATTCAAATCCAGATCGGTATAGTATGCAAGCCTAAGGCATTGTATATATGGCTTTTATAGATATTATTAGTTAGTAATAGTAGAATAAAATATTCAACAAGAACCAGGAATTAACAATATTTTGTTGGCTTTTGCTTTTTACTGTAAATCAACTTTAGTCTGCTGCTAGCTGGCTTTGTTTACTTAAAAATGTTTCTGAATGCTTTGTTAGCGACAAGTGTTTTAATGTTATTGCTAAATTTTTGCCAGATTGAAAATGTGCATAGCTTATTTTCCTTTTAAGACTGCACAAGAACAATGTTTCAGGCCTCAGTTTGCAACTCCTGCAAGTTCTCACTGATTATTTTTTTAAAAGACTGTTGTGCCTACATGGCCAAAGCACAGATCATGACCCTACTGTGCAAAATTTCACTAGTTTGCACAACTTCCTCAATAGGTGCTTCTGAATAAACTGTACTATATCAGTGCCTCCAACACACAGTTTAGAAATGCAGCTGTAATAAAGATATAGGCACATACCAGAGTTTCCAAATATTTGCTCAAAAGGGAGCCAGAGAAGCAAAGTCTACACCTAGAAAGTGCAATGCATTATACAATTATGCATCCTTTTTTGGGAAAAGACTACCAGCTACTAAAAAAAAGCAGTCTTCGATGGACTGCACGACTTGAATTCACTGTAGGATTTCTACATGACTAAACTGCCAGTGTTTGTGTGTCAGTGTTAGAGGTACAGTCCAACTCTCAGAATCTCACAAGCCAGAGCACAGAGGTGACCTAAGGGAGTGCGTGACAGAAAAGGAAACCAGAGAAGTGGCTGAGGCCAGTAGGCAAAGCTGTGGCAACTTCTTGGTTTGCTTATTTTTTAAGTGAGGGAATATAGATAGGGAAAGGCATTTGACTTTGGAGAGAGTGGGATGAAGACCAAAGTACACTAGCTGTCAGCCAACAAAAAAGGAGAGACGTTACTTTTGTGAGCTGAGTAAAATGTGAGCTGCTGTCCTTCCCCCACAACTCCTTTCCGTCCTCTTCCTTCCCAGATCAGCAAACCCACACCAGTCACTTTCTTTGGGCCGTTTCTTGCCAAAGAGGAGAGTCCTGTGTCTAGGCAGGATTGTGCAGAGGGTGATTTGAGTTTCCAGATGATATGTCCACGCTCCCTGACCTGACTTGAATGCAGTGCAGAACAGTTGCCTGACCACCCAGGGAGAGTTTGCCTCCATGCTGCTGGGCAATTGGTTTTTTACTCCCTTCTTGCAGCCTCAACCCAGTATTGCGCTGGCAAGCACAGAGCCAGTCTAACATTTTTTGTAAAGATCTGTGCAAAGGTTGTGGGATGCACACCGGGCTTAACAGATTGATTTAACATGAAATATTTACAGGATATTTAGGTTACACTCATCTTAATATCTGGAAGTAGACCCCAGCTGTTTTTTTCTGCAAGTGCCAGCAATCATTCCTCATTGGTCTCCAAGAGTATTCCGGAGAGGGAAAAAAAAAAAAAAGGAGTGGTAAGGCATTTATTCTAAGAACTGTAATAAAAACTAGAATCTCTGCACTTTTCTGTCATCATTAAAGCCTTCCTGATCTTAACTCCTGACCGGATCATGTCGTCCTCTCCATATACCTGCACTGAAGAAAACCTCTCTGGACTACTGTAGTGGCACTATCCACTTTCTGAAAAATGTTTCCTTATATATGTCAATCTGTAGTACCCATGTGGTATGTGTTATTCAGCCTTTTAAATGAAGCTGAGCAGAAATAAGGGGATACTTTTACAAAGGGGAGGAATTGCACTCTCGGGAAAAAGCAGCTGACATCTGACTATGGTAATTTAAACATCGTTCTGGTGTTTTGGGCAACCGTCTATCAAAATACAACTAACATATACCATAATTAGAAACAAGGCAATGAGATAGAGAAGGTAATACTTAATGAAAAAAAAAAGGAAAAACAAAGATGTAATGAAGATTGGTCTCTGGAGAGAAAAGCAAGGGATTTTGAAATAATCTGTGTTTGTGTACATAGAAAGCAAAAGAATTAAAAACACAATTACTGGGTGCAGAAAGGACAGCAGAAAGAGTAAATACCAAAATGTCTCTAACAAACAGGCATGGTTAGAAGGGGAAGAGTGGCTAATGTCCACATATAGTTGGCGTTTAGTGGTGAGTGCCCGTGACACACATCTACTGTAATGGGTAGGCAATCAAATGAGTATAACTTGCAGAGGGAGAGAAGATATAAAGAGGAAAAAGAAGAAGCGTGGTCTGCTTTTGTTGTAAACCATGTCATTAGGTAAATTGTGGAAGGGAAGAAGAAATTCTTAAGAGACTGAGAGCAAAGATTTGAGAGAAAGCTCAGTAATATGAATTAAAAGTAAAAATAGACACAAATGCAAAATGAAGTCTGCACAGTTATTCCTTGAAGAGAAAAGGATTACCATCACCAGAATTCCACAGCTACTTTCAACTTTATCCCTCTCTGTGGGGATAGAGTTATTAAGCTGCAGTGCATTTCTTAATGACTGAATCATATTCTAAAGTTCAGAATTACAACATAGCACAGGAAATATTTATTTCTCCAACAGCCTAAGGTTCATTGCCTCTTAGTGAAGACTTTCTATGTCAAATGACACCTTTCAAATCTCCTTCTTAAATGAAATGCAAAAAGAGCAAAAGGGAAGCAAAAAAGAATGTACTTTTTCTCTAACTTGTCTAGAGATTGCTCATCTTTTGTGTTTGAGTTTTAAATATTAAAAAAAAAAAAGTCATACTGGGACAGAAACTACACCAGTAGAATTCAATACAAGACTCATTTCAGAAAGTTATGAACATCTTATAATAGTGGGGAGGAAATAATAACAAGAACTACAGTTTTAACTAGTTTTTACTGAGTGCTGTGCCTGGAATAGTAGATTTGAATTTCGTAAATACAAACTGAACAGCACACAGAAGCAGTAGCTGCTTCTGGACACATCAAAAGATAATAATCTCCCAATACACATGGGAAAACAAAGACCAATAGAGAAGCCATGCTGAATTTAACCTTGATTTGAACAGAGCCTGGCTCTGACATGGGAGATTGTTAAAACAAAAGTTCTGCTACCACCTGCCCCCCAGGGTGGGAAATCTCATTTGTTTCTGCCCAAGCATAAGTCAGGACAAAGATTCCCAACCAGTTCACAGTTAAAGGCTTTAGGCTGCTTCTGAGAAGTGGTTCCAGATTGGTTCCTTCCTCCCCGCCCCCAGAGAATGCTCATGTGATGAGGTAACTTCATCCTTCACTTGTTTTCTTCATTGCAGGGAAAACATCAGTTGCTCAGACAGAAAATGTTCTCTCCTTCCTTTTTTTTCCTTCTCTTTTTTCTTTTTTTTCTTTCCTTTTTTTTCTTATTCTTTTTTGTTGTTGTTGCCATTTGCTGACTGACATTAAACAAACTTCTGATTCCATGACCCATCACGCATCCAAAACTGCAGGGAATATCCAGATCATTTCCACAATATAAAAATAATTAATTTTCATAGGATCTACTATCAAGGAAAAAAAGTCTAAGAAATCTAGAAATGACAATGGGGACTCTAGGGAGAGGCAGAGCTGTTGGCTCAAACTGAAGAGAATGATCCATAGATCACACACTTGTATCCAGCTTTGTCCCTTCCCATTAGTCATTGTAGCTACAACCACCCGAGAATTTCAATAACCTATTCCACAGCACCCGATTCTACAAAGCCTCTAGGGTTCGGAATGCATTCAGGAATGAAGACGTGGAATAATTAAAGGGGAAAAATGTGTTACTCTTCCTCTGCATCAGAACAGAAGAGGTGATTAATTATCAAGGAGAGTTTTACAAAGTAGCGTAGCACAAAGTCATATCCAGCAACTCCACCTTTCCTTGTGAGAAATAGTTGAATGATGTTCTAAGCATTTTTCAGGTCATCACATTATTTTTTCCATCGTTGTCTTTTACTAATATCTTTATCTTCAGGTTCATTCTTTTCCCATTCATTTTTCAAATGCTCTTTCCTTCTCTTTTTTATTGTGTAACCTCCCTTCCTGCAACAGCTATCAGTGGTTTTCATCCCTTAGCAAGTTGAAGCTCTGAGGAGACAGTTTAAATGATATTTCCTTTTTCAAGAAGTAAAAGGTTGAGAACTCAATGATATTGTGATTGACAAATCATTTCAAATGAAAATAACAGTGCACCCAGAGCTTTTTGTAATGCTTAACTGAACCAGAACCAAGCTTTCACTGTTGAAACTGTGCAGGGAGTAATTTCTCCTTTATATGTGTTCACATTTCTTCTTAACATGCTTAGTGAAACAAGTCAAATGTTCCGAAATAGGAACATCTCCAGTCGGGGGGCTGGGCCTTTCCAAGAAACAGGTGTAAAATATAGCAGAATTCTCATGAAAGACTCTTGAATTCTTCTCAGGATATTTGTAGCTTTCTGTCTAAAGACCCAGTACTGGATACATTTCGGTTGTAAATCCAGACTTCTCTTTAGATAATTCAGGACACCTAATTGGTTTAAGTCCACCCACAACCAAACCAGAATTTTCCTCAATTTGTGAATCTCACCAGTTGTTAAGGACGATGCATTGACATGGTGCTTCACAAAGCAAATCAGAAATTTTACACGTGGGATGTTAGAGCAGAGAGAACCACAACGCAATGTTATCACAGCTACACCTGAGAAGTAAGACACACATACAGGATTATTTTTTTTTAAAAAAAAAAAAAAGAACCTCTGGGATAAAAGCAGTGATAGAACTAATGTGTGAAATCTCATACAACTTTTTATCCTGTTTATTTAAGGATATTTGAACTAAGTAAATTTGGTACACCAAGGAAATAAATCTGTCACAGTGCCCACTGCCCACCGTTTTTTTAATTTACTTAATTGATATACAATATAAAAGGAAAAGTGCAAGTGCAATTATGTATGCAGTTAGTATACCTGGCATAAGGTGTACTATGTCATAATATATTAATATAATGAAAAAGCCAGAACATAATGAATAAACAACATTCAGGTGGTTGTATTAAGTGTCCTGATACACCATATTTCCTGTTCCCTCTGCTAAGTAAATGTATGCTCTGACTGCTGAAATTTCAAATAGTCTTAAAAAACAATGGAAGCACAAGCTGTTATTTCAGTTGTAAGGGTGAATTTTAGAGTGAGGAAGTTCATAGAAATGGAAAGAATCACCATTCAAATAGTCAATAAGGATCTGAGCAATTCAGATTCTTAGCATAAATACAATTATATTGGAATGTGGTTAATATTTGTGTGTGGAGGCCATCTTATTTAATTCAATCTTGCAGTCCTTATATTTTCTACATTTAAAAAGGAGCACCCAGTGTTGGTATTTTCTACAGTTTAGAAAATCACTTTGCTTTGAATGCAATGTAGGCATTTCCATCAGGAATATCCCAGATTCCTGGGCCAAACCAAAAACCAGAGCACTTGCATTTTAAAGCTAACAAAGGAAGCAGAAGGCATTGTTCCTCCAGTTATGTACTAAAGTGCACAGAGCTAGATGGGGAGTGTGCCTGCGTATGTGTATCTGTCACTGACATGTTTCAATCAAGGAAGCAGTAAACTTGTCCCATGTGTTTTCTCTGTTAATTGGTTTCTTCTATCATTCAGATTCCAGAGGACACTGGAAGCCCCCAGTAAAGATGTGGTATGTTGGAAGACTTACCAAAACAAGTCTTTTTTTAAAATGTTTCTTTCAGCAACTTGTGAAATTCCTCACCTTCATCTTTCATTCCCCAGGGAGCAGGCTCTGAGGAAGTGGACAGCACCAACTAACCGGCTGCTTTGAAATTACAGACCATTTGACTGAGAAAACTTGAAAGACATAATCTACTTTTCTACTGACCTTGCGGTTCCCCCATATGAGCCTACCACCATCGTATCTGCAGTTACGGATTTTGGCTGCCACTTCCTCCTATATTTTTAACAGATGGGTTCATTTGTTAGTACGCTTTTTCTCATGCCTGCATTTAATTTTCCTCTTCCCCCATCCTCAGAGCACCAACTTCAAATGCAACGTTTCCTCTCTGGGAGACATGTCACCCTCCCCAGCTCCACAGGCTGAGGAGCCTCAGACCTCGCTCCGTCACCATGAGGAGCGCACTGCGTGTCGGCTGCTCCCCACCAGGAAAGAGCTTTCTGTGAAAAACAGAAAATCCTTTCTGGGGAAAGTGGCAATAAGTACCCAAAATTTTCAGTTTATATTCCCAAAAGTATCGGTGGTTATTCAGAATTTAAATTTCTTGCCAATTGATTGAAAAATTAAATGCACTTCACTGAATAGGAGGTTCCACCTTAACATTAAAAGTACAGGATTTTACGTGCAGGTGGAGAAAAACAAATATTTAGGGTAATAAAACCTTCATTAACTAAGGACTTTCAGGACAGTCACAGAAGTAAAACTTAGGCAGCTATTAGCAATCTGATACGATGCTGTTTATTTAGGTCAAGTCTTCAGAGTGTCTGTTAGCCCTGTAATGATTTGTTAATATCTGTAATTTTCCTTAAGGCTAAACAAATGAGGAAGCCATCTTGTTTTCCACATCATTGGACCTAGCATGCTCTAGCAGATTACCATGGCAACCAGAGCAAGTGTGCCCGGTGTGAAGACAATGGTGTAGGCCTCATTTCCTAAAAGCATGTTCCTACTGAGCCTGAATCGCCAATTAAAAGACTTTTCTGTCCTCCAGGGTTTCGGAGATGCAAATAGAGTTGTGAAGGCTGGCTGGTCAGCTGCTTTACCTGAGCTAGTCGCTCTTACTGATTGTTTAAATATAGAAAAAAATCCAGCAAACAGGGAAAGAGGTGCTTCAGAAAATTGATCAAGGACTGGATTAATTCTCAAAAAAAAACCCAAAACCCAAGGTTGCTTTGAAGAGCGGACTGAGACAATTCTTGTTGTGATTTTTGCTTACTGAGTAAACAGCTTGAACAGGGAGCTGTTCTCCAAGCCTTGGAAGACGTTCACAGTGCATCTTCTACAGCATCAACAATAACATGTTTTGTCATCAGCCCTCTGTCAGTGTGTCTGAGTCACACACATTTGGTATAAGTGAGGATTAATTATAGATCTAATAAAAAAAAAAGATGTGAGACTGTGGGATGACTATTCCAACATGGCTTTTAGGCATCATTCTTATAAGTGCCTTACTGTGACGTATTTCTATTTAAAAAAATAAAAATCAGCTGCTCACAAGTTCCCTTTATTAAAACAGAACTAAATTTTATAAAGAAAGGTAACCTTTATACTACCATCAATTAATGAATCGTCTCACCAAGATATAAGTCTCCTCAGCATAAAATTGTGGCTACAGCTGACTCAAACCCAAAATTATCTGTAATAATTTTTGCTATTTTGTTATACTGAACCTGTTTTAGAGAAGATGTTACAGGAAATTGAGAAATATGATAGGACTGCAAGTACTAACAATAAAGTATCATTTTGCTCAGGGTGAAATAATTGATTTAGTAGGTGGTCATTGTCAAAATATAGATCAAGCACTGAATGAAACAGAAAGAAATGCTGCAAGTTGGACTCAGTATAAGATCTGTCTTCACTTATTTATAGTTGTTCACATTCACGTAAATGTCTCTTATTGGAGGACATCCATCACAAAACTCCAAAAGCCTTCAAACTCTTCAGAGATGTGGCCAGAACAGCCATCAGAGACAGAAGACTAAGAAAAAAACACACCTATATATAATGTTAATCACATTTGGATAATCCCTGACCACATAGTGTTTTTCAGTCATGAGCTCTTGAACGGCAGTAGACCCTAAAGCACCCTTGTATTATTCTGTTCCCACTCAGTAAAGCAGAATTTAGCATTAAGTTTATTTAGTACATGCAAAGCATGCCCTCATATGTGAGACCAGCATAAAACATAGGGTGAATTAGGCTTAACATACCAACCTGCATTTTGTACTGTGCTCCCAATGAAGAACACACAGGAGAAAGGTTGATCCACGTACAGCATGAAGCCTGTGTCTATTCATTTTAAGATGCAGAAAGGTCCCTGTCAAAATTTTCCAAACCTACCTTTTATTGATTTCCATGAGAATCTCAGGTGCTTTTGAGTCCAATTTAAGTACCTAAATACTTTACTTGACTTCCTTCCATATCACAGTATGTATACTCAGAACCCTAATTCAGAAAAATAGCTGCTACTAAACTAGAAACACTAATACCCACTCTGTTACGCTCCCTAGACCACCACTAAAAATATATTTTTGTCCTCTCCATTGAATGAATGTGATTCCCTGTTACTGAACCTAACTAGCTAAATACATTCTGTTTAAGACTTATCTTGTAGACAAACTTGATAACTCCCTGCCTTGGCCAATCAACAGCAAATTGTGGCTATGGTTTTGGCTCACTAACTAATCAGTATTTCCTCTGACAGTTTCCTAGACACAGTGCTGTCCAATTTGACAGAGCCCATTAGTTTCCAACTCTTGAGAAAAATAAAGTGTTGCTAGAAAAAAAATTGTTGAAAGGGCCAAATAAAAATTCGATTTGCATGTACCTTTGCATGCTGGAACTGCTAAGAAAACTTCTTGCCTTAAAGAAAAATACCAAATTTTAAGAATTACTTTAAAAGACTACATTTTAAAATGGGTAGAAACAATACAGGAAATATATAGCACTCTATAAAAATGATCAATTCTCACTTGTAATACTGAGCTTAGTTGTGGTTGACTCACTCTCAAGAAAGATAAAGCAGAGATTGATGAAGTCCAGAGTAGAGGTAGAGGTAAGGTAGGATTTATATTGGATGAGAGATTAACCCAGACAGGACAAGAGTAACAGGAGGCTTGATGGAGGTGTACAAAATTGCTATTGGTATAGTAATAAACTGATCAATCTCTCCTTTTATTAAACTTGTCCCATCATATAACAACATAGGGTTGCAAATTAAAAGGCAATAAATTACAATTAGAAAGAGAAGTATTTATTTACGAGAGACACAGTACTGCACAAGGTCATTAAGTGAAATACTATGGATACAGTTTAAAAAGAAGGCTGATGTTACAACCATTAATACCTTCTGTAGACATGAAAGTCATCATAAATGAGTACTAAATCTTATGTCATGGGGTATATAGAAAATACAATTTTTCCTTATATAGTTCTACTCACCTACTGGCTTGGTTCACTGACAAGGACTTTGCCTCCCTCTGTAGCATATACTGTCAGCTGCTGCCAGCTTATTCTTTATAGGTTTTAATTTTGTTTCACTGCCCACTGGTTGTAATTATCTCAGATGCATGAAAATAGCATTTTATCAACTGATTTTTATCCTTTTCCATTTGGCAAACATCGGTTTCTTGTGTGTGTTTTGAGCCAAGCTGAAATCAACACATCTGTTTCAGTTTAGTATCTTCAGTTTATATAACAAGACCTATGCAGTAATATGATGTCTTTACAGTGGTGTTTCCTAACTGGCGAAATCAGGCCAAAACACCTATGGCACTTCAGAATTTTACTGATTACAGGTAATCAAGGCCCTGATTATATATTTCTTCTAAAAGACACCTTTAGTCATGCCAAACCACCTTTTCTTTTTTGCCAGCATTATCAATTGCTCAGGAAATAGTGTGCTTAGTTAATTATTACTTTGGAGTCAGCAGATGGGGAACAAATAATCTCAGTTCAAGAGCTGCAGAAGTAATGGGCATTGTTTTGTTTTACAAATTCCCAGTGATGCAGTACACAACTTAAATAACAAGGATTGGGTAGTGCTTTTGGCACCCTGTGATACCATGAATAGCTGCCACTGAAACCAAGAATCCTTCAAGTGACACCCATTTGCAAACCTGCCTGAAGACACAAGGGTCGAATTTGCTTTGAAGAGATGCAACAAAGCACAAAATTCCAGTCTGCTTCCAAATAACTAGCCCTTAGTGATAAGGGTCTTTGGATCCAAATACAAATTGTCATCAGTTTTCAGATGTTTGATCTGTAGCTTGAAGTTGAATCTGTACTACAGTAAATAATTAAAAAACAAACCCTGTAGGATTTAGACTTATGACAGCTTTTGTTCAGAGTATATTACCCTTATGTCAGGACCACAGGGGCATCCATAGGTCTTGCCCTTACGGAGCCTGCCACTATCACCAGCCTGGTTCTGTTCAGACCCTGTAGGACGGCAACTAGATGAACAGCACCCTCCCTGAGTGGAGGTCACCTTTGGCTTCTGGCTTGTCCTTCCTCATGAACCAAACCTGCTGTTGCTGTTCCCTGACACTTCAGGTATGTATTTCTTAAAAATTTCAACATGGAGTTTTTTATAACAGTGGTGTTCACCTGAGCAGGTGATTTCTCTAACCTTCAGCTCTGTGTATTTATTCTGAGCCCAAACACCCATCTGGGGTCTTCCAGCATGGTTCTTTTCTAGTGATAACAATTCTGTGCACCAGTTTGTGCTATTCTGAGTAGTTGTATCCACCAACGGAAGGCATTTCTGATGGTGTTAAGGAGTTCAAAAACAGCCCCACAGTTAATTTCCAAATAGAATTAAAAAGTACAACAGTTTTCCACAACCGTCCCTAAGTGACTGTTTCTGAAAATCATTTCCAGTTGACTCCTGGGACTGTGATGGGCAGCTCACACAGCGAAGGGAGAGCCCCTTCACTTACATTAGGTTCTTTACTCAAACTCTCTATTTGGTCCTCTCTGCAGCTCCAGAAGAGTTTAAATTACCTGGTCATCGAGCTATTGACTGGATAAAAATATCACTTCTACTCTTCCTGCAGAACCTTTCTCACTGTCAAGAAAAAAACTTCAAAACTCATTGGCTGGAGAGAAAATATAGAAGACAAAGCATTTTTTTCTACAGCTTAGCAACAGGAGATTTCAATCAAGAAGTCCTGACTTTTAGACCATTCTTCAAAAGTAGTTTATGAATTCTATCAAGTAACTATTTAATGCAAAATACACAAATAGTATTCGAAAATAAGACCAGTTTCCTCCTTCTGTGTCTTAGAACTCACACTGAAAAAGCTCTTCTAATGATATATATTCTGGATCACAACCCAACTAACTTGTTTAGCTGCTTTGGCTCTGCTGGATTTCTGTCAGAGAAGTATTAATCCTTCATTGTGGTCACACCACGAAGATGGTTCAGTTATGACTTAGGGGGATTCATGGCAATGCTAAGTTATCTACCTTTATTTCATGACAATTATAGCCTCAGAGCCTGCTCAGAGACAAAACCTCACTATGCCACCTCACTATGACTAAAGGTCCTTAAATTCATCAGCCTCGGGTCAACATCTCAGTTGTCCACAGAAGTGATCAAGAATAATTCTGACCTTAGGTGTGCAATGACTAAAGAAAAAACATAAAACCCACTGTTTCTAAATTCCTTGAGTTTGCTTGCTAGACTTAGTTGTAACTCAGAGGTTGTTCTTCACTCAGGTATTATGAGCTGTGTTCAGTCTGCATAACTTCAGCTGTACCTTTTTCAGTCCTATATTAGGAGCTCCAAGTTCAAAGGATCCTGAGTCAACAGGATGTAGCCTTCTATTTCACCAGAACACTTTGGACAATATTATCCTTTCATATTCAATACAAAGATGGCATTTTTCCGTAGTCCTCTTCCAAAGTAATGGATTTTCAGAGCTACTGCTTTGAACTATAGCAAATTTGGGAGCTATTCAACACTCTCTCCTTAGTGAAACCTACATTTCCCCCTTTTACCACGTTTCTCATTCTCTGTTGAAGCAGCAAGTACTGTTCTCATGTTTTAGAATTGTGAGAGGTAAAATTGGGCAATAAATCCTTACATGCTGATATCTTATGTTTTAGCAGAGGAACAATTTATATTGAATAATAAGCAAAACAATTTTCAGTTGGATGATTGACAAAAGAAATCATTGTTCATTCTTGCACAATGAACCATGAAAACCAAGTCGAGGTAAGAATGAAAATACAGTTGGTACTTTCATGCTGCAGGCAAAGAACTGGGGACTTAGAAACTAGCTGAGCTCATTGTAACTAGGTTTCATTGAAACTCAAGAGGTTGCACTCATGGAGAGGTTATCTGTACATTTTTTCTTGATTTCAGTCCACATGGTTTCAACTTTACCCTTTTCAGTCTCACTGGGAGCTTCAGATCCAAATGATTTCAAAACCTCACAGCAAACTTCACTTGAAATCGTTCTTCTCGTGGAACTTGCCTAGAATTAAGATTTTTTTCAACCCAAAATCATGAAGTAGTCCTAGGTAGCGTGAAAACTGATCTTTATTGATACAATACATTCAAAAAGGAGGCATGTCTTAATTATCAAAGATTAGTCTGAGTTTTATTTCTATAGGAGCAGATAAATGTGGGGATTGGACAACTAACAAGATGTCCTGTTGTATTTCGTATAGTTAGTACTTCTGACAAAGCAATTCTCATTTAATGCAGAATGTGATTCAGAAGCTCTTACACACCTGCATAATGCCACCCAAGTCCTTCAGGTTACTCAGGAGAAGGATGAGTGTAAGATTAGTTCTGTTTGAGGTTTCATGTACATCACTGATACCTGAGATTATAGATACAGCCAGTCAAATAACGGCAGATGAAAAATGGTGATTTGTTTATCAGGAGGACTTGTAAAAGTACATTACATGTTGGGTCTATGAATAAAGACAGAGGAAACATAGCATAAGGCATCATTATTCCATTATTATATATAAACCCATGGTGACAGATATCTTGAACACAGTGCGCCATGTTGGGCCCCCATCTCAAAACATGAGAATGGGAAAAATTCAAAGAAGGGAAATATGTGAGACAAAATGTGTGGAATAGTTTTTGTACAAGGAACAGACAAGCAGACTAAGGCTTTTCAGCCTGAAAAAAAGGATGCCCGAGGGAGGACGTGACAGAAGCCTGTAAAATCAATGGCATGAAAAGGGTGAAAAGGAACTGATTGTACTTTGTTTTTCCCTCAATACAAGAACACTTGCTAGTATAAAACAAGTCATATAAACAACACAAACAATTCCAAGAAACCCCAGTTCAACCACTTACCTTAATATTCCACAGTAGCAGTATTTCTTTTTAAAAATACATATTTATCTGTCTGGAAATCTATGCAGTAAGCTCAACTATGTGAATGCCATCAGATCTTTTCTGAACATTAGGACAGCTTGAATTAGGTGAATACCCACCTGCAGCCATAACTGAGAACTGAAGCTGAATCCCTTCTAAATTAATTGTATGCATTTCTTACTTCCATAATGTTTCTGCAGTGTGGAAATATAAACAGTCGCCCAGCCCACAGAAAAAAAATTGATTCCTGGTATTTCTTTTGAAAGATTTGACTTATCATGACCTTCAGGTAAAATCTGCTACCAAAGTAAACCCAAACTTTTTGGGAAGCTTTTTGGGTCCATTTCGAGATCTGAAACTGATTCTTCGGAAATCTGCCTTTGTCCTCTGCTGCTCATCAGTGGAATGCTGTCCTGCTGATACTGTCTGATGGCAATTAATATGCATCCCTGTATATTGGACCAAAGGCTCTGGAGTCTCCTTTGCTACCAATACTGTAAAAAATATTATTCCGACAAACCTTCACAGTGAAGCCCTGTTAATCAAGTGACAGCATAGTTAAAAGCACATAGTAAAGGTACAATTGGAAGTGATGTGACTGGAACAGAATGTCTGTTAAGAATTAGGGAACATCAAAATAAAATCTGTGGTGGCATGTTGAAAATGAATGAAATGAGGTATTCTTCTCTGAAAATACAGTTAAATTGTGTCACTTACTGACACAGCATATCATGGGTGCCAAAAGACTTTATGGTTTCCCAAAATTATTAAATAGAGTAATAGAAGAAGAACACACCAGTAGCTGTTAAGCACAGTGATAATATCTGTGGTTAGGGAAATAAATTAACTGTAGATTGCTGGAATGTCGTAACTATGACTATAGGATTGTCCATCACTTATCCAAAAGTGGTTATCCACTTTTGGCCACTTTCAGATAGCAGTTTAGGCAGATCTTTGGTCCAACCTACTGTGGCTATTCTTATGCTCTGCCTTGATCCCTTCAACATTCCTCCAGGTTATGTCACATGTTGACATCTCCTCTGCCTTCCATATTTTCTCATCAGTACTTTGCTGTCAAAAAGACTGAGCGATAGGTAGCCACTTGCTTGTTGAAAACCGTAATGGGTTATGTCCTACTGTGTACTAGTATTACTTCCAAATTAGAGCACTTCCAGAAAACAATTGAATTTCTGTGTTTTGCAATCTCTTTGCACATCTGGCCAGGCAATTGATTCATAATCTCATAATTCATAATTGATTCAGAAAACTCGTCCTGAAGTAGGCTGGTTTGTCCATCTGAGCTTATGAAATTGTGTTGTGCTGTGTTTTGCATTGGCCAATCTGCTAGCAAGTATATTAATAATAATTCCCACTGTTATTACTCTTGTGTAAAGTTTATGGGGTCCTCTGGCCTCCACAAATATCCTCTGTCATCTGCTCTTTTATACATCCCATGCCACTTTTATAAAAGGTCTGGCATCCTGACTGCAATCTTATATCCAGCATTTACTGTACTAGACAATCATCAATTTAATTTTGTTTCATTGTCTCCCAATGATTCATGACCTATCTCGGTTTCCATGGGGGCAAGGGAGTGTTACTGGAGCATCAGTACTTCCTCTGGCACACAGGAAATCACTGGGATCAGTTCTAGCCCCAAGCCCATGCCAAGCTGAACAGCTGAGGTTCATGGGACCAAGGTTTAGAGGTTTTGAAAAACATTTGGAGAATGCCTTGCATCTTTTGGTTACCTGTACGGTATTATGTGGAATATATATATATGCTAGGTGTGTTGGTGGGCTACAGAGTGGAAAATAAAGAGCAGAGGTAGATAATCAAACCAATAATATTAACACAAAGAAACATTACCCCAATCATGTTCAAAATGTCTTGTAAAAATTGTCACATCCAACTTTCATGATAAACCTAAAGGCTGGCCTCCATATTGGTTTTGACAAACAATCTTCTCTGGCATCTGACTTTCATTAATTCCTGTCAGGTAGAAGGTTAGTGGGATAACTTGTTGTTTCAGCACATTATATTCATTTCCTAAGATTCAGCTGCTATATTTTATTCTATCCAGTTTGTCAAAATGTGATGATTCATTACAGTAGGTCTATATGTCAATATCTGTATTTGAATAATACAAAGATAAACTTCCAGGCCAGTACAGCTGGCTTACTATTATACGTATTTATTATTTGCATTAGTCCAGCTCATCAGATTTATGGATCAAAATAGATGCAAGTTATTGCACAAATGCAGAATAAAATGAAGATCCTGCCAAGAACTGATTCAAAATACAAGAATTACTGGAACTGGTAGCTAGCAAAAAAAGTCAAAGTTTACCAGTGGCCTACAAACACATATTTAGGATGGGAGTGAAGAAGGACTTTAAAAAGCACTTTGAAAAGAAACAGTGAAGTATTTTGCATGGTAAGGTGGCAAATGCTGTCTTGCAACTGGAGAGGACAGGACAGAGTCATCATTGTTAAACTGTAAAGCGTATAATTGTTACAAAAATCCTGAGATTTTATTTCGAAAAAAAAATCTGTATTTTTCGTTGCACACATTTCACATTTCAGCTTGAAGAACATTCCCTCCACCAACATCAGCCTCGCCAAACCAGTTGATTCTGTCACTGTTAGTAACTGCTGTGGGGAAAGCCATTTATGTCCTCTGTGGCAATGAGTTAACAATGACTTGATAATGCTCCACCACTCGATGCAATCAGCCTGCTCTCCACACATGGCAAACCAAGCCTGAGCTGTGAAATTGCATACCATAAAATTGTAGATGTCCCTGCAGAATAACACTTCATTGACAGTTTGCAAGTATTTTTTGCTGACTTGGAGAATTTTTATATATTTTCCCCTCTAGAACAGTTTTCATACAGTTATTTTTCTTTCCCTTCAAAGGCCACTTTAGAAAATATAAATGATAATTATGTAAAACATTTAAGTCTAGTGCTGAATTCCTCATTTTGGCAACTCTCTCTAGAAAGGCACTGTAGCAGAAATTTAAATGGATCTTGAAAATAAAACAGAGCACCTCTTTCCCCTAAAGAGGTTTCACTAAAAACATCCCACATGCAACTGGGATGAAATTGGTTGAGTTCAGGTGACATTGCAAGAGTCATGTATTCCTCTTAGTACTTTCACTTGCTAGAAAGGATTAAGTTATAAAAGATAAGTAAATCTAACAGCCCTTTGTGGCTGAAAGGGGAAGGTCCTACCACTTCATCCACACATTTCCAATCCTGCACCCAGTCTGTGAACCAGCTCTGGTGTTTGTCAGGCTCCTATGTAAACCAGCTAGCTCACTAACAAGGAAAAAACCTAATCTGAAAAGATAAATGACTATTTTCTTCTGGTTTAGTAAATCGAATTGGCTCAAAAGAGGGTCTAGTGAGTGTCAGAGCCAAAACAGAAGCAAGTCAGAAGGCTGGAAGGGGTGGACCTTCCCATTCCAGCAGAGATGATTTGTGAGACAGGGTGAATGAATTGAATAGGAAAACCTTTTTGAAGAACCTGTCCAGTGGGTTGTGAATTCTTAGAGCATCTTATATCATGCAATTTTACCTCAAGAAACACACATGCAGCCTTCTCCCTGTCAATTGATAGACAGTGCCATCTTCTTTAACCCCAACTTTCCTTCAGCTTGAAAAAAATCATCCTGCTTCATGATCAATGTAACAGGTTTCTCATGCATTTACCCAGTCTACATGAGATGAGACAGATCTAACTGGCCAGGCAAACCCACTGTTGTAATCAATGTCCAGATCCAGTCACTTTTGATATTACAGTTCTTCCATTTCCATGAACACATCGTGCTTTTAAAAGAAAGGACCATCAGGCCTAGCAGGATGCCTGGAAAAATGATACTCTTTCAAGTATTATGTTTTATATTACTCTTGTTAGATGCCCTTGAGGCCTTTATCTGGAATTATTACCTAGAACAATCATAATCCTGCAGTTATTCTATATTGTCTGTTCAGCTTTTAGCAATCCCAAATCAAAATGGAATATTATTATCTCATCCTACTCTTCCCATCCTTTACAGAAGTACTGAGGGCTCCAACCTTGAAGCACGTGGTTCCGAAGGCATGGTGCAAAGCAGAAACAACAAAAGTAACAATGGTTCAAAGGTGATGTGAGCCCCTCTAATGCTTTGTCAATTTCTTTATTTTTGAGACATAATTTGAGGGTTGGCCTAAGTCTTCAGGAAAGCTTCCATTTCTGATAGCTGGAGTGACACTGAGAAATACAGTGAAGAAAGACCCTCATCCAGTGGTTTGATTCAGTAAAGTAGTCACATATGCGAAAATGGTATTGAAGCTGATGAAACCGCTATAGTTTTCAACAAGAGGTTACTGAGTGGGTGTCTCAGTCTGCAAGACCCATATGACGTAGCACTCTGGCACCTCCATATAGATTTTGTCTGCAGATACTGCAGTTCTGATTGCAGCGTTGGATCGGATTCATGAAACTGTCTAGGCCACAGGGAAATGCTTCTATCCTCTTTTGCATGTTCCCTGATACAACCTATACAGCATTTTGTCTATATGGTTACAAAGGATGGGGAGCTAGTAATGCTATTTGAATCATCACCTGATTTGTTACCCTTGGTTTTATTCTCTCATTCCCCAAAGTCATTCAGTCACCAGAGAAGTGAAATTAAAATATTTAGAAATGGCAGCTCTTCTCACAGTTGGAACAGATTCTATCTATGTTAAAACCGAGACGAAATCTGATGCTCCAGTTGCCTAAAGGGGGTGTTAAAAATCCTGTCCCTAATTCTGATTCTTATTTCTGATGCAAATCATCAGAGTACATCTCTGGGATATAATTTAAAGACATCTACTCTTCTCTGGAGACTTGCTTATATTGTCTTGATTATTAGCCCCCTTGGGGTAAGATGACTATAATTTCCCATGCAACTTTGTACTAACTTTATTTAAATCTGAGAATTTTACAGCAGTGACAGTGGAATGAAGAATGAACACAGAGCCCCAGAAATCTTTGCCCTACATAAATTTTGGAACTTAAAATGTCAGTAAATACCCAGGCATGAGGAAATACTCACTCCCTGCAATGTCTGCCTTAACCTAATTCTTTGAGATACAGGGGAGCAAGCAGAGAACTTCCAGGATTTTCTGGACTTGAAGACATAAATAATGCAGACTGCACGTATTTGGCAGGAAGCATCCTTTTTTGAGGGTAAAATTAATCTCCATAGAGGGCATCAACTTCAGCCTGAGGAGCACTGATGTATCAGTTAAATTCTATTTCAAGAGTTTTGTTAGGACTTCAGAGGGCTTTGTTTTGGCCGCTTTGAGTTGGAAAGATTTTCATTCTCAGTGATTTTTCTTCTTGCCAAGGTTAATTAGATCCAAGCTTTGGTTTGTTTTGTTTTTCTGAGTTGAAAGGTAATTTTCACTTCTTTTCATCTCATTGTAATGTTAAGGTATTCATCTGAATTTTGAATTGTAAAGAAAACCATGAAAAATCATGGGACTCGCAACAGTTTTATGTGTTTTGGCAATACTGAGAACAGATCGCTGCCAATAAACTGTTTGAGATAGGAACTAATTGGAGTCATGTGGTTTTGGACTGATGTTGAGGGGAAAAAAAGGACACATATTAAACACAATTCACAGAAATATTCTTCATACAAAGGTGCTTGAAATGTGGAATTTGCCGTATGGTCCATGTACGTAAACATGTTTCATCATGATCTACAGCACAAATAGCTAGTGATATGGAATGATAAAAGAAAGATAAATTCTGCGTGCTTGAGGAGATGTCATTACAGTGAGCAAATTTGCTTAGAATAAAACAGATATTTTGTTTAAACAGTGTCACTACCCAAATAGGCTGATTACTATACTATACTAACCAAGTAAAGTGACAGTCCCTACCACGGAGGTTACAGTCTAGCTCAGATTACTGAGGACTGAAAGCGTTACTGTCTGATAGCTGAGGGTGAGCTAAATGAAGTGTCTTGGTGGTTTCAATCTTTCTGTCCACACAGGCCTATAAAGGCCTACATAACTGCCAGCCACTAGATGTATCTAATTGATACCAGCACTTCTAAGACTCATGGAAGATATGAGCTGATTACTGAGGCATAGGTGTACAGCAAAGTTACAGCTGCACCACAAGTTACCTCCTATCAACTGAGCAGTGGTATGCCTGATTAGCCCAAACTCTTTCATCAGTGTTGAGATAAGGAATATATTATTTCACAGCCAAACATGTACCTAAATTTTACTAACATAGTTAAACTGACGCCTGACAAGGTGGTAAACTACTATAGCTAATTCATGCGTGTGACCTTTGATTTCACTAATGCTGGTGTAGAGAGCTATGATTTCATCAAAACACACTGTGTATGGTGGTATGAGTGGGACCTAACTCTAAAGAGAAAAATTTTCTTTCTACAAGGCTTTCATCAGGTGGATGCACACTTAGGGCTTGAGAGTAACATTTCGGACTGAGACAAATTTCAAACTTTTGGAGAGCTGGTAAAGCTCCCCCAGGAGGGAAGGAGATCATTGCTGCATAAACTTACATCATATTTTATCAAGGTCAGGATTACAACCAGTTTGCAACTAAGTCTTCTCACCAAATAAATACCAGATTGCTTTTGCAGGCCTTTATGAACAATGATTAGCTCACATGCAGAAGGCATGCATTACTAATTCATCCACTGAGGCAGAGTTCATTCCCTTGGACAGTCAAATGAACAGCTTCCATCAACACAGTATTCACTTTTAAAAGACAGAGGATACAAGCATAAACATTGGTTGGAGATCAAGTAGAGTAAACATGTAGTAGGTGTGATACTGTATATTTCTTAATTGTGAATATTTATTTTTAAATGTGACGGATGTTGAATTTTCCCAGAACATTTTAACTGAACAAAGCTGCCTAGTGTCACAACAGAATTTCTTTGAGACAAAGACAACAATAATTAACAATTAGAAGAGGAGATTTGGCTCAACAACTTCTTCCCCACAGCAAAATCTATTACTAGTCATGTTAGGCAGCAATAATTTCAAATCTTTTTTTTCATACCATATTGCAATAGTGTTCTAGCAGATAGGAGATTATTTCCAACACATGTACCTTTTAGCCTAATTGAAGGAAGTGTTCCAAAATATCTGAATCCCACCTAAGACTGTGAATTTGAAATTTTCTGGGAGAACAAACTGGTCATATTTCTGGATAAAAGTGTGTGTGGGGGGGTGTGCATGTGTGTAAAAGACTGACAATCCAACCTTGTCTTCAAAGGAAGAAAATTTAACAAAAGCCTGAAGTTCGGTTTTGCCTACACCAGGTACATTGCCAGAATATTATGACTGACAGTCTCTTTTTTTTTCCTGAGTGTAGAGAAAGCAGCATAAAAGGTGCTGATCTAGTTGAGCTATGCTGTTTAGAGGAGCTTATAGTTTAAACTGCCTACCCTGTTTAAAGACCCACTTTTAATTTCTCTGCTGCAATTCTGGAAGGTGTGTGCTAGGTTGGAATAATCAATATTGTCTTTCAACTCTACATAATGACAAAAAAATATCCTTAAAACTGTCTAACTGTCCACATGAAGCTAATTCTAAATCCCACTCTGCTTAATCTGGGAGGTACCTCATGCTGGAGACATGCTTTGCAGAGGTATCTAAACTAGTTTCTAATAGACAGGTGATTAAGGAGGCAAACAATAAGCCTGTAAGCCTCATCAGAAGAGGTTTCCTGCTAGTGCCTGGTGCTGATGACACTGTTCTGAGAGGGGAAGGAGATGATTGACTCAGGTCTTCTTAAGGAAGAAACAAAGACAAACCTGGCCCTTCTGCATCCTGAGGGAGTATTATGCTCACTGGAATACTAGACAAAGGCAAAACCTTTCCCACGCCTTTCATTCCATCTGTTTGGACACGCAGTTCTCAGCAAACCCCATGCAGAAAAGCTAAGTACCATGACCTCCAAGGGTGCAACAGGGAGCGTAACACTCTCCTGAGCTTTTCCCCAGAGCTACATTCAACAGATTAGCCCAACAGCCTTTCTGCATCTCATCCACAGCCAGCTCTCCAGGGGTTGTTCATGGCATGGACGCTCGTTCTGGGGCTGTGGGATCACACTGATGCCACAGTGCTTTCCAGATCATGCCTAAATCATCTTGTGAATCGAAAGAAGTCCCCAAATTGGGAGAGGAAGAATGTGACCTGGAAATGAAAGAAAAAGATGTCAGAAAATAAGAAATAGAAACTCGGAAAGAGAAAGGCCATACCAGGTTCATTCCTGCATTTTGAAGGTGTAAATTCAGACATGAGTTTTGTGGCAGGGAAGAGTTTACAAGCAGATAAAAGTTATATTATTTTTGCTGTGTTTTCTTAGTTTGTAATTGGTACAACTGAAAAAGAAAGAAGGAAACAGTGACAAGGTGAAGACAAAAAAAGTCACTTTATTTTGGATGCACAAAAATTAATAAGAGATAGGTGTCATTTTGAATAAAGGACCAAGAAACAAGCAATGTGCAAGCAGAACACTCAGATTTGCAAAACTTTATGTATTAACAAAGAACAACAAAAGTCTTAGCCACAGAAAAAAACAGTTCTGGAATGACCTAACTCATCTATCCCTTTGTCAGCTGCATTTTAAATTCTCTATTTCAATGAAACTATTTTTCCAACCTCCTCTTTCAGCAGTGAAGGTGGTTTCTCCTCTACATGCAAACACACAGGTTCTTATTGTATTTAAAACATATCTCGTTACGAACTTGTCCTTGGTGCACAGCCTCTCAGCAGTATCCGTCCAAGAACTCAGCACACCAGTTTGCTCCTCCCAGCTGGGAGGTGGTATGTGACTTTGGATAAGCCACTTCCCCTCTTTGCCTGTGAGGGCATGAAGATTGTGACAGTGTCTTCCTCTTGAAAAGACTGTTAAAAATGCTAGGCAAGAGTAGCAGTGCTATTATTCAAACTAATTATCACAGCAATTCCTTGCCATACTGTTTGCTTTCTGAACCTTCCTTCAAATATTTAAATTCTCCTGGATAGCTCAGTTTGCAATCTTGAGCAAACCATAGGAATATATCTACTTGTAAAAACACTGTAAGAAGCACGTTCCGACTATCCCAAGGCCTCATTATCCCTCCTCAAGCAGTTGTACCATTGCTTATTTAGGAGCACGGCAGTGATGGCTTTTGTTCACCGAAGGCACACATATTTAATCTTGTTTTCTAGTCCAATGAGATGGCCATAGAGAACAAAGTCATGCAAATGGTTTATAAACGTGGTTATATATGAGCATCCATGAGGGAAATGTATCATTTTGGCTCTTCTGGTACCATTAATGCAGAATAACATTTTGTGTAGACAGGCTTAGGCATATAATATAGTTTCCCAGAGGAAGCTTAAAGCTTGTTAACTAAAATCTAAAGAAGTATAAAAAAACAACCCCCCTTAGATACTGACACACCCGCAATAGGCTGGAGTAAATGATCTTCATGATAAGGGCCTTACAGCTGTGGATGACAGTGCCATAGAGGCAAACAGTGAGATATTGTCATGCAAGCTACTTAGCTGAGCTAAACTACAGAGCAGGACAGAGTCCCAGGTGAATCAGGGGACTGAAAAGTGCAAAGACTCTTCATATGAAATGGGAATATGCGTCACACAAGCCAATGCTGGTAGGGGGTCTCTCTCTGGGGAGAAGGCTTGAACTAGATAGATTAAATCAACTAAAAGCTATGACTGTAATTTACATTCTCTGTTTTGTATTGCACTGTGGTACTAGTAACAGTAGCACACAGAGGCTTTACACAAAAACAATCCTTTCTTTTTCTGAGGCTTGTCTACACAGGGAAATTTAGTAGTATCTTTATATCAGCATAACTCCCCATGTGGACACTCTTCCTTCAGAATAATTCCAGGATAATTACAATTATGCTGTATAATTATGCTGCATAATTATAACAGTGAATTTCTTGGTGTAAACAAGCCCTTACTCTTTAGCTGAATCTACTTGAACCTTCAGAATTATGTCACTGCCTTTGCTGATGTTTACAGCCTTCTCCAAACTTGTCAGTTTTATGCATTCCCAGCCCATTAGCTGTTGTTTATCCAAGCTAAACATATTTGATCGTTCTAATTTGTTCTCAGATCAGTCCCTCCAGCCTCATAGCCCTATGTGACATTCAGAGCATCATAGTATTTGCTAGGTCCCGCTTAATTTCAAAAGCAGGACTTGGAAGCATGGCACATGTGCCCAGACACATTTAAGTGGCTGCGAATTTGATCTGCTTGTTAGTAGGACAGATACAAGTAATTTCCTTCTCATTGTTGAGGAGTCCCGAGGAAGAAGAAATCCAGTTTGCTCACACAACTGGCACAGAAATTCTCCTTACAATTTTTCAAGGGTCTTACCATCATCCTCAGCCTCACCCGGCTCTGCTGCAGTTAGATGAGGAGTTGGAGGCCGCATCAAGCAAGGTGTTTTAATCCTGTAGGCTGCATCAGAGGATAAAAACAGCCATTGCTTCTCCACGTTAACATTGTTGTCCTCATCAGCAACCATCAGTTTCAGGGGCAGAACCAAATTTGTCAGTCTTGCCTTAGGTGGCGGTGCCAGATCACCAGCATTTTCAGTCCTATTTTCCTGGTGATCTGAGAAGCAGTTGGTCATCACAAGGCACACTGTTAGACAGCTCATCAGTCCCGCATTTAGGGAACATTTCTCTATCACCTTGTTTGGAAGTGTTGCAAGACTGTGAAAATTTCTTCACTGATTTTCATAGTTGCCTCTAAACAGCCTGCAGATTATTTACTGTACAGGATATTCACATCTAATTTCTCTCCCGTTTCTAAACCACATCATCAATGATATCGCTAATAGTACTGTTGTTAATAATATCAAATAAAGCTAATAAACTCTTATTTACCATTTGCTTGGCCCTGACATTTTAAAGCATTTCTGGAGCACTTACTGTGATCCTTAACACTACAGTAGATGCAAGGGTGGCCTGTTCACCAGCCAGGGTTCACCAGCAGGTTCCCCTGGGCTGGAGTGCAGCAGACTCACAGCCGTGCATGCACATCAATGCTACTCCAGAGTTTAAGGCAGGAAGTATAGAAAACTATTTAGTTTTGCTAATAGGGGGAGTTTTGGACCTTAATAAGTGATAAGGAGTAAGCCATACAACTCTTTGCATTTCAACTTCAAACTCTTGCTCAGAATTTTACTCCCCATTCACAAATGTACTGGTGAATTACCTTTTTTTTCCCCTCCAGCCACTCCATTTTCCACCCAAGCACAGGAAAGCTTATTTCTTCTCTTGATTGCAAGGAACATCCTGAAGCTGCTTTTTGCTGGTGCATTCTGAGCTTGAACTATGTTAGTTGGGAAAGATCATCACAGGGCAAGTCACAAGGGAGTTCTGCTGTGTCCCTAATTAGCTGAGCTACCCAAATAATGTAGAAGGTCATCAGAAGCCATTTTCACTCTGTTTCTCAGATAGGGAGAGAGGCTGTGTTCATCTGAGCGTTCTGATCTCATTTTAAAGAGAACAGAGAAGGAAAGGAAAATTTTTATCCAATCTGATAATTTATCACAGCAGCAGTACAGCTGTTTATGTCAGAAGGTGGAAGTGGAAGAAGGGCCTTTGTCTCTGTTTGGCAAATTTTCCATGATACTCTTAGTAGAAAAGAGCTATTTTATTCTGTAGGGTGCAGCCCTCACATGGGAACACAACAGCAACAACAACAACACAATCTTAGCTGATGATTTGGCAGCAGCCTAGTATTCTTCATTTCGTTATTTAACATTAGCATTCTCTTAGCTTTTCCCAGTGGCAGGAATAAAACTTAGAAGTTTAGTGAAACTCCTACTCTTCCTTTGTTCAAGTGTGAGCAAAACTCATACAGACATTTTACAGTCTCAAACATTTGAAAGAATTACACTGTAAAAAACATTAGGATCCCTTTGTATTCAAATGTCTCCTCTTGAAGTTGATATGGATGCAGGGACCACCCATATTACTATTTCTTAATTAAGCTATCGCTGCGCTTGGAATATAGTCAAAAAAAAAAGCAACACTGGATCAAAGACTGAGTAGGTGGATGACGCTGTGATTCACAGCGTGGCACATGGTGCTGGGGCCAGTTCTGTCCCAGAGCCCCTCGGATGGGATTGCAGGGCAGCGAGGCGCCAGGGACAGCGCAGGGACAGCACAGTCAGGGTGTAAGCAGTATTCGCCCAGGGGAACAAACGAAAGGTGGATTTTTTTAGACACTGGGAAAGAACAGAAAGGTCTAATATATTTCCACTGAACGTGCTTGTAGATTTTTGTTGGTGAGAATATAGTCCAGGAAATAACACACACGTCTTTTATGTAAAAAAAGACTGGATCTTTTTAAAGGTTTGGGTTAGGATTATAAAAGGAGGGTAGCCCGCCACTCATTTTTGCGTTAACGAGTGTCTATATATCCCATTCAAAAGAGTTCATTAGGAGCTTCGCTTTTAATTTGACTCAGTAAAGGGTTTTTGTTCAATTAGCCTCAAAGGTCCTGCTAACACAAAGATTCCAGTGATATTAGGAAAATTATATATATGTATATACATGAAAAGCTAGCTGTGATCATGTCTGTAACTACTTCATGAACTGAATTGTGTTGGGGAAATCAAGATAATAAAAACTTATGGAATAGGAGTAAATAATTAAATTTTAAATAAACTAGAATTTTCTGTTGTATTATAACTCTAATAGTTGAAGGAAAACATTGGGAGGCAGAAAAGTAAATGTTAATATAGAAATTTAAGGATAATAAGAGAAAGTACTAATACTGATTAGGATGATTATGATGATTATAACTTCCAGTATGTAAAATCATAACGAAAATGATACAGCCTAGTATGCTCTCAGAATTTATACATTTGCTTAGGCACGAGGAAAATTTTTTTCATGCTAAGATGGTTTGTGCAGTTACAGTAGAACTTATGAAGAAATAAGGAAAGGAGTAAAACAATCTGATGGGAAGGACAATGCTCTATGCAAAGAAAAAGTTTCCTGATTCAAAAAGATCTTCCAACCCCATCAAATAGGAACACAGGAAAGCAAAGGATACATTGAGGGGAGAGGAAAATACATTGATATAAATCATTCAGAGGTAACACTGGGCAGCATGGTGACTTCAGTTGCAGTCAATATTAAGATTTATTGATCTGAGAGATAAATATTGACCAAGGTGATGCCAAAGTCAATATTTAACTTCAGGGACCATAAATCTTAATAGTGACTGTAAAGAGCAGTCAGTATCATCTATGCTTGATATATATTTTACTGCCTTTTACAAGGATATAAAAGGTTTTTTAAAAGAGAAGCTGTTTCCTTCATTTTGAAAAGCTCCTTGCCTTGCCAGAACAATCCAGATGTATACGCTTGTCTTTTCAAAGATCATTTAAGGCTTGTGGTGGTCTCAAAATTGTGAGAATCATTTAAGTGATGAAGAAACTGACTATTTAACCAAAAAAAAAAAACAAACCCAAACCAAACAGTTGGCAGCATCTTTTGCAGATTTATGGTAGCTATGAAATGCTGACGTACATGCAACATGTTGCTAGATAAAGCTATTTAACAACTTAGAGGAAAATCAACTATAAACTATGTAAGGTATCTGCAGTTCTCTCGGGGTTTCTTAATTTTCCACTGCTAAACCTCAGCATATCAACTGGATTCATAAAATGTTCATGTACGTAACCGTTCCTATTATATTTACAAATTATTCCAGTATATGTACTACTGTACTCTCTTGCACAGAATATTTTGCTGGTTTTGTTATTAATATTTCTATCAGTTCTGCTTCTAATATATATGAGCTATTTGTTAATCCAGTGTCTAGGGTTCACAGTGTTAAACAGAAAGATCTTTTTCTCACCTGTTATCTCCTTCCTTTTTGCTTATATTAAAGAGATGGCACTGACAACCACAGCTAAGGTAAATGCAAGTTAACAAATACAAGTCATTAGACAAAAGTCCCCATAGGGTAGCAAATGATAATTTAGTTAACAGTCTAAACTGTCAGTACCAGTGTTCTCCCTAATGTTCAGAGATTTCTGCTACTACATTAGATGACACTTGTTTTCAAAAGCCACTGCATATTTGCCATCCACTTTTCTGACAACTGAAAAACACATTTATAGTACAAGATTACTTGGACACTACTACAGTGACTGAGCCCAACTCTTCCCCCAAAACTACTTTTTTAGACTAGTTTGTAGGATCTAATCCAACACAAGGGAATAATTTGACACAATTTTATGTAAGAAGACTTTAATTCTATGAAAAGGAGGCTTTATGACATTAAGAAGCATGACAGTTAACCTCAAATGGTTTATTCATGTCAGCACAGTCCAAAGACATAATTAGTTGTAGTGTCCTTACCCTCAGAGTCAGGGGTTTAGAGAGGGAAAAGCCACCAGTGCCATTGCCCAGCTCCTGCTACTGACTCCCCAGGGGACTGCACTGTCTAATTTTACGTCTCAGGATCCTGACAGATGATGGCTTTCCTTTCCAAAAGTGTCTGTACATTACCAGGATGACTTACAGAAAGATTTTTCATGCCCGAGAAACAGCGAACATACATCAGTATATCTAAACCAATGCTGAGCTCAGTGCTTAGGCTTCGGCAGCGCCCCAGGTTAAACACTTGTTAGCAGGCTCTTGTTAGAGGTAGTAGACACCTGGCAATTTTTGTATGATCATTTCCATAACCCATTAAATTTTTGACTATCAAAAAAAAACAATCAGATTTGTCTGGAAAGGGATTCCTTTCTCAGGCTGTTTTTCATGACTTTCCCAGTCTTCAGAACTGTGCAATTAAGTGGTTTAGTTTTATTGATAATACTTCTCTTGTTTTAGGAGGTGACAAGGCTAGAAACTGTGATAATTAGTGAACACAGTAAAAAATCATGTCCATTTCCCCTTTACCAGTGTTAGGAAGCGAGCAAACACTGATACTGGAAGCACTCACATTCGGAGTTTACACGTGGCTGAGGGAGTATCATCCAAACTTTACCATAATGGGAAGTCAAGTATTTTGCTCATTTTAAGTATCTACAATTGTAAACAGTGGTGATAATACTGGGAAAGAATGCATTTCAGAAGAGAGATGACTCTAGACATGATAACACTCTGAGATAACATTTTAAGAGAAGCAAACTAAGGAGGGGGTGTCCTTTATCTCTTACATCACAGCAATCTGGCTTTTGAAACATTCAGTAGGTAGCTGTATTTACAAACTTTAACTTGTGATGACTCTAGTGATAAAGAGAGGG
The DNA here is from genome assembly GCA_013398815.1 of Ibidorhyncha struthersii. Classification (NCBI taxonomy): domain Eukaryota; kingdom Metazoa; phylum Chordata; class Aves; order Charadriiformes; family Charadriidae; genus Ibidorhyncha; species Ibidorhyncha struthersii. The sequence goes on from VZSZ01008539.1 coordinate 527,537, forward strand.
AGACTCATCCCAGTTTGGCGGGCNAATGTGTGATGAATAATCTGCCTATTGACTGTCTCAGCAGTTGGTGGGTTCTCCACCCTCACCCCATGGTGAGACGCATCTAGTTTCTGCTGGCTGCTCATTTTCCTTTAAAAGAGGAGCACTGTCTCTCTTCCCCAGCCCCCAGCAGGCACGTCCCACCCAGCCCACCCCCTTTAGCCTCACACCCCTCTTCTCCCCTTCCCTTCTGGAATCTGGAAAATGCCGCCCGCCTGCACCGGGGGTTGTCCTTGGGTAATTACTCCGTCCCAGTCACCTTGAGCTCTCATACCACGGAGTGCTCTCTCTCTCTGCTGAGCTTCGTATCTTTATTTTCATACCAAGAAAAACAGATTTAGGATGAACAGGAAAGTTTTGGCAACAACTGTCATCACATTATCAACACAGTGCTAGTGATGAATAGTTCTGGAGCAAAGAAAATGCCATAGGAAACTCTACTTCGTTGGGACAAAAATACAAGGGCAGATCTGAGAGCTTCCTTCATCACCGACTCAGAAGGAGAAAAATAAAGAGAAGCCCTAATAAAAAAAATCAAATTTTAATTGCCTGCAACTGTGAATTGACTTGACAGAAAAAAAAACCCTCGGCCCTCATCCTGCACGTGACTGCACACAACTGTGGGGTCTGACTGTGCCAGTTCTTTGCAGAGCGGAGAACAGTAGGGAACTTCCTTACAAGCAGCCCCAATTTTAACGTGCTTGGTAAAAACACCTCTGAAAAGTAGAGGGTTTCAGCTCCCGACTCAGGACAACATTTCTGAAAGTTCCTAAATTAGGCCAGAAATAAAATCCATTATACAAAAAGCAGGGTAGGTTGGGACAGTGATATACTTTCAGTTATAAAGGCTGACAGAGACACATTGTGCATTGGGAAGGATACAGAAAATGCTACATAAAACATGGATTTGAGAAAATACAAATAAAAAGCTTCATGACTTCCAGCTGTGGGGTCTTTTCAGACCTATCTGAAATGCATGATTGTGCTACCTGTGAATAAGTGGAGATGCACTGTTAATGTCATATTGCACTTGTTACAGAACTTCCTTCGTGCACAGGTAAAAACTGCCTTAGATCAAGCTCCATCTCTGACAGCCAGATTTCACCAGTGACACATGTGAAGGCAGGGTTCTTATATTTATTATGCAATTTGCATTCGGTATCATCTCCCTCGCTTTTTAAGGGTGTTCTATTTTTCCCATTGATGATTCCCACCTAAATAAAAGTGGCTACAGTTGCTGTTGTTTGTATGCTTCTGGTTTATTCTCTGCATTGTCCCACAGAGATATAGCAATTGCATCTGCTTTTTTCTGGGCTAAGTGGTACCAAAAAGCCACCTGCCTTCTCTGTGTTCCTGAACCCCACCCAGCTCCTGCAGACAACATAAACTCAGAGTTTGTATTGCCTACGCTTCACACCCTTCCTTGCTATAACGTGGCCCCACCACTCCAGCTTTGGTGATGGATCTCTGATCTGGATCTTGGCTGCCCAGCCCGGAGGGCTGATGGGATAGGTGGAGCCAGGCATAGCACATCAGGTCCCAGCACACAGCAGCTGGTGTATCCCCAAATGTGCCCTTGCACATTTACATGCAGGTCTTACCCAGTGTTTTCCCCAAAGGCATAGCAACTGAATCATCTCAGAGCTCGCAGGAAGCAAACAGATGGTCAGCAAGAATATGATACATGATGATATCTGTGCATAAAAGTATGCATATTTGAATGTGTGTGCATGCCTCCTTGGAGCGAGTATATAGAGTTTCACTGCCTTTTCTAGGGTTCTGGGAAGTTGTTTTCAGCTTGAATTTAGTGTCAAATAAATCTGGTTTATAGGTCACTTGTGATAGCTTGTGACCGAGTTGCACAGCACTGTGAAGCAGATACCATCGCATAGTATATCTTCGAGAATTTCTGATGCAAAAATAAGGAAAATATTTCCATTCTGTTGATTTTGTGCTTTGAGGCTCTTGCAACTGAGAAACTTGCTAAAATAAATGAAATGCTGCATAAAGCACCTGACACAAGCAAATTATGCTAATAGAATGGGTATGTGTAGCTCACCGTAGATGTATGTCTCATGGTTGTTTACACCTTGGCATCTCATTCACACATTCTTGAGAGAAGGATCAATCAAAAGTGGGGTGCTAAATAGCATGCCTTTAATTAACTAGATTTTAGAAGTTTCTATGAGTGCAAAAAACAGGGAAGATGTACATTGTATGGATTTTCCTTTTCTGATGTAAAAAGATTCTGCCCTCTAAGTCTCTGTGCTCTCTCACCAGTTCTTGCCTCTCTTTTCTGAGTATCTCTCTTTCAATGAACACCATGCATTCAAGCTTCTTACGCACCAGGTGACTCGCCATTTCATCAGCTCCTTCTAAACCAACTCACCAGAGATGTTTTGAAGAGCTCTGCAGAATCTTCTTGCTCAATTTTCTTGTCAAAAAGCATCATGTTGCTGCGTAAGCAATATTTTGGCATGGGAAAGTGATGTGAGAAGACAGGCATAAGACCAGAAGAAGCAAGCATGCATCTTTTCAGCAGGACACCTGAGCCAATCTAACAGCTCCCTGTTTCCGGTGGTGCCTTCACAATCTCAGTGTTTCCCTTGTGTTTGCAGACCAGGTACCACACTCAGGCTCACAGACTCCCCTCAGAGCTCTCTCCACCAGGCTGGGTCTGGAGACCAGATGCAGAGAAAGTGAAATTCTGGGAGGATGCAAAGGCTACGCCTAAGGCCCTACTTTTTGCCTTAACTCCCTTATGCCTAGATTTAACTTTCAGTACTTTTTTTTCACTGTCGCTTGTTCACCAAAGCTAAAAGAACCAGAGCTTTTGCCAAAGACTTTGTCTCTTTGAATCTCTGTAGTCAGAAGTCGTTTTCAGGAACACATGACAATCTTTTCCAAACAGATCAGAATTTAATATTTTATGATCCATCAACCGGAGTGGAAAAGCCACGATTCTGTATTTTCTTTTCAGACCAAACTGCCATAATTCTAACTCTCCCGGTATACTCTGCAACAAAGACCTTATTGCTGGTTCTGCAGTTATGATGTTTTCATATATGCCACCTCGTTTTTGTAAGCCAACAACGTTAATGATTAGTCGTTGGATTTGCTATATCTCAAAGTAATGCCCTCTTAAAGCAACAATTTCAGATCAGTCCTTCATGCTAATTCCAACGTGCCAATGTCAACAACTGATCCGATCCCCCTGTTCCAAGGAGAAAACTTACCCCTCCAGCCCTAGAAGATCACAGTACTACAGTGTAAAAGTAAATTGTCATATATGGAAACAAAACAAAACCAAAAAAAAAAAGAAAAAAAAGGCACAGATGCTTTCTGTATATTCTGCAGACTCTCATGTAGTTTCCCAGGACTCGTCTCCTCCTTCCTTTTCCGCCTTCATTCTACAGGCTTCTCCAGACTTTTTATCTGAGGTAAGTGATTGTCAGTTTATTCGAGGCACTTATCATATTTGCAAGAACCAGCACAGACCTCTCACATATTTGGTCTAGGTGTGATAAGAACATTTGCTCTTTATACATTAGCTCCACTTAAAACCTGTCAAAGACACCAAGTGGTCCTGCAATCTATCATCTATTCTGCAGTGCAAGTGAAGCTGGGTGGTTAGTTTCATCAGCCCTTTGAGATCAGGTATCACTATTGCTGCTCCAAAACAGCCACAGCTCAGAGAGGTCGGCAGGATACATATATCATGTGGCATGATCTGGCCTGTAGAAAAGCAGCTTTGTGCCTCTCCATCAGTGGAAGGTGCCCTGAAGACAGCAGAGGTAAGTCCTCTAGGTGGAGGCTACAACCCCTCAGGCTACATTTGTACCAGCCAAATAAACAGTGCTGGGCAGGCTTAGGCACTGAACCTCGATCATCTCCTCTGTTAAATTTCTAGAATGGTTTTGACCCTGACCAACTTGCACTCACCCAAGCAATCTCCAGGAAGACTTCCTGAGCTAGCACAGGCCAGGGACTCTTCCCATCAGAGCGTCTGGCTGCAACCACCTCAGTCTCACAGGGTAAAAGTGTTTAATCGTGTGGATGCAGGCAGTTCAGTGCCAGGTGACTTCAGTGGCGGAGAGCTGGACATGTTTGATTTACTAATACAGATGTAGCCTCACTGTCTAACAACTTCCTGTGAAGTTGAAAGCGGAAACTTCTGAAGGAGCCCAGCAGGTTCCCATGCCCCGGATCGCCCCTCTGCTAGCTCTGAAAAGCCAGATTCTGAATTCTTTGCTAAAGTCTTCAATAGCATTGAATAAAAAAGGGGATGAGAAGCTACAAAGCAGACACAATTCTCCAGCCTCCAGATTATCAGCCCCAGATCCATATGCAGAAGGAAAAATGTATATGCCCGGGTTTCCTTTAATAGATTGTGCAGTCTACTCACTCACATTTATCACATGAGCTAATGTAAGATTTACTGTCCATAATTAATCAACCTTAGGCAAGAATATTTAGCACTTTTACTCCATTTTTCATTTTCAAAGTGCTTTTCAAATACTACCTAATTAAACATCAGGAACAATTATTTCCAAGCTACTTTACAGGCATATTTGGAAAATGAAATAAGAACATTTTAGCATGTATATGAGGAATCTTTTTAAACCAAAACAGCTCTATCTGCAACCTGCTGAAGGAATGAAAGCAGTAACAGGACAGAGATTTCCAAACAGACCGAAGTAGCAGGCAGTTAGTTCTGTCCCTATGTACACAAAAAACAGTAACACAGCTTCATTTTTGAAACTTCTATCTCACATTTTCATTTTCTCTCCGAGAGAGGACACTTTATTATTAAAGAACTGCAGAACCGGGATGAGGAAGAATTGCTTCTTTGCAATGGACAGATGCCACCAATGGGCCTGGGGCTCTGATTCACACGCTCGGCAGTAACTCATGAGGTCACACCTGTGAGTCTCACCTCATCTCTTTCACAGAGGCAGCAGATTGAGCTCTATGTTCACACAGCAGTAGTGTCTTCACTAGCAAGGTCAATCCAAGGCATGGTATTTGCTCACTGAAAACTGTTCCAATATTGTTCCGTCATGACTAGAAATACAGTCAGCACTGGCAATTTTTGACCACCTCCAAGGAGAAATCTGGGTGTGGTGGACCATGCCTGTCATCCCAGTGGCTCAGGAGATAGGTGGGTGCCCACGAGCCCAGATCTGTAGTGTACTTGGCCAGCCAGGCTTCCACATCACGTTTTTGGATCAGTCTGATGATCCCAGGGAGCTCAGGTCAGCAGGTTGCCTAAGGAGGGGTGAACCCACTCAGGTCAGGAACAGAGCAGTTCAGTCCAGTCTACCCTTGAGCGTGTACCAAAACTGTTGATTATTTAGTCAATAGGCCAATTGACTGCAGATTTTGATTGAGAGTGGACACACGGCCTCTCCTGTCCTCTCTGCTACAGAGACAGTGCAGAGGTAAGGCACAGACTGCAGAGGTGATATGTTAAGTCTGACAGGTATCGTGAGTCAGGGTTGTCAGAGCTTAACAGCAAGTTCTCATTCGTACCAGAATCCTTCTCGCCTTAATAATGAAAATAACATTAACACTGCATAAATAAGCAAAGAAGGAAGCGTGGGTTCCTTAGGACAGAAAGTGTGATATTTTCTCTGATGAGATAGATGAGATCAAGAAACAAAATATTCTTCATTAAACATTAAGAGTTTATGGATCTGCCAATATGGCCTGGTGCAGTTCTGGGAAGAGATACCTAAACGAGCTCTAAATAAGGCAGCTCCACTACTGGAAGCAGCATAGCCAGGCAAATATGGCATTCTGCACCAGCTCATTAGCCCTGCTGCAAAGTCAGCTGTATTAACTCAGATAGTGCATCACACTAATGTTGCCTCACTTCTTCTGGGGCCCAGGCGGGTTCATTCAGCATGCGTAACTCAGTGCAGCACTTACATGAGCTCTCCAGGTACACATCAAGGCAGGGGACAGCAACCTTTCAAGGATGGTGTGTACCAGATGGTATTTTTCTTTCCCAGATTAGAGGTTAAACATGCTGGTAAGAACGCTGTGGGATCCATGAGAGACTGTCTCTTACAGAAACAATATGCTACCATTTTCTATCATCATGAAATTGCATCTGTACAAGGCAGAAGCTCCCGCTGCTCTCAGAACTCAGAGTGAGCCAGAAGGTGGGAGCCACCAACGTCTCTCTCCAGATGGCACAGCCCCAAAACCAGCTCTGTGCTAGCCCTACTGGTGTTTTTAGAAATTGACCTCCACACTGCTTCTGGTTTCAGTGCCCCAGACCGTGAATAGGCTGTAAGAGTCACAGGGATGAAACAAAAGTTCTGCGAGACTGAAACTTAAAGCTAAGGCTTTTCTACACGTATCCTTGAGTGCTGTGCTTGGGCACAGCTGCCTTACAGACAAATTACAGAATGTCTTCTGGCAAAAGTAGGCAAACCTATCTTCAGTTCACAATGAAATAATTCAAGTGTCTTTCATAAGAGTGCTAAAAATTGGGCTTTGGAGTAGGTTGTTGACCTACATGCCTCAGCTCCCTGGCTGTGAAATGGGAACAGCCTTTCCAGCAGGGACATTGCTGAGAGAATTTCATTCCTGCTTATAAAACACTACCACAGTGAAGTGATAATAAGAGATATAAATGTGTTAGTTTTATTAAACTATTTAAAATATTCAGAGTAGGGAAAATGGTCCCAGCCTTCCTTTTGCTTGTACTAGTGTAAATGGAAGCAATTGTATTGAACACAACTTGCTGTACATAAAACCTAATTGAAATCAGTCTCTATGTCTTTCCATGCACTTAAAATGGATAACGGGAATTTTTCTGATCCCACTCACAGCTAAGACACAGTGACCTTATATCCGAGAACCCATTTATGGAGCTTTTTTGTTTTATACTTTAGCTGGCTTCAAGGCTTACACAAAGGCTTTGGGTGTTTTGATTTATTTATCTCCGTATCCCCTCTTGGGTAAAGCAACTTGGAGGATGCACAAGTCTGAGTTTGAAAATAATGCCATAAAATAATTTCTGAAACTGTTTTAGAAGCCAAAGCAGCAGATATTTTAACACTTAGTCATAACTATGCAGAAACGAGACAAAATGAATTGCATCTACCTGGGTACGGAGAAGGTATCTGGTTTAAGTTTGCTGTATATCCCCATATGTATTTTTTTACCCTCTTTACAAAGAAACCATTCCAGGAACAGTACATAGTGTAGACACAGCTAAAGGCTACACTTCATTGATCACAGCTGATTCTGTTACGATGCTTTTCCCTCTAAGGTGGAAGCTGCTCAGCTCAGCGTCACGCAGCAGGGACACAATGGCTGACAAAGAGTGTGTTCCCAGTCCGCTGCAAACGACAAGTGAAATGTGTTAGTTAAACCACCAGACTACATCAGGCTTCAGTGATGACTGAATCCTAGCTTTGAAAGCTATATTATTTCAGACAGAAATAAAAAGCTGAAAGGACAGGTGATTCTAGCTTTTCCATTCCTAATACCTTATGTTTTCCAAAAACGGTGACAACCAAAGTGTTTTCCTGGTTTTGTTTGTAAACAAGCCTGATGGACTGAGTGGGCTCATTTCACACCACTATATGAAAGCAGGGTGAAGAAGGCCCAGGCAAGAATACTCCAATATCAGGCCAGTAGCTATGCCTCCAATCACTTCATAAATCTGTTTTCCCTTAAGTAAACCCATTAACATCCCTCCACCTATGGGTCTATGTCAGAAAACAGATAATAGGACAGAGGGACTTCAGGCTGGAGCCATATGTCAGTTATTATGTCTTCTTTCTAAGTGAATAGAAAAGTAAAACTTCCTTTTTCTTTTGATTTGGCAAGTTAGATGTTGCCTGAGGTCCAAAATGCGACTGAACTGATCATTTTTTCTACGTTCACTTGCACTCCACCATGAGTTTTGCAGACAATATTCTCACAGGAAAGCCAGTCAGATATTAACACTTTGTACAGTTTGATTTCTGAAACAACAAGCTTAAGATCGAGTACTGTGTAATCCTGATTCTAGCCCTGATGTGTCCCACTCGTAGCAGTGATTGAAAGAGACCAAAATTAAGTGAATGTGAATGCAAATGGAAAAATGACAACTGTGATGGTACCATTCCTGATTAGATACCTGATGAAAGATGAAATTCTGAAGGTAGTGGGCCAAGCAATGCCATACATTACTAAGTAACTCCCCAGGCTTTCTCACAAATCATAGTACTAGTTTTTATTTCTGGTAATTTACAAAATATCATACTATGAATGGCCACTAATTAAATATACAATCCCCTTACCAAGGAAGCTAGGATACTTTTAATCTGTCAAGAATTCTGCACTAGTCAGTACTTTCTTCAGAGCTGCTTAATAGCTGTCCGTTATTGAATGTCACATTTTGTTACTCTGCACCTAAAGATTCAAACTCTGATTAAGAGGGATAGAAAAGTAAGTCATTATTACAAGAAACCCAAAGGATCCTGTTTACATCATGAAGAAGTGTTTTTGAATTTTTTGAACTTTCCAACATACAAATCCTCCAACAGGTATCAGAATTCCATTTAAAAAGAGTAACAAGAATGCAAGCAGCACATAGGCATCTAAGATGACAAAAACTCATTACACTGCCTTTTCAAATAACCAACTGTTGGGTTTTTTTTTTTAATTTTATGACCAACTGTTTATTTCTTTTCTGAATTCCAAGTCAAAATCTCAAGAAATAAGAGGAAAATGATAAATATTAAACCATTAACATTTATAGAAATGCATTCAGCTTTCCAAATTCACACAAGTTTCTCAAGCTTCAGCTTTGAGCGGATTCCTGTAGGTCAATTATTGACCTGGGGTGGGGGTGGGGTGGAAGGAAAAAAGAAAAGAAAGAAAGGAGAGAACAAAAAGAGAAACGTAAAGTCAAAAACCCTCTCCTGCTCTAGTGGAGGACGCTGCAGTAGTATGGGGCAGAAAGACTAATGGGGACAGCTGAACCAGTGCATGAGATTGTTCTGAAATTAAAAAAAAAAGTTTTGTTTAACATTTTTCATGTTATTTTTTCCTTNTTTGAATAATTATAAACTTGGATAAACTGTAGTTAAACCATTTGTTTCAAATGTGTTATAACTAATAACTAAACCAGCAACAGCCTTTCAGTATAAGAGATCTGTTGCTGGCTTCAGGATAAAGTACAATGAGCTGCAGATAGTCATTGGCCAGCCATACACTGCGTAATGAAAAAAACCTTTCCTCCATAAAGGCTGTGATTTCCACATTTCAGATACCAGCAAAAATAATCGTCTGCATTTGCTTGCCATATGTACTCAGAAAACAGAAAAGGTATTTTCCTGAAATAGCAAAGGCAGACTTGGGTTTTGTCTGTTGTATTCTTTAATTTGCAGAATGAGAGTTGTCTCAGTAATAAATAAATCCTCATTCTTAAGAGACTATAAAAGCAGAGGCAGGAAGAAATCTTATTTTCTTGTTAACAATGGTCAGGATGTCCTTCACATTCTGGTTTAAAATTTCACCTTCCACCCTGTTCTTACTGAATTTGTACCAGTTGGTGACTGCAGGTACTAGCTACCATGCCAAATGTTTGAGCCTTTGACTTTTCCACAGTTGTAAGTGGTGATATACGGAAAAGATTCATGTTGGGCATGAAGTTTGTTTTATCATTCTTATATGGACAGGACTCCATGATTTTGCAGTGAGCTTGGTTACATGAGATTTCTCTGTCCGGCTACATCCTACAGGGCTTAATGCAGCTAAGTTTTCCTACAGGGTCTGACAAACACGCCTCTTAAGGAAGTATAGGGAAAGAAGTAAAAATGTGAGGATTTGATCCACCTGAAGGATGGGAAGAGGCTTGCATGTGCCAAATGTATTGACACCAAATTGCTTAATTTGATTAAGCTTAAGGAGACTGGGGCAAAACTATGGTACTTTAGTCAAACTTGTACACCCTTTAATGGCTTCATGTGCTACAAATAAACCACAGGCACAGAATCATACAATTGTAGAACAGTTTGGGTTGGAAGTGACCTTGGGTTGGAAGGTCATGTGGTCCACCTCCCCCACAATGAGCAGGGACATTTTCAACCAGATCAGGTTGCTCAGAGCCCCATCCAACCCGACCTTGAATGTTTCCAGGGATGGCACATCTACCACCTCTCTGGGCAACCTGGATCAGTGTTTCACCACCCTTATTGTAAAAAAATTCTCCCTTTTATCTAATCTAAATCTACCTTCTTTTATTTTAAAGCCATTACCCCTTGTCCTATCACAAAAGTTCCCATCTTTCATGTAGGCCCCCTTCAGGTACTGGAAGGCCACTATAAGGTCTCCGTGGAGCCTTCTCTTCTCCAGGCTGAACAACCCCAACTCTCTCAGACGGTCCTCATAAGAGAGGTGCTCCAGGCCTCTGATGATTTTTTGGCCCCCATCCGGACCTGCTCCAACAGGTCCATGTCTTTCCTGGTGTTATAGAAATCACAGTGCCGCACTTACAAAACAAGCAACAGGTGATCTTCCAACAGTAGTCCCACTTAACCTTGCTACTCGCAAGGACAGTCATTTACTTTCTTTCTGTAACTCGTTTGCCGGCACAAACATAAGCATGTGCACAGCTAATGCATCTAACCAGCATGTTCAACCCTTTCACACTGCACATGCAGTCAATTCAGTATTCGCCTGTGGCTGCCAGGATCATCACTGAAGTTTGGCTGCCCTCCCTGAAGTCCTGCTGCTTTGGATGTCTCCGTTGTAGTATGTAAGACATTTGGGGGCAAGGGAACAGATGCTTCTGCAAGGTCCTTTTATCTAGTGAAATGGAAGTGCCGCACTAGTAAACAGGTACCTGTAAGAGCACACTGAAATTGGGACAAAGGTAAAATGCATTTATTTTGCATTTCATAGTGAAATTTCTTCTTCTTTGAGAAAAAAAAAAAAGAATGGGTAGAAACTAAAAAGGAACTAAAAAATTAGGAAATCGGGCAACTTGATGGAGGATCCAGTTCAATAAAAGCAGAACGTGCCAGTGTAGAAAAATGTAAACTCCATGCATATGTTGATGGCTTCTATTAACATCTCAGATTGGGCATTTTTATGACCAGTTCAGTGAAGAACTCTGTTTTGTTTTCAGCAGTGATCAGAACAGCAAAATCAACTGCTTGAACTATTTGAATGTAGAAGATGAGTACTGGAGAAGTTTTGTGAGACTAGAGAAAAACAATACAGTCCCAGTTCCAGGGCTGGGGAGAAGGACACTGAACCAGATGATTGTACCATCTCCTGTCTTTATTCCTCTCCTAGAAAGATGGAAGGCATCCTTACATGCAGAAATGGCAGTGGAGCCATGACCTCTAAGCAATGGATCATTCTGAAGGCTAGATTTTTGCCATGATCCTGAAATGAAGCTTTCAACAACTAGGCATGGGCAGAATTGCAAAATTTAAAAAATAAAATAAAATAAAACAACAAAAACATAGAAGAAAAGAAAAAGAAAGAGAGAAAGAGAAAGAGAGAAAGAGAGAGAAAGAAAGAGAGA
>VZSZ01008539.1:539234-631598 GCA_013398815.1 Ibidorhyncha struthersii
GAAGGAAGGAAGGAAGGAAGGAAAGAAGGAAGGAAGGAAGGAAGGAAGGGAGAGACATTGTAATGTATTTGAGTTTGAACACGTTCAGACTTCCTATGCAGTACAGAAAGGCTGAGAAGTTTGTTGACATCTCAGTAGTTATATCCAAGCCTCTAAGATGCTAAGAATATCTAAGCTGCTAACAATGGTGCTAACCAGAGTGCAGCTTTGGGTGGGAGCTGGACTGGCACCTGGGGCTTGCCTCCCCTCACCTCAGAGGCTGCCCTGTCTCCACAGTACCTCAGCAACTACAAACCTCAGAGATGCTAAAGGCAGTAGAGACCCATTTGTACACACTTGGTAGAGCTAGTGAATATAATTTCTGGAATTAATTTTCTGCACAGGTTTCTCTTGCTCACACTGTGCAGCCTTTCAGTTGTGCCTTTTTCCCAGGATATACCTGAGGATGATGAGGAAATATGCAGTTCATATTATCAGCTTTAAAGCTCTCGTTTAACATGGCAAGTACTCACCTGTTTAAACACATGCATGCTTGGACCCAGGCCCAAGTCACCGTGTTCAGGTCTATATACTATTAATTACCAATAAGATATATTTGCCACTACTGTCAATATGTTACTGACAGATTGGAGGAAGCCCAGGAGAAGCGGGATTTTTTTGAGCAGTATAACTATATCTCTCAAAACTTTAGCAAAGTCTAAAAAGACTTTGCTAAAGAGAATCATTTAAGGTGGAGAGATGGAGTGTGGTTAAGAGAGGAATAAGGAAGGAAGATTGGAGGAGCAGAAATTGAACTTTCTTTAATTTGAGGATATGGAGTAGAACAGAAAGTAGAGTAGACAAACAGAAGCCCAGTGGAAAGAAAGAGCATGTCTATCAATGAAACATATTTAAATTACAGGCTAATCTCAGAAAGCTTGGACTAAAGTATGTAAGCCTTCTGAACAAGGATCTGAAACAGAGTAAGAATAAATGGCAGCAGCCAGAACTAGTGATTACACAGAGCTCGTGGATCCCCAACTTCTATGACCGTGAACATCTTATAATGTTATTAGTTGACAGCACTGTCTCATTGTCAGTCCTGAGCATTTCTATTAGGTACACCAGACAGGATGAAGCAGAATAATACTGACAAAAATCACATACCATAGGCACCTCAGAACTCTCTGTGGGAAAGGAGGAAAAGTAACAGCTGAGACATCACTGATTATGAACTGAATCTTAGGCATCAGACCAATACACTTTTCCCAGCAAGAAACAGATAGCAGAGGCAGAAAATAAAATAGAAAATAGAGTCAGTGAAAAAGAAAAAGCGGACCACTGTCACATTCCTGTATAAGGGAAATTTTCTTCTCTAAAAGGGATATCATCATAGTGACGAATGAGGTATTAAAATAGAGATTTTCTATGTTTTGTCCAATCCACTTTTAATTATTTGAGCCGCTTTTTCTTCTGTGAACATGTTCTTCTATATCATTATAGAACACCTCTATTAAAACCCACCAGTATCTTCTACTGCTTACCTTCATCCGGATATTCCCAGTGATAATTCTCTGAAAAATCCTAAATAATGTGTCTGTCCTTGCTGTTCACAGTCTTAAAGTGTTTATTCATCACGATTTCAGATTTAATTTGTTGGACAAGCTAGATAAATTTGATTCTCTTAATATTATGTCATAAAGCAGTTCTTCTTGTCTCCTCATGATGTTCCATTTTCTTTGATTTATCTGCATTTTCACTGACATTATGAGGTTTCCAGAAAACAATGCATGATTCTATGTATGTCCTCATCCATGCCAAAAGTTGAACAGAATCTCTGAATAAAGCTGAACACTACAAAACACTGCTGCTTTTCAACAGGGGGTTATGTCATGTTCCACCTCTCCTCCAAAAGTCGGAATTTCAACTACTTCCCATGTTTCCAAAGTATTAAAAATATTTAACTCCACTGTAATAATTTATGAGATTTTTGAGCTTCACTGGTGTCACTGACTTGTTTCCCAAGTGTTGGATTTGATATTTGTTGCCCTATATATTCCAGATGGTTGCAATACAAGGACAACTTACTAATTAAGGGTAAACTTTCACAAAATCTTCACAGCATTGCTAGAAATTTGGCCTCTTCCTCACTGGGCATGCTGAATTTTCAGGCAGACCAGTAAGTAGGACTTTCTAAAGTTCAGTAAACAGAGGGAGCCTGGGGCAGAGCGTCCTGCTTCCTCTGTAGAGAGCTCTGACTCTTTTGAAAGCTTTCCTCTGCATCATCTACCTGGGAAAAGACTCTCTAACACCTGCCTGGCTTTAAATCTGTGAATAGAGTAGTGACTTTGATGGGAAAATCCAGATGCTTACCTTTGAGTATGCTTTGAAGTGTTTTGCTAAATCAGTGCCTAAGGACAAAGGAAACAGTTCAGAAAGTGCAATAACAGCAGAGAGCCAATGCCCATAACCTGAAATGAACTCAAAACATTTTAGCTTGGCTATTTATTTACTTCGATATTCACACATAACTGTAATTCCTGCAGTGAAAATTACTGCAATGATGTGATATGCAAGAACAGTCTCGTGATATTTTCTGCACATGTAAAAGTGGAAATCTCACAAGGGAGTTTCATCTTGAAAGATTTTTAGCCTGATTTCTAAACTAAAATGCTTTGTTTTGCTGTTGTATTAGCTTCAAAAAATTTTGATACCTCCTTCTGAGATTCACCAACCAGTGCTAATGCAATGATCACAGTTTCAGTTTTAAGCGTTTACTAAAGAGAAAAAGAAGACAGAAGACTTTCCTTCTGAGGAGGTGAGGGGAAGAGGGGGAACAAATCCACTGATTCACCAGTATCAACTAGTTTGCATGAAGGAAAACCGAATATTTTTCATGTTGCCCTTAATTTCTCAGCCACCCCTGCCATTTCCCTACCGCTCCCCATCAGTTTCGCTCTGAGGATGCATTATGAGGCTGCGTAGGGACAGGCATATCATGCACACATCCCTGGAAAAATGTTTGGCAAATCTGGCTTTTCAGTTTTGCATTCACTTGCCAAAAAATATTCCCTCGTCCCCCAAGCCCTCCCTCTGCCATGCCTAATTTAATTTCAAAAGTCAGAAGCTTAACAGGGACATAAGCTTCCTAAACATGCTGTCATCTAACAAGGAATGTAAATTCAAAGCTTGTAATTATGATTTTCTTTAGGTACAGAAAAGACTGTGCAATCTTCTAGATATTTTTGTCCACAAGTGCTAATAGGCTTCACATGGCTGGTGGGGACTTTCACCCCTCCAAAAAAAAACAGATAACAGGGATTTTCACAACCCTGCCTTGCCAACAAGACATGAGGCTTTTGTCTCTGATGCCAGTAGTTCTGAGTTGTATAAATATTCCACATTTCAGTATAACAGGAAGCTGAATGACTCTGTAGAGAGCTCAGGGCAAATGAGAGTTACTGACCTGCTATTTCTGTAACTCGGTTATTTTAACTCTCAAAGGGGACTTGCATACACTGATTTTTCAGGTTTTAAGTACAGAGTAAAACTCACTTTCAAAGACATCCTCTCTGCACCTTCCTTTATTTCAGGTCCTCAGAACCTTCAGGATGCACATTTTATGAGTGTGAATACATGTGTGTATGTTTGGGAAAGAGGAAAGGAAATGATAGAGGTATTATGCATTTTAATCACTAATTTTGAAACTGTTGGTGAGACTAGACTGTCTTCTTTAAGCACAACGATTTTGTGCCTTTGTTTTTCCTCCGGTGTGGAATTCTTGCTTAAAGTGAGACTTAAGTATTTTCCAATAGCCCACAGTAAATACTTTTTTTTTTGGTCTTTTTGTACTGGTACGATGACTGGCCTTCTTTCCCCTTCAGTAATCACTGTCTAAAAAAAGAAAACCTCCAGGAGCACTTCACTTCTGTCCCTTCCCCCTGGCAGAATGCCCAGCCTCAGTATGATGCTTTTAAACCCTTCCCCCCACAGACACAAGGTTTCCACCACATTATTATCCTGCACAGCGGAGGGGGGGGAGGCAGGGCTGTGGGATATGATACCATTCAAGCAGAGATACACGGAGGCAGCTCTTCAGACTACCTAACGCTTCGTGTTCTATACGTGTGCACATATCCTTGCACGCATGCACATGGGCGCACGTACCCGCGCTAGAGAAATCTTTCAGTGTAACGTATTTCATAGTTGTCTTGTTTAAGAGGACTCTGCCACAACATAATGAATATACAATGAGTTCAGATTGCCAGGCAGCCTGAAGTGCATGTGTATGTGTCATGTGCACATGAAAGTGTGCTGTTTTAATGGAAATTCAGCAGTAGTTCCACTAGGCTGAGAACAACAGCCAAAAAAAAGAAACAATACAGAGCCTTTCTATTGTTGTGCAATGGGCAAGTTCTCAGATAATCATTCTAGATGTGATACAACATTGTCCGCACAAGGAAGCTACTGGGAATTGTGATGATGCACAACAATTCAGGATCCTATCCTGGATAAGCAGTGCTATCATCATCTTAAACAGTGCTGCAGATAGGTCACGAGCAGACGAAGGCTGCATTATTCAAGGCATTTGGATGGAAAAATTAAAGTCGGATTTACTGCGAGGAATCCTTTCAGTGCTGTAGCTTTATCAGTCACCCAGAGAATCAATATGTTTTTGCTATATCACTTTTACTGCTGCAGTAAGGCAAAGATCTTTTGTGATAAACTGTAGTTTATTTTTTCATTCTTGTTCCCAAGTGAGCAGTCCACACAGGTCATTCAAAGCTAAGTGTCTTGCTTGCTTCCTTGCAGCCCAGTTCTAGTTTTCTGGGTATTAGCGCAAAGAAATTGCCCAGAAAAGCTAAATAAGACCGTGTTCTCTTTGAGCTGATGGTAACAGCATAAAACAGTTGAGTCTGATATTTTTATTTTAACTTGCTCATAGCGCAGTTTCAATAGAGAACAAAATATAGAGACAAGCGTACCTAACAAGAATTAAGATAACCTGTGAAATTTCGCTAGATGAGAAGATACAGTAGTACTGCTTATCCAGGGAAATGCTGAGGCTGTGGTCAATGACACCAAATGTGCAAAAGCAGTGCTGGCTTAAACTGTCCCTCCCCCCTGCTCCCAGCTGCTTGTTCCTGTTTCCATCACCACAACCATTTGCAGGGTTGCACTGTGAACCAAATCGGGAAACTGATCCAATTAAAAAACAAACCAAACCCACACCAAAAACCAAACAATAAAACAATAGAGATGGGAGCAGATAGACAAAATCAACCGCTGAGGCCAGAACTCCCACTAATTATTTTTTTTATCATCAGATCACAGTCTTAGGCTACATTTCCACATGACTTTTAGATGCTGCGTAAGATATGGTCATGCTATACAATATGCCTCCTTCCACAAACAGCTACAACCTCTCCACTTGTGCCACCTTAGCTGTTTATGTGGTTGTACTCTAAAGCCGGATCTGAGAAAGGAACTTCCTTGACAGGTTGGTTTTTTTAAGGGTTTGTTGTTTTTTTTTTTTTTCCTGGAAAGAAGGCAGTGGGTTTGTTTTTTAAGTAGATGATTTGGGAGGCCTGGTTAAGCATGCGGCCAGGCCAGTGAAAGGAGTATCTGCTGAAGGAAAGCGAGCAGGGCGCTGGGGGCAAGGCGGGAGGAAGATCTGCCACCAGTGGAAGCCTCCTCAGCAACCCTGCCCCCAACATGCGGTTTCCCTCACTCAAATTCAGCTGCAGGCACCACACTCACCCTGAAGTTCAACAAAACCATTTCACTGCTCAGGCACAAGCCAAGCCCTTATGAGACCTTTTACACAGGCAAATCTACCACTGAATTCAATGCCCACCTATATCGAGACAAGATCAATAGCAAAACTAAGACGTGAACTTCACGAGAGCTGGATACTGCTTGATACTTCTTGATGCAGTATGAAGACAAGCATTTCCCAAATCATCCACCACAGCCTTGGGGCTGAGCTAATTAGCAAACCAGGTGAAAAACCTGACCACACCTTTTGCATTTGGAGCCGCCTGCATTCAGATGATTAGCTTGTGTAAGGGGAGGACAGAAAGCTAAATGTTGACTCTGCACTCAGTCAATCAAATCTTGCAGCTAAATAAGAAGGATGCCTTGGGCAAGACCTAGTCGACCCAGATTTCAAGACTGTGCAAATACTCTAATCCTGTTTATCTGCTACCTCTCTCAGGGAAAAGCAAATCCTCAGCGGACTCCCAAACCGCCTCTCCTGTTCGTTAGCATTACATTTGGTCAGTTAAGGAACAGAAGCACAGCCACTTTTGTGGCCAGTCACCAACAGTTTGAATCCCAAATATCAAACACTTGCAGCAACGGAAGTGGGGGGGGTGTAAAAAAAAAAAGAGGGTCTCCTTTCGTCCTGAGCACAAAGAAAAAAACTAAATTCCTTGTGTCAGTGACCAGAGGGCCCAAATTGCATCTCAGAAAGCATTTAACATTAGTTGGAGATCCCTTTCCCTCTAAAGCAGATATAAAACAAAACCAGATTACAATTACAGGGACTCAGATGTCCACAGAAGTGTCTAGTCACAAGCAGAATCCATGATCCTCACTGTAAATCTAGTATTAATTTAAAAATGAAGTTTTTCATTATAACTACTACTATCGCAGCTCCTAAGCAACTGTGTGGAACAGCATTGACTTAGTAGAGAAAGGAAGGGCTGTGAAATTAAGACCAGAAACAAAATGACCCATGTACTATTAAAATGCAAAAGGTTGAACCCTTTTGCAAGAGAATTGCATTTAGAATGTGAAATAAAGGTTGTCCCTCATCTCTAGTAAGATTTCCCTCATGTATCCTGCCTGCCACGAAGCGCCAGGCTCTGAACTGGGGGGCGAGCTGGCCACTCTCCTCCGGTGGGAAGAAGTACAGGTTTAGCAGCCCTTCAGGCAAAGAGGGAGGGGAGACAGGAGGCCCAGAAATTCAAGCCAGTTCCTTTCAGTTCAAAATCCCAAGCATTGTCCCCCGCTTCCGTAACAAACAGCGCTTGTGTCTACTCCAGTAAAATTAAGATGTCAAATATCCTCTTTTTTTCCTTTTTTTTTTTCTTCCAGGACTCGAAAGGGTCCAGCAAAGCAGTGTAACACGACCCTGTTTTAGATTGTGCAAAGTCTGTTTACCAAGGCTGAAAGGAATTTAGTACATACTCCCTCCCCCAGGATTTGCAGCGCTTGAGAAGGGCTGAACCAGGCAGGGGAAGAACTAGAGTTAAGAAAAAGAGCCATGAAGCAGGCAATTTTGTTTAACACATGACTTTTTATTTTATTCTTTAATGCCTGGACTAAAGCACACAAGACACAGCAAAAGCACATTTTTTATTTAAATTAGTTCCCTGGATAGATTGCCATTGCTGTTTTAAAAATACATCCTTTTGTTAAAATTCTACACTCACACCCAAAAGGTACAGGCAGGGAATATATTTCCCTTTTAACCAGTATTTGGGGGGGCACTTTGTTGGGTTTTTTTAACCCAAACAATTTAAGCTGCTTGATTAATGCCTCAGCGCAGCCACAAACAGCCGTATCACCACACCCGAAAGGTGCCACAAAGTGAGGCAGGCGTGCCAACAAATAGCCGAGGGCAAGAGAAAGGAAACGTGTGATTCACAGTCTCTGTAGACCAGATGAATCTCCCCTCAGAAGTGCTTGTCTCCATCAATTATAGATGGAGGCCGGCCAATCAGCCAAGCTTAGACACCTGACTCTGCTGTCTGACAGCTGGAAGCAGTAGTGGAGGGTAAGTGATAGTTTTAGGACTCATTTCAAAATTTTACACGTCTAAGGAGCATGGCGGTTCAGATGCAGACATTCTACATGGTGCAAGGCCTTGATCTCACAAGGCACCGTGTCCTTCTCTTCAAAGTCATCAAGGAACTGAGTGTCCAGAAAATGCTCTGCATCTTTGCAAAATCAAGTCCTAAATCTCAACAGTTAAAAAAAAAAATCTGAACTTACAGCCACACCTGAATTGTTCTTAACCTCACAGATGCAAACTGAAACTTTTTTGCATGGTGAGGGTTAATTCCCGACAGACTGGAATACTATGTTCTGTGTTGTATAAATTTGACTACACATTTGAGCATGATTATGACTGATTTATCAGATGAGCTACTTCTGCTGCAGCTGAAAGAGACTTTGTTATACAGTCAGGCACTATCACTTTGTGTTTGACTATACTGGTGGCAGGATGCTTAGACATGAACTGTGTTTGCTTGCAGGTGGTCATACTGTTTTAGCTACTGAGCCTGCTTGTTACAATGCGATTCAGTCTAAAAGTTTCACTGTAGAGAGAAATAGGCTCTTCCATCTGCCTTATTTTAGACACCTAAAACTGAGATGAATCACTTCCTGAAAGTGTCTGTATTTCTCCATGGAGGGTACAGAGTGTCTTGGACAGCGGTTACATACATAAGTCAGAAGAAAAAAAAATCTTCCTGTACCGTTGCTTTTTTCTGTTGTGGCAAACTATTTTGAACATTCCAGCTAAACATTTGCATTTATGCAATAACTACAAATCGCTATAACTTATATTACAAACCCACCACAGTTCCCCCCAAGTGAATGATCTTCATCTCAAGATTAACTTCCACACCCAAGCCTAGTGGTAATTTGTGCTTCAGCCAAGCAAGACCTTTATCGTATTCTCACCGCTTTCCTTTCTGCAGGTGCACGTTTACCAGCCATAGTTAGTAGGCATCGTATATTTAACTATGTAGGAATAAATAATGTATAAAAAGCCTTTTTGTGAATACTCAAGCCGTGTTTTCAACAGATTTACATAAAGTCACATTCACCCTGTTCTTCCTCCTTTACTTTCAATGTAAAATGCATAAAATTCTCATGGGAAGCTGAATTTGAGGTTGCACACTGAAATTTCCTCAGATCTTAATTTTGCTGCCTGCTGCAGTTACAAGAATAATGCTGATGTGAGTTATCTTCGTCCAACCTAGAAAACAAAAACAATACCATATATATGAAGAATTACAGTTGGCAGACCCAAATAAAACACAACACAAGTCAGAGACCTTTAAATATGATCAGCTTGAGTTGTTTCAGGCCAGCAGACCCACTGGCCCAAAAAGTACTTAGCCCAGAAGGACAATAATGTTAGTTGGGAACCCAAGATTCTGTCACCATCGACAAAATACAAGTGATAGCGATAGCAAAAAGGAAGGGAATTTTGTTCACAGGTATTCTGTTAATGGAAACCAAGGCATATTATCAATACAAACTATTTGCTCAGTGGTATTTATAGAGTAACACTTTGAGCACCTCCAAAGCACCCTTATTTTTGAAAATAAAAGCACTTTGTTTCCTTTTAAGTCAATGAATGCTTTCTGGCTCACTATCTTTCCTTTTAATCTGAAAACCTTTTTTTTCAGCCATCACAGCCTGAATGTGCAACGACAGAAAACAAGTGACTCTTTTGCACTGCTCCTAGAGTAACAAACATAAAACATGAACCAGGGGAGGTTGCCACCTCAGTAATAGCCATGTGCTACCTTTTGTTGTGTTAATAATAGTCAAACATGCAAAACCTGTCAAAAAAAGCTGAAGGTCTCTTCTCCGAGACACTCTGAGGTCTTGGAGGTTTGTACTCTTTCTGTTTCAGCGTGACGTGCATTGTCTTTTTGGCACTGTGATTATCTTTGCCTCATTGTCTGCCTCAGGAAAAGATATCATTTACGGTGCCACCTTTGTGACTCTTTAGTTATCAGATAACCTACTTAATACTGGCTCTCCAGATGTTGAGAAATTTGGACTTCACTGCCACGTGGGACCTTCATGGCAATGCACCCACTGTCAGAAAGGATTTTTTTTCTCTTCCCTTCTCATAGTACATAAGCTCTATAGAAAAACATGCCAGTAAGACATGAGGCAGACAAAAGTAGCACAACTGCTATTGCACTGTGTTCTTTTTTCTTCTCCCTCTCTCCAGAGATCCCCTGCCTTAGTTTTTCTCCATCATTGCACTAGATTTATTGCTCCAGTAAATTTCTGCAAAAGGAGAAAAAGAAGGTACTTGAAGACCCTGGGGATTACCGGCGCGGATCCCCTGACTGCTCAGCCCTGCACAGCAACAAAAGCATTCCAGAGGGTTCAGTTGTTTCTCGCCAGCCCTAAGCCAAAGCAACTGGGATGGGCAGCGGAGGGGGGTGGAAGGAAGAGGATGTGTGTTTGGAAGAGCAAGATGGAAGAAACCTCTGGAAAGAGATGGGAAGCAGGGCTGGGGATATTCATGGCCCCAAGGGAGATGTGGATAACAGGAGGAGGAGCAAAGGAGGAGTGAGGCAAATGCTCATAGCTCTGCTAGTGAACAGTGTGCCCATAAAAGGCCTTCCCACCTTTGGGTAATGAAATGGTGCTGCCCTGTCTGTTACATCTTTTGTTTGACTTTGAATTCAAGCGAAACATTATCTCTTTCTCTTTTCAGATATTACTTAGCTTGGCTATGTGCTGTAGTGAAATATAGTACACGACTGTTTTACCTCTTTCACGACAGTAATTTGCACACTGAAAGCAGGAGAGGTGTAGAGATCCTGTGAGATGGGCCATGGAAATGTCATTCCATGTTCAAAACTTTACTTAGCACCACTGCGTGCTTCGTTTAAAATCTGACAATCCCCATTCTCACATTGCACTTCATTTAAATCTGACATTCCAGTTACCTGGAGCAAGTGCTTTGATGAAGAGAAACTTGGAGGGTAATCCACCAGGACACATTAAACTGTTACAAGTCATAAAACATCTGCACCCAATGGCAAGCCGTAAAGCTGAATGGATAAAACTATTAAATGCATAGCATTGCTAGGCTGAGTTCTTCCCCCTGTGAGCACACTCAGCTGGTTCACACACAAAAGGTTTTCCCATGATTGTATCATGAGCAGCTCATATGATTATAATTTCCACTGAGGAAGATTGTTAGTGAGAGCTGAGTTAGGACAAATTCACATGCTTCTGGTGAACACAAAACAGAGCATTTAAGATCCCTCCAGTATTTACTGGGTATATGATATGAGATGTCTTCTCCCATCACATCTGCTATACAACTTTATAAAATGATGAAAACACTAAGAATAAGCTAAAATGAAATAACTCTCCAGTAGAATAGAAAAAGCCACTAATGCAAGAAAATTGTATACTTTAGAAAACCATGGTACTTCTGAGTATCAACCCTTTTTATTCCTTCCCTACCTCTGTGTGCAGAAATGAGCAGGGGAGAAGTGGTGACACCCAGTTCCAGCTCTGCTCTGAAGTTCAGCAGAGTCCCCATCGACCTGCCTGGGCTCAGGAAAAGCTCCTACACATACCCTGGTTACCAAAGATCAGGCAGAACGCAGCATGAAAGGGTCCTGCCCTCTTTATATCCAAACACTGTTACTGTCTTGGCTGACTGAGACTAAATAAAGGTTGGCACAGGTTCCTTTCTAACAGCTTTACACAGACATGAAGTCACACACCCAAGCCTGATTCCAAACTGTGTTTAGTTTTTTAAGGGGGAGCTGAAAGCAGTCCTCCAAGGGGAAGGAGCAGAGGCATTGTCTGTATGGTCTATGGTCTCAGAGTCCTACTGATTTTGCCCACAAGATGTGACCTTGTCTTCAATCTACTCATGTCTTCCCAGTACTGCCACCCAGCACAGAATCTACTCAGTGGAAGCAACACTCATTAAAAACTGTAATAATCTCTTCCTTGTCCAACAACCACCACTTCTTCCCTGTTTTCCATGTGTGGACTGCCTTTTTCAACACGGGAAACAACTTCTTGTTGCCACAGGGTCCACAGAGTCCAGTCTAGATAAAAACCAGGATTTCTACTTCACTGATATCTTCACCATTTTTTTTTCAGAAGTAGAATGAAGAAGAAATACATTTCTTGCCAGACAGATTCTCCAAACAAAATCCTGGTGAGTCAACTGAAATACTGTTTCCATAAATCAAAATTCCTTTCATCTTTACCAGTGACAAATTCTTGACACTAAAGATTAATTTCCTCCACAAAACTTCACACTTTTTAAAAAGTAGCATTTTCCAAAAGTAAAATGTTAAACTGAAAAACGGCCATCCTACTACACCTACCATATTTCTGGGTAATCCTGTCTGCAAACACTAACTCAGTTACCACCTCTAGCCTCGGTAATCGCTTAAGCAAACATCCATTCAGTTACTATCTCTGAACAGGCAACTCACAAAGCCGTCTTTTTGCTATATGTCTATATTCTTTAGTTCAAACAGAAATCCCAGGCTGATTCTCTGTTCACTCAAGCACACTTTCCTTCATGCACACTGGACCACCATTTTGTCTGCGTAGAGTATTTACACTTTGGATTGTCATCTACCACTCAGACCACCCCTTAGGTCTTCATTTGCAAAGTATATTTAGATTTTGCAGATTCTTGCTGCATAGCATCTCCAGGGCAAGTCTTACACTGCAGGCATCTGCTTACACAGGTAAAGCAAGTACATGAGATTGTATGACAGTATTCCTAAACTGAAAGCAGCATAGGAATTTAGACAGTATAATACTGTCTAAAGACAGTATTCCTATATTCCTGTCTTTTATTCCTTCCCATACCACCAATACTGCTCTTATTCACTCATTAGAATTTCAAATAAACGTCTTCATGCTTTCTCTCATGTTTTCCTTTCTGTCTGGGAGAAGTTTCTAGTTAACAAATACATTTAATTAAACTATTTTAAATTCTTTCTTAGTACTCTCTTTTGCCAATCAGTCTGCAGAAAGAATTGGCAATACTTTAGGTACCGGTGTGATGAAGCCACTGCCTGTTGTATAGACCTGCCTTACTGCTTTTTTAGATTCCTCTATTTGTCTGTAGTGATTTGCTTTCACTTACTTATACTGTAGGCTTTTTGAGGCAGGTCTTCCCTTGGGGTCTTAGGCACACTGCAAGGCAACTGGTACTGCTCCTGAAAAAAAAAAAATATTATTTGAACAGAGAAGAGAATCAGAACCATTGTATCTGTATATTTCAACACAGCATCACCCTTTTCACAAAGACCCATGATCCCAAGCAATATTTCTCACACTCCTGTAGTTCCATGCAAGCCTGACGAAACATTTGTCCTTTGAGCATGGCACAAACTAACTATTCACTTACGAAAGCCCACTCTCTCAGAATAAACATATTTTGGACTCTCACAGATAATGTCATTCACTGTTAACTCTCCAAGAAAGGAATGCATACTATGTGTTGCAATGAAGGCATGAGCTTCAGTTACTCTGGGACACACAGAGAGAAAGTTATTCAAATAAAAATAACTTGAACATGCACACCATAAATTTAAACAAGATTTTACATCATGTCTATGCAAAATACCCGCATTTTTCCTAAAAAATTTACCATATTATTATTAAAAAGATACAAACTCGCCAGGTCCACCTGATGAGCCCTGCTTATTAATTCTAGACTAGATAGATACTAGTATATTTTGATAGGTTTCAAACTATTATCCAGATCTAAAGAAGAATATTACACAGGAGTCACTCATCCAAAATCAAAAGCTAAGGAACTCACCAGGAAGAAATGCTGGCATTTGGAATACTTCCTTAACAGTAACATTTTTTTGTGTACACCTGTCAGATATTTAGCATTTTGTGTAAGGATTATTCTATTGCACATCAACTTAGGGTGGCATCTCTGCAACAGATATCTCACTGAAACTTCTGTAGCTTGAATTTTCTCAGCAGGCTGGAATAATATATCCTTGACCTTTGAACCTTGATAGCATCATGCCTACAAATTGCCTGTGTATACCATATCATTTTAGGGGACAGCATGACTTTAGCAGTCTGGAAATAATTTCAAATATTTCTATTTGAATGTTTGCCAGCCAGGGCTAATTTTGTTACACAGTAATCTGGAAAGATACATTACACACTATTTTACCTGTCTCCCAAGCCATTATATAGTTTAAAGGTATGTTATAAGAAGCATTCCTGTACTTTTTCTATTATATTTTCTGTTAAAAAAGTACCCTTCCTTGTAAAATCATCTATTCAAATTATTTTAATGAAATCATGTACACAGCCAGAACAATGGCTTTACTGGCAAAAAATTGACAAAAAAGGGTGATCTGCTGTTCTGTTAAAGGAAACAGTCCGTTTTTATGTTCTAGGACCAATGGTCTTCAGCGGACCTATGGTTTTCAGCAGACCATTGCTTCAGTTTACTGAAATGTAAAAGGAGATGAGGTAAACCATCCATTCTAGTGGCTGTGAATGAATTAAATTTAGCAGCACATAAATTCAGTTTTGCTGGTGTCACAGATCTTTTACTAGATGTGTTCTAATAATCAGAGGTGTGGAAGAGATGACTCAGACCACCACTAACTCAGTTTGAGACCTTGACATCAACTTAAAAATTCAGTCTATTTTTATGTGTCTAATAGAAAATTTTTGAATCAATAACTTGCTTTTTGTCTTGGACTAACTTTAGCACGATAATCAGCAAAACTAATTCCTATGGGGTCTGACATGGCCTACCTTTCTTGTGTGACCTTAGGAAGCAAACATGTTCCAGTACAGGTTTCTAAACAAAACACCTCATTTTCAGGGGTTCTGAGCATGAGTAGTTTCTCTGTATCACAAAGTCACTGAGCTGGGAAGGGACCTCTGGAGATCACCTACCCTACCCCCCCTCCCCTGCTCAGAGGTGGGTCAACAAGAACAGGTTGCCCAAGACTGTGTCCAGCTGAATTTTGAACATCTCAAAGGATGGGGCATCCACAGCTTCTCTGGGTTTATTCCAGTGTTTGACCACCCTCACAGGCAAAACTGTTTTCTTATGTTTAAATGAAATTTAAATGAATTTAAATGAATTTTACTGTTTATGCCCATTACTTGCCCTGTCACTGAGCACCACTGAAAAGAGTCTGGCTCCCTCTTCTTCATTCCCCCTCAATCAGGTACTTACACAAAATAATAAGATCTTCTCCAGTTTTCTCTTCTCCAGGCTGAACAGTCCCAGCTCTCTCAGCCTTTGCTCCTATGAAAGAGGCTCCAGTCCCTTAAACACCTTTGTGGCCCTGCCCTGGACTCTCTTCAGTACACCTATTTATCTTTTGTACTGGGGAGCCCAGCACAGGATCCAGCACTCCAGATATGTCTCACAAATGCTGAGTAGAGAGGAAGGATCATCTCCCTTGAACTGTCAGTGATGCAATTCCTCGGATGCAGCCCACAATACCTTTGGCCTTCTTTGCTGCACAGACACATTCCTGGCTTGTGTATAACTTTTTGTCCACCCTGATCCCCGACATCCTCTTCTGCAAAACTGTTTTCTACCAGCCTGTACTGATGTATGGGGTTATTCCTTCTGCAGGAAGGAATTTTCCTTTGTTGAACTTCATGAGATTACTGTTGGCCCATTTCTGCAGCTTGTCGAGGTCTCTCTGAATGACAGCACACCCATTTTGACTATCAACTCACTCTGCACAGTTTTGTATTATCTGCAAAGGTGCTGAGGGTGCACTATGTCCCATCATCCAGGTCATTCATGAAGATGTTAAACAGTATTGACCCCTGGGATATACCACTAGTGACTGACCTCCAGTTGGATATTGTGCTGCTGCTCACAACCCTTTCAGTCCACTTCACTGTCCACGTATCTAGCCCATACTTGGTCAGCTTCTCCATGAGGATCTTACTGGAGGCAGTGTTGAAAGCCTTGTCTGTGAGGTGTTATGTGATTTTGAAAGCCATGTTAAAATCAAGGCAAACATATCAGCTACTACTCCCTTGTCCACTGAGCTAGTCATTTTGTTGTAGAAGGCTATCAGGTGAAGTATGATTTCCCTTTCATAAATGCATGGTGACTACTCCTAGTCACCCTTCTGTCTTTCATAAGTTTGGAAATGGCTTCCAGGATCATTTCATCCATCACCTTCCGATGCATCGAGGTGAAGCTGATCTGCCTGTAGTTTCCCTTAGGAGTGACATTTGCTTTCTTCTTATCCTCAGTAATCTCCCCTGAGTGCCACAACCTTTCACAGATAATCAAGAGTGGCCTCAGAAGGACACTGGCCAGCTCCTTTGGCACTCACGTGTGCATCCCGTCAGGTCCTGAGAACTTGTGTATGTCCAGTTTGCTCAAATGTTCCTTAACCCAATCCTCCTCCACTGAGTAAGTCTCCCTTGCTCCAGACTTTCCCACTGCTGTCAGGGACTTGAAAGTGTTGAAGGACAGTCTTACCAGTAAAGACCAAGGTGGAGAAGGCATTGAATACCTCAACTCTGTCCATATCCTTTATCATGAGGTCCCCTGTGCCATTCAGCAATGGGCTTACATTTTCCATACTCTTGTTTTTGCTGTTGCTGTACCTGTAGCAGCCGTTCTTGCTGCCCTTCACATTGCTTGCCAGATTCAGCTCTAGGTGGGCTTTGGCTTTCCTAACCCCACCTCCGCATGCTTGGACAGTGTCTGTATATTTCTCCTGGGTCACCTGCCCCTTCTTCGCCTCTGGTACAGTGCCTTTCTGTGGCTGAATTTAGTCAGGAGCAATTTGTTCCTACATGAGGGCTTCCAGCTACTTTTGCTCCCCAATGCTGGGGGTGAGCACAGGGCAGGGCCTGACAGCCAGGGTCTGTCCCACCACCCCAGCCAGGAGTAGGACAGCTGGAGGGCACCAGGGCAGCCTCAGCCCCTGGCACTGGTACCTCCCTGGGGACAGGGATGGGCTGAAGCTATGCTGGGACATGGACAGGTGGATGGGGTCAGGATCAGGCCCATTGAGGGAAACCAGGGTCAGACACTGTTTCAAAACTAAAAGTTTTCCATTTTTAATGATTTTTTTCTTTTTATACTTCTTTTCAGTCAAAGCAACTTCACAAATTTAGCAAACTATGTGAAAATATGTAATCTACATCCATATTATATGACAAAAAATTTTCACCCATCTATACTAAGTACGTCCGGGAAGGATTTTTATCCATTCCATGTTTGAAACTAACTTGATGTACCCTACCCTTTCCATCCCTGATTCTGAAATTGCTGGGGACAAAACAAACTTGCCTCTTGGAACACCAGAGTGGAAATTTACTCTAATTCTAATTTTAAATCTAAACTGTAATGTACTTTTAAAAAAAATCTAAGGTATTAATAATTATACTTTGATATGTAGTTTTCAAAATATATGATCATGGCAAAGCCCATGGAATCCCTTTTAAATAAGTTCAAATACTAATCAGTGTATACAGTCTGTAAATGTCATGAACCTCCACTTCAGTCTATTGTAAACCTTTTTGTTTTCCAATGTACATTTACAAAAAGGTAATAACTCAAGAACCACCTCTTTCTTTAAAAAAAAAGACTGGCCAAATACATACCTCAAACTAAGCCTAAACTGGTCCACTTAAATTCTGTCAAAGCCATGGATTTCAGAGAGGCTTTGTCAGAAATAAAATGGGGATTGAGAATGTGTATAAAGGAGCTTTCAGACGAAGGGCCATATACTTAGCTTCGTTTATAGCTTTACCTTCACTTAGGTTTATATATCCTATCTCCTATCTCTCCCTGTGAAAAAAATGTCCTGCATGTATTTCATTGCACAATCAGTGACAGAATTACTACTTCTGTTAAAATACAAGTACAGCTGAACAGTACTTGCAATCTTTATGATTTCCTATTCAAATTAATATACTGGAGTTTGCCTAAAGTTCTATTGAGAGGACAAGTTGCAAATTCTGGATTACATATGGAAGAATATGACAAAATAGAAATTACTTGAATGATCCCATCTTGACATCAAATCCTTGTGTATTTTATTTTTTTTTATCTAACCCTATTTCACAGGAGACAGTCCACCCACATAGAGCAAATTAAGAGCTCATATAATAAGTAAGGGGAAGAATTCAGTGGAAAGGATATTATTCAAATTAGTAGGCAGGGTGAAAACAGGGGACTTAGTTCTCCCATTTAGCACAATGGAGTTTGTGACACAAACTTTGGGACCACACCTTCCCTCTCCACTTTTTAGCTTACATTAGGTCACACCTTCGTGCATGTCACTTTGCTCTTCCAGATTCTTAACATATATTTAGAAGAAACAAACCAGCTTTTTTTTTTTCTACAACAAGAAGGTCCCTAGGGAGAAATCTTCCTGTTTTCTAATTTGTGTTACCCTTTGTCCACTTCTTTGTGTAGTGCTATGTATTTTCATTGCTGGTACTGAAAGATGTGTCCCCTTTTCTCTTCATCTAACTTCAAATAATAATGCAAATTAGGTCATGACCCTACGGTCAAGAAATTTCTCTAGTCGGTGAATGAGCAGGTTGATTATTCACTATGGTTTCTTTAAAGCCTTCACAATGGAGTAAGATTTTGCTTGGACCACTATTCAAAACCATGGGTATTTGTGTCAAGTCTTTCTGTAGGAAATCTAAGCTTTCCAGTTATACATGCAACACAGACCACAGCTGTCTGAATGCACAGCAGCTCACTGCAAAGAGGTATTGGTAAACACCAATACAAAGTTGTGCACTTGCTCATTTGCAACACCAGTTACCAGTCCTACTTTGAACAACCCAACAGACTACATTTTTTTTCTCGCAACCTATTCAAGCTTTAGAAATACATTACTCTAGAAGTGGGATGACAGCCCTGAGAGCAGAGACCTTCCAAAAGACCATAGAGCCTACACTGGATGAGCAACTTCACATGAAACCCAGTGCTCCAACAAAGCAGTTAATTCAGCTGTTGTATGCATAACCAGAAGAGTAATGCAGAAAAGCAGAGCAGAGATGAGTGGTTAAGCTCAATATAGGATACTGATCAGTGTAATGCTTATTTTTCACTTCTGGTGCTTACATTTTACAGTGTTGATGCACTGGCAAAGGTACAAGAGTCACAGAAATTATCTGAGGATCGAAGGAAATACTTTACAGTGAGAGTTAAAGAGCTCATTCTATTTAGTTGATCAGAAAACATGCCAAAAGATTAATTAATCACAGTGTATATGTACTTTCATAAAGAGGAATCACCAGTTACTGAAAACCTTTAAATGTAATAAAGAAAAAAAAAACATCAGAAGCTGAAAACTGTTCTCAAGAAAAGTCAGGTGAGGAATCAACCACAGAGATTTGATAGTGAAGGTGAGTAACCTTATGAACACCCAGCCAAGGGAAAAAAAATGACTCTATCTCTTGATGTCTTCGAATCATGATACTTTTCTGGAATATGTAGGTATCTCTCTGGAAGATACGGACTCAAAAAAGATAAATTATTAGAACAAATTAGCTAACCCTTACTCAGATAGTTTGGTGTAACCGTGGCTGAATGTCATCTATGAATTTGTATGTGTCTTTGAAATGGAGGAAGAAAAAAAACAGACTGAGAGAGCAGCAGACAAAGCCAGAACACGAACTGGGAACACAGCCCACAGCCAACCCAAGAGAGAGCTGTTGGGATAAGTGCTGATTAGAAAAGAGCTCAGAGCTTCGAGGAAAGATAGCTTCTCTCCCCATTTGATATTTGTTGTACTGAAGAAAAGAAGCCTTTGTCCATTTTTTTTTTTTTTTAATAAATAGGATTTTAGCATCAATTTCTCTTTCCTTCTGACTTAAACAACTCAACAGAATCCATATTTCTGGCTAACTGCTCAAGTCAGAGAAAGATCACATTAAGTTTTATGGGCTCAGTACAGGGAGTAAGAGGCACATTTCAGAGACCTGTGATCTGACTAGAAACTTTTGTAATCTCCTCAGTCCTTTAGTCCTGTGAATCTATGAGTTCTCTCAATATTTGTTGATATGTCTTTCCTGCTTAATATAACAGATCTGAATTAATGGCTACAATTCTACTGCTTTACATTCCTAATGCTCTTCAGTGAAACTTAACACTGAGAGCATATTAAAAGCAGTTGGAAGATGTTCATGCAGTCAAAGCTGAAACAGAGAAAGGTCTCCAACGTTAATTTATTTTCCCTTCATCTCTAAGTGTGTATCATCATTTCCCAAGTTACTTTGAATTTTTTTTTCCTTTTTACTATTTTGGTGGTTCCAGACAGTTTTGCATTACATTTGACCAGGGTTATCTTGGTTATAGGACCCTTGTTCATCTGTTAAAAGCGTGCCCTCGAGATGCACCCTTAAACTGAGCAGATCAGCATTGTGTGTTCCCACCGACCTCATCTCAGTTCAGCTCTCTCTCAATAGTCCATGAAGCTTGGCTGTTTTGACACATAACAGGATAACGCTAATTCATAAAGGCAGAGTTCATTGGATAATATTCTTATGATTTATTTGATTATTTGTATGTTTTTGTGCATTAAATTATTTGACAAATCATTCTTGACAAGATTTGACAAACTCTGTAAAGCTCACCAAACAGTGTTTGATTTGTAAAACATTGTTTTAGATATTAGTTTACCATCTTTATTAAAATGCATAACTGGGGATTTCCATGTACCAAGCAGTGCACAGCAAAAGGTTCCTGTTATTACTTCTTAGGCATAATGCAGATACAGGAAAAATTTGACTGAAGTACCAGTGCTGATTTGGAAATCTTAGAAGATGAGGGTTTCTCCTGAAGTTTCCAGCACTTCTGGTCACAGCTGCACACTACAAGACCAGCCTTTTTTTTTTTTTTTTTGCCATTTTTCAGATGATTCTAANTTCTAATACAGTTTTCCAAAATTGAAGTATATTATTCAAACATGCAAATGCCATTCTAACTAGACAACTATGTGCAATGCAGTGCTGTGTCATCAAAGCCTCTGAGCTTCCAAGTCACATTCGTTCCACCTTGATGCAAAAAGATATGTTCCTAAAAAGCCACCTCTGCAAGCTCAGCCTTAGTTCCAACTGTCAGGTGTGTCTTTTGAGACTCTTGCTTCATAGTCCACTGTAAGAGTTTGCAGTCAAATTTTGGTCTCTTACACTTGCATGAGGCAAGTGCCTTCCTTGACAAAGCCAAAAGCTAAAATAAATCCATGTTAGTTACTCCGTTCATAGGCTTGACAGAAAAAGTTCAGGTCAGTTGCATTGGCTCTGCAGGGCTAAAGAGAGGAAAGAGGAATACAGATTTATTTCTGTGCCACTAATGTGAATAAATATGATGGACTAAATTCAAGGCTCAAATGGGTTGAATAAGAAAACACCTTTTAAATTGTAAAACAGCTCTTGAGATTCTCCAGAATGGAATGTGTTCCCATGATTCTTAACCAAAAATACAGAAGTAATGAGGGTGATAATAATATGGTTTCCCACCCCTATCCTTCTGCAGAGCTGACTTTCATATCACTGATAGTGATGTTAGTAAAGAGGTTGCATGAATGAAGCCTGTAATTACATTGTTTAAGCAGTGTTATCTTTTCTAATATTTTCTTCCTGTAATCTTTAATGGAATATGGATTATAGTTAACTAATGCTAAATCTATTACTATCAATAGGTAGAGCCTGGCATAGTAGATATCTCTTACAGCTCTGCTTTAGGACTGGATTGCATAACAGTACCCGCTGTCTTTTGTTACTTGTGTCATCCTTCCTGTTATGTGGCATCTTTCACACTATTCATATTCACATCTTGTACAATCTGAAATGCATCAGAGTCCTTTATATCTTCCACAGCCAAAGCATAGCTTAGCATCAGAAAAAAAGCATTATTAAACTGATTTTCTAGAGCATTTCTTTTGTGCATATAGGAAGCATTCTGTGAGCTCTCTGGAGATAGGAATTTACAATCCTTAGAGAATTTTGAATTTGTTTTGAATTAAATCAGAAAATGAAAAATTTATTCACCAGGATTATATAAACAGTCTTTACATTTCAGACAAATCAGAACCTAAAAGACTGAAAAATAAAAAATAATAATTCAATTTGACAATTTCACTTTGTTTTAGTAACATATCTAATGCACATGTTAAAATAATTTCAAAGTGAAGAAATTACGGTCGCCATTTTGACACTATCAGAAACAAGGCAGTTTGAGTCTGTTACAACTTTACTGTTCCCTTTTTCTTCAAAATGGAATTTCAGTGAAAAAGATTGAGTTGTGTGAAGTGGTTGGATTTATATAAAACTGCATTCTCTGACAGAGGATTGTTCAGCCAAAGCTCTTCCAGCCAGCCCTAGTTAATATGCACAGAAAAGAGCCAACAGAACAGGAAGACGGTTAGTGACTTATCACGAGGCATATTGTACTAAATGTCTTTAACACAAGCAGAAACAAATATTCTGAAGTACCATATTGTATTGATTTAGAGACTGATTGAAGGGTCATCTAGCAATCTGTTAGGGTCTGCCAAATAAAGACAGATATCTCTTGACGGTATCATTTTGGTCTAGTTTGCCTGAGAGTATTGCATAGCAGCTGCTGGAGTTCAAGAATACTTTTTTAAATTTGTGCGTAGCACTTGAAGTGAAGTCCTACTCTGAAAACTCAATAGGCAAACATGCTACAAACATGCTATTCCTCCCAATGGACAGGATCCTAATTTGTTGCCATCATCATTATGTCTTACGCATTCTATGTTCATATGCAGTTCAGCTGCGTGAACTTCATACAATGAGAATAGGTCTGGTTTATTTATTACTGGACCTATACACAAGATAGAAAAGGAAACATTATTAGTAGCTACCCCCATTTTACAGGTAAGAAGCTAAAGGACAGGAAGATTTAATTTACTTGCACAAAGTTAATTGGGGCAAAAGTGCTAACCTGGCACTTTTTCTGAGCCTTCTCTGAGTGCGCTGGCTGCAATTTCAATCTACTGGGAGTGCACAAAACTGTGTACAGCACATGATTTCTTTCTGAATCTGTATCAATTTCCCTCTCAAGTGTCTCAGTAATACATCCACATCTAGCTACAAAGTGCATTTTCACAGCCAGGCTATTCTGCCCCTTCTGCAGACTAGTTTACCACTGTTCTGGAGGGAAACTCCAGGTTGTAATGACCCAGTGCTACCATCAAAATGTTGTTAGCTGTTGATGATACTTTATTCCCATGAAGTGTCCAGACAGAATCACAGAATCATATAAGCAGGTTGGCAGGGACCTCCTGAGATTGTCTAGTCCAACTCCTCTTCTCAAGCAAGGCCACTTAGAGCAGGTTGCCCAGGACAACATCCAGTTGGATTTTGAATATCTCCACAGATGGAGGCTCCATGATCTCTCTGGGCAACCCATTCCTGCATTTGACCACTCTCACAGTAAAAAAAGTGGTTTGTTGTGTTGAAATGCCATATCTTTTAATTTGTGCTCATTGTCCCTTGTCCTGTAACCGAGCATCGCTGGGAAGAGCCTGGCTCCCTCACCTTCACTCCTTCCAATCAGGTATTTATACACATTGATAGGATCTCCTAGAAAATGTTCTACAGTCCCAGCTCTCTCAGCCTCTCCTCATACAACAGATGCTCCACTCCCGTAGTCATCTTTGTGGCCCTTCACTGGGCTCTCTCCAGTATGTCTATATCTTTCTTGTACTGGTGAGCCCATAACTGGGCCCAACACTCCAAATGTGTCTCACCAGTGCTGAGTAGAGGGGAAGGATTGCCCCCCTCTACCTGCTGGCAATGCTTCTCGTAATGCAGCCCAGGCTGCTGTTGGCAGAGGAAGCTGCCTGTTGTGATAGGTAAGCAGCAGGACCCCCTGTAAAATATACGACCTGAAAAAGCTTACTTAGATGTTAGTAGGTGAAACCATGCCACAATGTGGCAGATCCGAGTACAGGTGATGAACAAGTCCCAAACCCAGCTCTGGCTACTGAGCCACAGTGGTATGCAGATCTTCTGGGGTAATTGACCTGTGTCCCCATGCAGAGCTCTGTAATCCCAATAATGGAACTAGCTCCTTCTAAGCCACACCGGTTGTTCCTCCTTCTCATGACAGACTGTAGTCCAGACAAAGCCATAGAACATACCTGCTTCTACAACTGATAAAACAACTGGACTTTTGTTTTACATATTAGTGCTACAACAACCAGTTAAGCTTTGACTGCATGAGCTAGGTTCTAACTTAAGTAATGTATTATAAGTACCTTTTTTTTTTAATGATTTCTTGGAAGAAAATTACTAGGTAATCCGTGGGCACCCTGCTGTCTCATATGCCATTTATTTAATTGCCTAATAGGTTTGCAGTCGTGATCATGGTTCATCTAGAACATTTCAAGGATTTTTGCTGGGATCTTATTGACTCCAAACTACAACTACCCACTGATCAAGTTAAAGGCTGTGTGGTAGCATATGTTATTTGAAGGTGAGAATGTTCCACATTATTCTAAGGGGCTCTTATTTTACTCCTATTATTTTTATTGTTTTATTATTATCCAGCATTATCCAAGAATCAGTAGATTCATTCAGTGCAGGTTTTTTTTGCTTTTCTAATCTATCACCATGTAACATTCTCGAAAACTAAGTAAATGACAGACTAGGTCAGTAACCAGGGTGTTTGAAGTCACCACAAGTAACAGCACGTTACGTCAGTTTTGTGACTAACACATACATTGGTTAGGCCCTACCTAAACTGACCAGAGATAGGGTGTTGGTGGCATCTTCAGAAAAGAAATACAGAGAGAACACTTTTGGGAACAAAAGAACTCTCCCTGAAGATGGACAATCTTTGGTAAACAACCAGCCTGTATTTACGTTATTCTTCATTTTCACCCAAGCATTTTTTCATGGAAGTATACAAGATCTGACAGTGGATAAATAACTGTGGGGAACAGAAACCCCATTTACACAGAGATTTGGAGCCATTTTATGATCTCAGTAAAAGATCATTTCTGAACATGCCTTGCATAAGAAAGTAGCACTACTGTTTACACGGCCTGATACATATTCTGCCTGCATTTCATTTAGGAAATAAACATGTGCTTCTTTACCACCCAAACTTTAATAAATTTCAGGGGAGAATGGCTCTTTTTTTAACTGTGACTCATTCTTTGCTAATTCAATCAAGCTGGAGCTGACAAAATAACAAGAAGATTTTGGAGGTATTTTTACCATGTTTGTCACTCCACCAAATGACAGTGCAAAGTTCCCTTGTCTGAATTTCGATCAAATACTTACCAGGAATGCTAAGCCTTTCAGAATCCCATTGTACCTCTGTTTCATGGCATGTGAGTTATTTGCTTTCATCTCCCCTTTACTGTATAAAAGAGGATCTAAGGCTGTAAAAACTTCAATCCAGAGATTCATGCAGCTGTACATAACAGATCCTTCCTCTCTCGTCATTGCAGCACAACATCAAACCAAACAAAATGTCTCAGAAAGCTACAGTATTTGCAGGGAGGCTGTCACAGATCTCCTTTTTTGCTTTTGAAAAAAAGTGGCTGAATGCCCAGCACCTGCCTCCATACTGACATTTTCTGAAACACTAAGGTAGAGGAATCAACCTTTGTCAATATCATCTCAGTGATTTGTTAGAAACAATGAAATGAAAAGCCTCAGCCTCTATCCTTGCTTCTGGAATACGGGATTAAAATAAAGGACACATGATTTTATTGATTTAATGAGGGATGGGGGCTTCAGTGGAGCTGTGTTTGCAGGTCTCACAACGAGTTCTTCCCCATTTGCTTGGCTTTCCCCGTTTCTTGGGAACTTGTTTATGTATTTGGCTGTTACGGTGACCCACAGAGTTCACTCCTGTGCTGCATGAAGCATTCAAATGCCTGCAGTGATTTCAGTCTGTCTCTCTCAACAGGGAAAGAAAGAAAAACTGAAGGGATTGCAGCACAGTTCTGCAAACTAAAGAAATGAAGAAGTGCAGATAGGGAGAGAGAGAAAAAAATCTTTAAAAATGCTAGATACAACACAGCAACAGGAACAAGAATAACACCTCCTACCTAGGAAGCCAGCTGCATGCAGAATGCATTAATCTCTTAGTATATTTTATCAGATAGGAATCCCTCCCCCCAGCTATGAACTGAGAGGTAAACTAAAGGACTTCACTCATGGTGGTTTGTGGTAGATTGATCTACTAACAGTGAGTTAATCTCCTCCCTTAGACCTTTTACCTTTGTTCTTTTTTTCTTGAGGTATTCATATGATATAAAATGACATTTTCATATGGTAATCTCTCCTCCTTGTAGTGTTGCTCTTCAAGATTAGCCAGAGGGATGAAACACAATGAACAGTGCCTTCCCAGGAAAACAAAAAAAGAACCAACAAAAAGCAAAACCAAATTGAAAACTAAAATTCATTCCTTATTGTCGATTCGGTTGTGTGATAACAGTAACGGAGTTACTGAGGCTTGATGTATGTAAATATAACACAATGGATCTAGGCTTATGTCATAAACACCTACAGTAATAGTTCTGTGTACATAAATACAAATCAATTTTGTATTTGCCTACAGGTTAAACTTTCTCAGTTCGCTCTGGTGTTACTGTCTCTGGGCTCCAAAAGTTAGAAAGAGCCTGTGCCTGAGCACGCGGTTTCCAAATCCAGCCCTTCCCCCCTCCCCATTTTCGTTTCCCCAAACTGAGCTGCCGTCCCTCCCCCCATCTCCTTCACTCTCAGTAGGCGAGTGAGTCTGAAACCAGGGGGCAAAATCATTACTTCCCAATTATCTTAAGCCATGCAAGATAACCTCTCTCTCAAGGGCTGATGCTAAAATATGCACACAGTTCTGATGTCTAGACAGTTATGAAATATAGGTGTAGGGCTGTGCATATGCAGAAGAGAAATGCATCCCAAATGAAGTGCTTTTATTAAAGAAGTATAATCACTGGGATAACTAATTACGTCAATACCACATAGTTAATTAAACCCATTATAGTTACTATTCCCATGGAGGGGAGGTCAGACAAAGCAGCCGTCCCCCTGACTCTGCTGTGCTAACAAAAGAGAGAGAAATTAAATATATTAAACAATGCTTCTCGTTCAGGTTAGAAAAGAAAAGTTTAACAACTACACAGTCACTCAACAAAGAAACTCCACAGAGGTAATTTATGTTGGTACATTTGTATGGGACTTCTTCAAATGGAAGTCTTAACAATGCACTGTAGTTCCCTTAGATTTGTACTAACCGAACAGATGAGGAGAAAAGACAAGTCTGGCAGAATTGTTGCAGATTTTTTCCAATGGAATTTAAATACATTTCTTCACCAGTGGATATATAGGATAAATGACCAGAAAAGCATGACATAATGTGGGAAGATAATGAGGTTTGCACTGCTACTCAGTCAAATCTCATCCCATCCCTCCCACCTAAAGGTTGAATAGATAAAGATGACATTGTGGGATGCCCAGAAGTGCTGGCAAGAAAAGAGTTTTTATTTCTGTTCCCAGCCATCCATCAGATAACTTTTCATAGGTTGCTATCACCTGTCTTATGACAAGGGTAATTATGCTCTGAATTCAGGGACTGGGGTTAAAAATCTGAGCCATAAGGAGTTCTTGTATAAGAAATTGCAAGTTCTTATTTATTATCCAGTTAATACCTGAAGCAATAATATCAAGATGCACCAGGTATAAAGTGCTCCAACAATACCATAAGGATCCTGCAATTTTTGTGAAGGACAGGTATGAGTCATAAAGCTCACGAGTCTCAGTAATACACTTATACATACGTGAACACAGACAAAGCAGAAACCTTCACAAAGTTTGAGAGACACTTGCATCAAAAAATACAGACATCACAATCATCAATGTTGATGACAATTGCCAATGTCAATGTTTTTCAACATTTGACCCATGGACTCCTAGGGATCAACAGCATACTCCAAAGAGGTCCGTGAGTGGTGCCCAAGAGGTACACTTTCACATGTGCCATACTGCAACCCAAGTATAAGAAGCTTCCTCAGAAATCCTCACCTCCCTGGAGATTTTGGAAATCCATAAGTCAAAAAGGACTGCAAAACCGGTCTGATCCCACCCTGGAGGGAAGGAGGGACAGATAAGAAAGGGAAGCAAGGGGGAGGGAGGGAGCAAGAAATGAAGGGATGAGGAAGGGAAGTTGATGGACCGTAAGACTTAAAACTTGAAATTTTGCCTTAAAGAAAAATAGTGTAACCTAATATTGCAGGGAGTGAAATTCTGCTGCAAAATTATTTACCTATCCAAGGCAATTCACAGCTTCTTAATAATGACCCACCAGCTCTTAACACCAGTCAGAGTCATCATAATGGTATTATTAATTGTATTACACTATTTTTGTACGTCGTGCTAGGCACTCTATTTCTATACACGTAAGAAGTCAGGCTGTCCTGAAAAGCTTAATATCCAAATAGAGAATACAAGCAATGAATAAAAGAAAGGATGTATTATTAGTCCTATTTTAAAATAGGCAAATAAGACACATAGCAATCAAGGATATGTTAATATTGTAGAGTACAATGTACAATAAAAACCCTAGGCTAGCTCCAAATGAGCTGGTTTGCCCAGAAAGTACCACAAAGCACAGCTCCCTGAAGAGATAGTAGCTTGCCTCAGAAATGATACTGCTGCATCATGACGACACTGCACCCAAGTCAGGATGAGCGCAGATGTACCTCATGTAAGAAGCACAGTGTCACACAGGAAACTTAGCTTAGATCAACCCAAGTCTCAGGCTGCCCCTATAGCAGGAAATACATGGCAAGGTTCAGGGTCGCAGTGTCAAAGCTTTTTCCCTACTCTGCTAAATGGTGAGAAGAATCTCTGACATGCTTTTTGCCCAGATCACCCAAAACTCTCCCAATCAATTCCCAGGTAGGATTCGGAATTTAACCCAGGAACTATTCCAGCTATGCAGTGACAGGTATGCAAAATCTTTCTTGCTTTGGAAACCAGCAAAATTTAATCATGTGGATTCAGCCAGAGCATGCCAACTGGATGCAGGGCCAGAGAAATGGCAATGACTGTTTATTTTACTATACAGAGGTAATTCAGTTTGGATATGACTTAACCATTGGTCCCTAGACAGTCAGACGTCATGTCTTGCTACTTTACTAATTTATCCCTTAATTTCCTGAACTTCCACTATTAATATTTGAAAGCAAACCGTTTCCAAAATGTCAAAATGTTTCAGAGATGTCAGAACAGTTTTTGAACTCACAATTCCTCCAATTTCTTCTTGCTTTTGCTTACAGTTTGCTGTCATAAAATCATACCTGCCAGCAAGAAAACTGTGTGATCCAAGGAAATAATAGGCGAATCCTATATGGTTTGTTTGAATTTTTATTTGGCAGCTAGGCAGAATGGGCATTTAAGGAACGTGCTCTTCACTGAAGTGGATGGAGTAACTTTAAGGTTCAAGATACTGTTTTTATTCTTCTATGAAGTCTAATCATACACTGCCAGAAAAAAGTGAGACTCTGAATGATTTTTTTACTGTTGTCACATAACAGTTTCCTGATCCCAAATAGGACAGCTGTACTTGTCAAATGTTTTCACTGATACAAGTCTTCAGTTCCAATTCAAATCAAAGGCAGACCTGTGTGCTCTCTCTGTCAGAGTGCTAAGACCAATTAGAGAGATCTCCAGGCACCTCCCAGAGTCAGAACTCACTGTGGAATTAGTGTTACTTACTGGTGTTTTTAAAATGCTCTTTTGAGAACCCAGCTACACTAAAACTAAAAAAATCTGAAATAAAGACCCTTACTCTAAAATTGTAAGGCATCAGTGAGTGGCTTTTGCTACAAAAAAATTGATCCCTCTGTGTACATTCACAATGCTAAGAATTGTCTTGTAGCTTTCTGCCTTGAGGCACCAGGTAAAGACCTGCCAAGACTGTCTCTTTGGGAAAAACTGACCATCTGACTCATTTGCCCCAGAAGGACTTGACTTGTCACGGAGCAGACTTTCAGCATGTGAAGCAGGAAGACACAAGCATTGAATTCTGTTGGCCTGTTGCAGGAGCTAACAGAGTAAAATGATATATATACAAAGGCTGTGTTAACTACTATAGGCCCTGTTGGTTTTGAGTACATGTGATAATTCCTGTTTAGGAAGGATCACTCACCCCTCTACTTGATCATTCTTCATGAGTAAGAGGAAATTCTGCGCTGTTATCCTCTCTGGAAAGTTCACCCATACATGTCAAAGAAAAGCGGTGATCAGTGATTTCTGGTTGCTGGGAATTATCTATACAAAGAAAAGCCTACTGACCTTCTGAGCAGCAGATTAAAATTGTTGTCATCATTGCTGAGCATAGACAATAGTCCAAAACTCTAGTTTCTCCTACAGCTCCTTCCAGTTAACAAGACAAAAGAACACATCTAGAGTAGAAGACAGCTTCATGCTTTGCTGTAGCGAAACACTAAAGGGGGCCCGTCTGTAGCAGCACCACAAATAGCCAAGCCTCTTTCCTTCAACTTTCTGGGTTTTATTCAGGCTGTATTTTCTCACTGCTGGAAATGCTGCTGACCTCTGAGCAAGCCTAAATGCTACG
The DNA here is from genome assembly GCA_013398815.1 of Ibidorhyncha struthersii. Taxonomy (NCBI): domain Eukaryota; kingdom Metazoa; phylum Chordata; class Aves; order Charadriiformes; family Charadriidae; genus Ibidorhyncha; species Ibidorhyncha struthersii. Next base: position 569,587 of record VZSZ01008539.1, read on the forward strand.
AATACAAAACAACCGACATTCCTAAAGGTGAGCTTGGAGACATTCTGTCCAGATTCTTCCGTTTGCACCATCCTTCCTCCTTCAGATACAGACGTCAGCTCTGACAGCCTCAGTGATGAATGGGCTGGGCGTTGACAGCTGAAGATGAGGGGCTCAGACAAAAGGAGAAATCGCCAAGACTGATCAAGCCCTGTGATGCTGACTTTACAGTGGGAATAGACAAAAGAATAAAATGCAGCTAAACACATGTTCTGTGGCTTTCAAATTCACCTCAAATAGTCATACAATTTTCCAAGAGGTTGGTGGTCAATCTGTCTTGCATATAGACAGGAGCATGACCATACTGTTGCGACGTTATCATTAAAGGTTAAAATGCAAACAAAATGTTTCTAGTTCTCATGAGCCAATAAATTCATCAACATTATAGAAAAAATGAGAAAAAGGCCTGAAAAAAACATCAGCTTTCCTATTCCCATCTTTGCTACATTTGTCCAGGTAGTTAAGGTACATTTTCTTATGGTAAAACCACCAGACATATGTCTAATTAACATTCTTACTGAAAGTACGTTTCAATCCATCTTCTAAATCAGCATTGCCTTAAGTTGACAGAGCAAGACATGCCAACCTATTGGTAAATCCTAGAATTACAGGAGTGGAAATGAGCATTGAACAATCACCCGATCTATTTGCTGCACCTCCAACAAAACCAGCAATATCTGTCTCATTTCTCGCAAAGGTCTATCTAATAGATACACCAACTGCAACTCCAGAACCTCTATGAGTAACCAACTTTAACTCTTTGCTGTCCTTATCATTGCAAGGTTTTCATAGTTGCCTTGCCTATTGCTTCTGTCTTATCTGTCATGGACAGAAAGCATGGTTGTCTTCCACATCGCTGCAATCTTTCATTTATTTGCACATCACTATATGGTATCCCTCCTCAGCCCTCAAAAATTTCATCTTAGGCTGTAAAAAGCCAATTTACCAAAGCTTCCCTCACAGTCATGTTTTGTAACTCTGATCATTCTGTTTTCTCTCCTCCAGGCTCTCTGGCTAGTCCATGTCTTTCTTAAAGTTCAAGTGAGGAAACTGTGCTCTATTTGAGCCTTCACCAGTGCCAAGGAGGATCATTTAATATCCGCTGCACACCATAGATCTGTTCAAGGAGAACAGTGCAATGATTGCCTTGTTTGGTAACAGTATGGCACGTAGCCTTATATTCATATGTGATTCTCTATACTCCTCACAGCCTTTTCTAGGGAAACTGCCACCCAACTAGTTATTCCCACTATTTGTGCAGCTGATTATTCCTAACTAGGTGCTAGTACCTGGGACTTTTTCCTTCTGGAAAGTATCCTTTTCTTTCTGGAGAGAACACCAGTGCCAAAGACTGCCAGTTTGCTGTCAGTTGTACACAAGGAATTTGCACAATCAGAGACCAGAACAAAGCCAGGGGGAGTGAACTGTAAGGTTTCCACCAGTTTTTGTGAACTTTTCACTGGGATCTACTGCCAGTATTATCAAGAATGTCAAGCCCTAAACTCCCACAGATATGTATCAGGGATTAGGCAGGCACATAACAGGTAGGACTTGGCCTAAATGCTTAAATTAAAACTCAAATTGTTCATCAAAATTTAAGAAACTTAGTCTTTCCACATCTAGACAGTTAACTGGAGACATCATATGGATCATTTGTAAAAACCATATTGACCTTGGTTAATTCTCTCTGATTGAGGATCACATCCACAACTTGATTTTAAGACTTGCACAACTGATAATGTCAGAGTAATTCCTTTATATCAACTTCACATGTTAATGATTTGCCATCAAAAAGTTAAAATATACTTACACAAAAAGATACATTCACTGAAAGATGTTTCATAAACATGCTTGTCTAGTAACAGTTTCACATGCATTCGTACCACACAAAATAAAAGGAAGAAAACAGTGTTACTTTTAAAAGATCAAACAATACCATCATCAACTTAATGAGACAAAAATTATAATAATATCTCTCAAGACATGCAACAGCTAAGAGCCCTGATCCCTGAAACCATTTAGTCTATATTTCCTTCTCTAAGAATGGACCAAGGATGGTCTAGATAAACCTTTACTGGTCAGCCATGGGATACCTTCCTCACAAAAATATTTTCTCCTCACCATCACAGTGATACAGTTTTATTGCCCCCCAGGCAGTAGGACTTGCACAGATATTGTAAAAAGATGTTTTCATTTTTCTTAATGTCACTGTGAATAAGCTCATTATCCATAACAATGTCTAAGGCCTTTCTGAAACCTGCTGAACTTTTGGCTTCTTCTGATGCCTCAAGATTGGAATCACCAAGATGTGGACACCACACTGAACATAATTTTTTCCATGCAATTGCCACAGATTTGTGTGGAAATAACTTCATGAACAAATGATCAGTTAGGTCACTAATAGACTGTTTGCACCTGCAAAAACCCAGTTTGTTTTCATAACCATGGTAACCACGATTTCATGGAATCTCTGTAATTTTTTTAACAAGGCTTTTATGTGTATTTTTGAGGTGAAAGCCCTCCATATTTTGTGATAGACCTAACCAGACAGGCAAATTGGATATTATTTGAGAACTGCACTATTCATAATGTGTTAGACATTGCCACTCAAGGGCAGCTGAACCCAAGCTTTATAAATCCCACCCAATAAGCTTATTTTAATCGAGCATTTCTCTGCGCAAGCAAAGTTAGTGAAAGGTGCCAAAGCAGAAGTGCACAAAACCAATGTTCCTTATTTAAAGGATTGGTAGAGCAGCTGTGGAAACTTTCCCTACACTTCCATGCCAATTTGTCTCATCTCCAAGCTCATTGCTTAGCTCAACCATGTTGCTGATCTAACCAAACTGATGCAGATCCAAGTGACAATTTGCATGTGCAACCAAGGGATGTGTACACAACCTGCATGGAGTTTCACATTCATTCATGCACAAGCTTAATTTGAAAAAAAAAGAAATATTAAAAAATTTAAACTATTTATTGCAGCCAGTGGGGACCAAGCTTTTAAGTGGTAATTCATAGAATTACCCTTTAGTTTTATGGGCCTGCCCATATTTCGTTTTCATTTGACTATGCTAGGATTCTGTGCGCCATGGCAAATATTTGACAGCTTCCTCAGCAGGCTCTGTGCTCTGCAGAGCTTGCACAATACTACCTATTATTAATTGGTTTCAAAATGCATTCTCCTGTAACCTAAACTGAGATGTGACTATTATACCTGTCATCCCAAAGTATGCGGAAATAAAATATTTGCAATTAGTTCATGAAATCTTTGAGAGTTTGATTGGTTAAGCCTTCCAAGTTTTAAATAAATTCTGTAAAAATACTTAGCCATGTAAAAGCAGACCTTATTGTCCCAAGACACCTGTCTGCTATGTTCACTTCATTTGTGTAATATACAGTGGTCTAGAGACTTCTGGAGCATGATGAGAGAATGTTTAGTAGAAAGAACACTTCATGTCTATGCTATTATAAAGAACCCTTTTAATCCATTAATCTTAACACATTTCACAAGGGCATGTTAAGCTTCACAACTCTCCTAACAAGAAGAAGCCCAAAGGAAGAAAAAATCAATTCATGCAAGCAACACCAATGGACAATTCTTTCTGATGAAGGCATCTGAAGTGATTGATGGCAATCACTGATGGTGTTAGCTGAATGATCTCATGATGAGGAAATTCAGAGAAGTTGCTTCTGGAAAGCAAATGACTGAGCTCTTGTCAAAAGCGTGCATCCAAGCTTTGCACACACAAAAGACCTGGAAGAGGGACAGCTGCCACCAAACTGCGAATAGAAAACTACACAAGAAGACACTTCAACAAGCTTTGTCCAGAGATTTGACCCAAAATTTGCTGCTGTAGTGGATAGCCACTGGTAGCAGCCAGCCCTATGTCTGTTATTGAAGAGGTCTTTGTTGAAAATCTGTTTCCAGACTAGAAAATTAAACATTCATCATGCTTTCACTCTGTTGGTCATTTAAGGCTTCAAGCTATAACCTATTTTTGAAGTTATTACAATCAGAGCTTCTTTACAAGAGGGAATTTTAGAAAATGAATGTCCAACATACATGTGACAGGAGTTAAGTGTCATTGTTCACTGCATTTAATTCTCAAGTGCACTTTCTTTGGGAATTCCAAAGAATTGCTCTTAAAATGTTTTAGAACACTAAAAATCTGATGTAAGTTCTCTGCTGTTCATTTAGTCAAAAAGACAACTGATCTCAACATTTTTCCTTTACAGGGTTTTACAAAGTATATATTCTTTAAAAAAAAACAAAGTAATATAGTTCAATAAATCACGTCTTATTTATAAATAGAACCATATGTATGGTCACCCTTTAAAATTTTGCCAGCTGCCTTAGATAACTAACTTAATCACAGTATTTGTGAATTGTAAATAGTCCCTGTAGTAAGTTTGGAGCTATTTAAGAAACACTGCAACTAGGCAGAGATCCAAAGCATACTGAGCTCTGTGGGATCCTTTCCACTGAATTCAGGAGAGTTTGCATTGGGCCCTTATTGAATTAGCTCTTTTCCCAAGACAAAGTTTGCAGGTTTCAAACATAGCTCCAAAAGCTTCTTCTCCTGTCTTCAATGACTATAATTAAAACCTGACCTGTACTGAAGATCACTGAGTGCACCATATCAGAATCAGTGGATATTTCAGCGCATTGTTCAGCCAAGCTTCCTGAAGGCCTGTGAATGGACAGGAGAAGACATCTGGTAACATCAGATTCTACAATACGTATAAATACAATTTATACAGATATGTATACATATATAGTGCAGTAGCTTTACCACTACTGAAGATGTTCCCACTGAATGTTACAGCAAGGTGCATGTTCTGATAGGCAATTCCACTGGGAGCCAAGCTCTGCAGCTTTGTGTCAGTTAGCCAATTTATTACTTAATACACAGAAAGAAAGTGAAAGGCCGAGCAAATGAACTCCGTATTTACTATTTTTCATTTTCAGGGCTGGAGAAAAGGACACAGCCAGCAGCACTTGATGGCAAAGGGTGATATTCTGGCCCTGGATATTCTGGGCAAACCCTGCTCTACTCACAGCTCACTGCAAAGTGAATTGTTGCAGTTCCCACGACGTATATTTAATTTGGTCATGAAGCCCACTGACCTTGCTACCAGTAAGAAAAACAACAGTGCTCTCAGTCATGCTTCAGGCAAGGAAAACAGCTAACACGTTCCCAGTTCCTCAATATGTCCCAGTATGGGCACACATACACATACCTGCACACATTTCAACGTAGCCTGAACCAATACAAGTTCACGAGTCAGTACATAGTAAATGTGGGTATATAAATATATTTATACACACACACACACACATATGCATATGCACATAAAAAATTTTGAAGAGTTAACTGTGCTACTGTAAATATGGATATACATATTCATTCCCCCTTCAGACCATTTCCACCAAAAATGCTTTTAAAGAACAAAAAACTGAAAAAGTAAATACTGTTTATTTTTACTACCATTTTCATCCTGCCAATCATACTGTCTCAGCTTCAGCCTATTCTTTTCAGTATCTAGTCTCAAATAAAAACAGATTATAATTATTGGACTTAGTTTGGCCAGAGAAATAAAATTTAAAAGGCTCCTTATAACTTAAAAAGCAAACACTGAAATAGATATAGTATTTAAGTTTAATACTCACTATACTAGTTCTTTGCAGACTACCAAGCTAATGACTGCTTGCGAGAACCATCAAAGAGAGGGAAATCAATAATGAGATTTTGCAAGGGTATTACTGGCTAAACTGGGGGCTGCAGGAGACCCATCCGAAATCAACATGGGGAAGATCCCACACGGACATCCCTTCTCATCTGGCTGCACAGTGGTAGTAAAGTAATTGCAGTAGAAGTCTTTAGCTTCTGTAGAAGCCATGGAGAGAGCAAGCTCTGCTTTGTCTATACCCACCAGCCAGAAACGACCAGTGTGAACCCCATTCAAAGCCAGGTCAATAGCTAGGTGCCTATAGAGGCACCCTCTATTAGAGGGCAGAGGACATATGTCCCGACCATGGGAAACACAAGCAAGACCTGAGGTTTCAGCAATTGCAGCAGACCGCGAGGACAGTCAAATTCTGATCTCTGCTAGATTTCTATGCCAAACCTAACTGCTTTTGTGAGGTTGGGTATGTGTTGCTTATAGTCTCCAGATTTCCCACAAATTACCCAATTAATACCTGCATTTGTGGCTTCATACATTGCCTGAGTATTTTGTTCCACCTCAGTCAACCTCAGTTTCCTCTTTCTCCTACTCCGAGAAAAGAGATTCTCTCTCTCAAGTACCTCTGAGTCAGAGAAAACACAGAGATTTCAGTACAATGGTCCTGAAAACTAAGAGCTGTGAAGTTTTATATGAATACAAAGTTTATACCACACAGAAATCCCAAATAACACCGAAGCTGGTAATTGTTACTGCTGGGAAAGTGTGGGAAAAGAGTCTTGCTGCCATGCTTTATGTACTTCATCCTCAAGCACACCTGTTTCACCAAATTTTAACTCATGGACACCTAGGGAAGGGAAAAAAATGGGATTAAATGCCGGCTGTGGGTTGTGTTTAATTATTGTCATTCTGGTGGTGGCCAGACGCACAGTTTAGTCAGTTATCAGGTCTCTGCATTTCCTGACCCCAAGAGAACCTCAGTTAAAGAAAACTATTGATTTTCTGTGTTGCCAGTTAGTCAGAACCAGACTGCAACACACAGGTACGAGCAGTTGCCTTTGCACAGCTCCTGCCTAACAGTGCGCTCTTTCAAGAGGTCTCCTGAGCTTTATGGATCTCAAATTCCAGATGGGAGCATCTAGATCCTGCAAATTATTGCTTCCCAATGAAAAAGGGTATGTGTTGAAAAAATAACTCCATCCTTCCATCAGTAATTCTTTTATTTGACCAATATCTTACAGAAAAAATACCTACCTTGAGAAACTTACATCGCCTATATGACATCCTATTTTGCACTGTGGCAGCATAACAAATTCGGACACAACATCAGGGAATGAGGGCAGCACAATAAGACACGCATGCAACTGGAGTGAGGGAAGACAATATACTTCATGTCAGATTAGGTACCTGATGGCAAATCTAATGTTCTGTAGCTGGTCCAGCTGTTTCAGATGGCTTACACAACTGATATAAAGCTATTTATTTATGTTTGTGTCAATGGATAATTCATGGCAGGTCTCTTGAATAATTTATTTTAAGAGATCTTTAATATTCTTTAGCATTTTATTTCCCTCCTATAACAGTGTTTAGAAATATTAAGGATTCAGACTAAGATGAGGGAAAATTCTAAAGATTCCTTATCTACCACAACTTCGAAGTAACATTCTGCTGAAGAAATAAAGGCATATGAATGCTAAAAAATACTTTCCCCTTAGAGTATTCACTTCCAAGATGACTTCCATGTCATTTTTACTCAGCACACAAGATTGGAAATATTTTGGACTCTTTTCAACTCTGCTGAGGCCAATCCAGATGTTGAGTGCAATATTTTTATTTTTTGCTTTCTATTCACTCAACACTATGCATCAGCCAGGAAGAAAAGATCTCCAGTTTATGTGAGAATAACTCATGAAACTATTTATTAAATACTGCCAGCAAGGCACCGACTATAATTACACCCAGTTGTCTTCCAGTCCTCTTTACAAAGATGATATTTTCTCATTCCTGTTTTCATTTCTGATGTTTTTGTCATAGTCAGTAGCAGTGAGAGACACCAAGCTCCTATTCTTTCCAGACAAAAAAGTAAACCTGCATTTTGACTGAGGATTTTGAAAACTGGAGTGAGGTCTTATTGATGACTTCTAGAATGCACAAAATATCTGTGCAGGACTTTCCAAGTGGAATAGACATACCTGAAATAATTTCTTTTCTCCCCCTACATACCATTCTAAATGTGAGGGAGAAGTAAGGGAACTGGGAGGGGGAGAAGGGAAGAGGGGTTTTGGCCTACCAAAATCCATTTACATATAAGGAGCTGCAAGAAATATCAGCAGTTGAGACTGAAGGACTTGAACTAAACCACCCCAGTGCACAGACAGAAGCCTGCAAAATAAAAGAGAAGGAAATTTTATTTTCTGAGAAAAAAATATTTCAAGAAAGTAAGAAAAGCACATGCTAGCATGCTAGAGTGGGGAATGTTTTTAAAAGCCTCTTTCAAATCTTCTTGGCAAATAAAGTTTTGTTTGGTTTGGTTAAAAGCAGTGGGGCTTATGCCTTTGGCATTCAAATTTACATGCTAATAAAAGTGTGCTTATAAACTTGAATAACCACACTGCACAGTCCCAAACACTGCACCCCTGAATCTAAAAGCTGCTACTGCCAACATACGTATATTGTCCAGATCTCTCCATCTGCAGTCAATTACTTTCCTTACTATGACCAAAATTCCCAGTGCTTTACAGCATACTCCCAATTATTAAATTGCAGTTCTGCTTTCTAAAAATTGCAATTTTTTATCATCTTCCCAATTCCACATCAAATGCATTCAGTCTAATTACAGCTTTTCCATCAATTTGCAAAGCTTTGCAAATCCACGCTGGATTCTGAGAGTGAAGTTGAACTTCCTTCATTTCACTGAACATCCTCAACAAAGAGAGCTGCAGACCAAGGTAACTCCTCATTTATACCTGTGCAGCCCCATTGGCTTCAAATTATACTTTCTGCTACCCATGTATAACTCAAATTTCAGTGCCTTATTATTGGTGCAGTTGATCGGAGCATATTAAACAGTGTTGACAACGCACAAGAAGAAATAGATTAGTTTCCTCTCTCTCCCTCTCATCACACCAAAGGACAAGGATTGTTAAATAAAAAGCTGCTGTTTTCCAGATCACTTTTCACACTTCACATGTCATTTAAAGAGCTACCCATTGTGCCTTATGATTGTGTTGTCCCTATTGAAAGCAAAAAAGTGCTCTTTCCCCTACTGCTGAATCCTGCCTAATCTGGAGAGCCCTAAGGGATGCTGGAAAACAAAAGGTAAAAGTTGCCTTTACTTAACCAAATCAGAAAGAGAATAGAGATTGATTGGGTCATTGCTAACTGTGATTCCTCCAGACTCAGTCCAAGTTATTCAGAGCGACAGAAATTTCTACAGTGTCAGAGCCTAATGCTCAGTGTTTTTCAAAACTCACACCATACTTGTTATATACAAATATATAGGGAAATAAATAGAGAGGGAAAGAGAAGAAAATTCTGATAACCTTCAGATAACATCCTTCACATCACTGAGAATTTTTTCCAGGCTTAGGCTTCATCACGAGAGCTTATAAATGCCTTTCTATGTGAAGTTCCAGCTGAAGAGACTGAACATCTGAATAGCTTTATTTTCTGGTAGACACATGGATGGCAGAAAGCCCGCTGGTACTCAGAACTGATTTAATCAGTTTTCAGGCAGCAAAGAAAAAAGCACAAAACAGACCCCCAAAATCACCCTGAAGAGATACCAGAGCTTATCACCAAAGTGACACGCTTCTGACAAGAACCAGCGGGCAGTGACATGAGCTATACTTGCCTAGGACTTCCTTGGGACTTTTGTGAATTCCTGGATGCTGGGCATATAGAGGAAGTCAACGATTTAACACTGACATAAGAAAATAAGGAATCAGGCCCAGTACATTGGAGGTTTCTGGCATTTTGACAACATTTTACCGCTAATACTAATATACTTCTGATTCTAAGTGACAGCATGTGGCATTATCATAAATGTCAGTTGCATTATTGTTGCCGCTTTCACCCCCTAATCTTAGGGAAAGCAGAGCTGTTAAGATGTTGGAAAAGAGATAGAATACTTTATCCTGATGTTATGGACAGATGATCACTTGTAGCGCTCTGCTATCATGAAGAGGAAAAGAAACGCTAAACCTTCTGAGCTTCTATCATGAGATTTAGGAAATTACCAGATTCATAGGTATAAGTGGCAGGATGGAGGAAGCAGGCCTGTTAGCTAAACTTCCCCAGTGCATCTGCTTCAGTGGAGGGAGGGTGCACATGTATGTGTGTACTCATACTGATGGGGTAGTTTGAGGGGCTTACAAGAGATTACACAATGTTGTAATGGGATACCAAGGGTTTATCTGCATGTGCTGAGTGACTTATGTGAGTCATTCTAAAAACTCCTGATAAAACCTGACTAGAATGTCTTCTTGAACTGTACTCTCTATATATACATTTACACACTACGTTTTACAGAAAAAAAAAAATCAGAAAAATTCCTGACACCCTGAAATTATAATTGAGTTTCACTTATCCCTTTTTCTCTGAGGAAGAAAAACAAAAAAAAAACAACCCTGTGAAGACAGTAGAGTCTTTAAAGACTTCAGAGAAAGAGGGAAAAAACTGTGGCTAGTAGAACTAGTGTGACAAATATCAGAACAGACCAAGATACCTGACAGCACTGATGAAACCCTTTAGTCAGACCAGCTATATTGAGGGCAGAACACACAAAACTAGTGACAGTTTCACCTCTACACCCAAAGCATTCATTGCAGCTCCTAGTTGTTTTCTGGGACCAGCACAAGGGGCAACACACTGATCACCCCCTCCCAGATTAACTAGGGGGAAAAAAGATGATCTGTAGGAGAGAAAGACTGGTAATCTTTTATTTCTTTTACTCAGAAGGGCCTTTTCTCATTCGCGTGTGCTTACATACGAGGTAAAAGGAGCTTCAGCATTAAAAGAATAATGTCAGTGGCACACAGTCTTTAGAGAGAAATAGCATCAGCCAGCTTCAGTAATTTTAAACTTAAGTTGAGCTTAAAATTAATATAAGTTAAGCAAAACTAGGGCTTGTAAAGCCACTAAGGATGTGCTCTTGACTGAGTCTCTTTGGGATATCACAGGCATTGGTTGTAAGTTAACATTTTTGACATCTACCAAACATTCTGTTAAAGCTTCTTAAGATTAGGCAGTTCATGTTACAATCAACTTTGTTTTAAAAAAATAAAATCGTTATTTGAACACCAACCTTTGCCCTGAGGCACATCTGCTGAGGAAGAGACAAAAACAGGTTACATCATCTTGTTAGCTTAAGATGGGGCCCTCAAAATATATATCGAAAACAGAACCTTAAGAAATCACATATTTTATTTTTATTATTCCAGGAATACTGAGTTGGCATGCTTGTCCTGGAACTTACAGTGCCAAAATTAATACAATTATGCACAAGAGCCTTGTTTTATACAAAATACAGTTTATATTTTCAAAATATTAATACTTGGCACATGCAGAAGAGCTTTCACCATGGAAGAATTTCAGCTTGCCTCACAAACAACTAAACATACTGAATAACCCTACCAAGGAAATGAGAACAGGTCCTATCTGAAGTATGTATTAAGTGAACTTCAAAAAAAATAGGTTGTTCTGCCATTTTCACCCCAAAAGAGGCAGAACTGGGAAGGCAGACCTAGCTCTCAGGGATACTTCAGTTATGGGTCCACTCTTAGGCACATTGCTGAATGCTTGGATGCAGATATATGCCCCAGCAGCTTGCTGAAGTGAGGTCCCAGTCACTATGTCCATGCTCTCACTTCTACCCTTCCAGCTCGGTATGGTCACGGCAGAGCTGATCCTTGCACAAAAGGAGCAGTGGAGGCTGTAGAGTACCTTTGATCAACATACTCATACTCGCCATTAGCACCTACAGCAGAACCACTACTGATCAAGGGCTGATGTGACCCAGTTTTGGTGAAGGTGAGACTTCACCTCCTTGCTAGCCATTGCAGAGATGTGAGGGTGCTGCTCTCCAGCCTTTCCCCCTGCCGAATGCTCTTCCTTGCCCCTCCAGCCGAGAGTGCATGCATGGGCTGCTTCATCCGTTACCTGAGCTTGGAAAGCACAACCCTAAGGAAGTCAGTGAGCAAGATGAAAGGGAAAGCATGGTCACTCATCTTGAAAGAACTCATTTCCCTTCCCAAATTCATCTTCCTCACTTCATCCATCTTCCTGCCACCTCCCATTTTGAAGTGAAGTGCCTTTCTTTCCTTTCTCTTCCTCCCTATCACAGCCAGATAGTCTGACTTTTTCGTTCCCCCTTTTCAAGCACAACATGGTACTCTACCTAGGGAACGTTTCTCCAAGGTAAGAAAACACACCTCATTGTGCTGCAGGAATAGTAACATACCCATCAGTGCACCTCCTGTGAGGTAAGACACTTGCCTCTTGGGTAGATTTTAGCTTTGGAGGAAGTTTACAGGAGATAGCAAAATAACTGTAGGTGAGATTACCAATGACAAAGACTTCCTTAGACCTGGCTGGCTGATGCGAATTACTGTGTGGCATTCTGGTGACCCTGGTATTGTCTTGAAAAAAGAAACAGCCCATTATTCTTTATTCACCACTTGGTAGGATTTAATACAGAAAATACCCCTGGGAAGTGTATCTCTGCACCCACAGGGAACTGCCAGAGCCTGCTTGCCCCAGTTTTCAAAAATTCAGAATTTCAATGCCGTTTTTATTTCCATGAAATCTTCACTATTTTCAGCTGTTCAAATATCATTGTTCCAATAAAATACTGGCACTGCAATGTTCCACAAGAGCCATTTAAAACAACTGAATTATAAAGTGTTACACAAAGGGCATTTTGTCTCATTCAAATAAAATAATAACAAAATTAATCCCAGGAGCAACAACACATCTCAGACACAAGCTTGTAAAGTGAATTTATTTTTTGCATGTCCGGTTGACATCCAATATTTTGTGAATTAAGTGAAAGAGCTGGCTCCTCAGAATTTACTCATTTTTCTTATGACTATGATGGAGGACATTTTGTGTCATGATAAAGTACTGCCAAGCGATGATCATTTCACATGTAGCCATAATCATTACACACACCATGGAGCTTCTGATCAGAAAAATTCACATGCCAAAATCTTCAGAATTAGATGGAATAAGTTAATCAGATTAATTCAAAAGACTGGAAGAGAAGACACCCAAAATCATTTGGCTTCTAGCTGTAGTGTTGGCCTAGTTGGCTTCCTCATGCTCACCCAGAGAAGCAGGGAGTGGGTTAGGTGCACAGCCCAGATATTTTGGCTGTCTGGCTGGTGTCAGTCCGGATCTCCAACTTATCCTCAGGGGGGAAGACATTTTTTAAAGCATAATGTTCTCCAATATGCACCAATAATTCAAATGGAAAATTAGATCTCACTCTGAGTATGCTGCTGGGAGAGCAATCCAAAGGGCATGAAGACCTTATGGAACCATCCTTGGCATTTTCAAGAATTGTCAGACTGAGGTTTTCCACAAGAGTTAGGTGCTTCAAAAGACACATTTCAAAACCTGGCAGAATCTCCCAAAATACTTCTCTGCAACTTCAGGCTCCCGAACCTATGTGAAACTCTGGCCCTCAATCACAGAAGTCAAACAGTGAGGCATCAAGTAGCTTCTGCAGATAACTTAGCTACTTCTTCTGGAACAGGCGCTTTATGATAACGTCATTCTGTAAGATTGCCAGAAGCTTGCACTCTCTTATTCTCAGGATGTTTGGTCCAGGATTTCACTGAAAACAGCTGCTCCTCCAATTCCATTTATTTTTATTTTGCACTGTATCACATGTATTAAAACAGAATTCAGACGTCTGAAAACTTGAAAGAAAAAACTTTGCAAAATAAGGCAGTATTAAAATAAGAAATTACATCCCTACAAAAGTGCTCCAAATTCATCAGGAAAAGTTTAAGTCAAGTTGAGTATGGTATTCAGCATTACCTAAATTCTAATCCGACTTGATACTGACAGAAGCTTGTTGATACATGATGCCTGTTTAATGACCCATGAGATATGAATATATTCCCTAAATCCATTTCTTACAGCATATATGTAGGCGTCACACAGCATGGCTATGACAATAGCCATGACTTAATACCCTGGTTGGCAGTATATCTACACAGCCAGCTGATTGAATTACTGTTCAGAAATACTCTAACTAGACTTAAATAAGAAGCAGGATAAATCAGGCTTTGTGGCAGTCCGTTCTGTCATGGCTAGGTGCCTTCCAGTACTAAGCGAGGTTATATTAAGCTGCCTGAGGCAGTTCTAGTCTAAGATGCAACCTGCAATCTAGACATAGTAATGAAAATGCTGGCAACACGAAGCCACAAAAAGTGCACCACCTGAATATCCTCAGAGTCAATCCTCTCAAAACTAGGGCTCAGGCAGGGTTAGGAAAGTAAGTATAAAAGTTGACAGAGCTTTCCTTGCTGGCAGCTTTCCAGGGACGTTTCACCCACTCACAGAGACGCTGTGTAAGGGCTTCACCTAACTCTAGACCCTTTTATCCTAAATGTGGAGAAGATAGCCATGTCTTGCACTGTCAGTTAGGTGCTTTTCTCTTACAGCAAAACTCTCGTAAGTCAGTAGTCTCTCAGATTCTTCAAAACTATCATATACAGGTGCTTATGTGACTAGGTTCATGCTGCTTCACCACTAGAAAAACCTGCCACCTAAATGAGGCTATTATACCAGGCATCTCACTCTAAGCAAGGCATTATAGTTTCAGATAGTCCTTTTGCTCCCTGCACGATGGAGCAGCTTGGCACTACCTGGAGTTTCAGCAAGTGGCACAATTTTCAAGTCATTTCATACTGAGCTTACGTGGTGATGGACAGTCAGGCTGTGAGCCTAGGAAGCAGGAGGGGAGCTTGTTTGCTTAGTCTGAATCTCTAGGGTACGCTCACTGCTGTTCTAATGTAAATGTTTATGAGGGATGGAATAAAATATTAAACTAAATGAATAATTGATATTTACTTTATAGTAATTCAGATCCTTGCTTGTTTGAATAAAATCCATTATTTACAATATTCTACTTAACTAGGAGTGATTTCTCTTTGTTCATGCCACTTACTAATTACTTGTTCCATCTGACACATTTTCCAGAGCCATATTGAGACGGTTATTGCACGTCAGTGTTTAAGGGCTTAGTATCCATTTTCCAGATACTCTGTAACATGAAAAGAAGAGCTTCACAAACATATTTCTTGCACGGTAGATGATCTTTAATGGATTTTTGACATACACAATCATTATCAAGATGTAGGTATATTAATTAAAGCTGAATGATGGAGAAAGATCCGCAAAACACTTTATCTAGCACACAGCTTGAATTCAATACACTGGGTTTGTACTTATAATATGCATTATGCACCAATATTGAAATAATTAATTTCATAAAAAAGTCTCCAAATCTTAACAATTTCATACCCAAATTGCATTATCCAGAAAAAAATATTCATTTGTTAAAAATCTTCAGTCAAAGAACAAAAATTGAACCTCATGATTAATCTGCAAGCCCTGAAAAGTGAGTGATTAAAATTGACAGTCCACAAACAGCACATAGCTTGAAAATTATCCAACCAACATATCCCAAGCAAATTTACAAATTCCAAATACAGGTAATGCAAACAATTCACTCCTGTCCAATTAGTTATGCAATCAGTTCAATTAGTACAGTCCAATCTCACACATCAATCCACGTTACATATCAACAGCCCTCTAACATGCCACTAAGCCCAGTGCACACTCATGTTTTGTGTATACTTCGGTAATTACGGAATGCGCAGTGAAGAAGGAATCCCATTTCCCTGTGAAACACAGGCGTGCCCCATGGATCAGCTTTCACAACCTGCCTTTTAACACCGGGGTGTGAGAAACACCAGGAAAAGAAGAGGAGAAACACTGAATGTGAGCTGCTGTCAGAAATTCCACCATCAAATTACGCTGTGAATCTGCCTCGCAAAGCTAAAGAAGTTATAATACTGTTGTAATAATCATGACATAATTCAGACAAAATGCTTTTTGCAAATTAAGTGCCAAATGTCTCCTCCTTGAGACATAATAAATGCAATTGTGGAGCAGCTGAAAGGGAGGCTGCATGCATTTATCGTCTTGAAGAACAGCTTAGAAGAAGGGTTCCCAATCAACATGAGGGTACCCTGCTTGCTGATTCTTATTGATACATTAAAAACTAGGCAAATAATTGCATTTATACTGGCAAAATATCAGTCATCTTCTCTGGCTGATGCTTTATGGGCAAGCAAGGGGGACTTGTATGATTTTGTAGTGTTACGCCAGTAAAATCAGTCTGGAAGTATAAAGTGCCAGATTGTAATTTATAAAGTCACTTCACCTCTCAGTGACCCTGAAATTTTGTAGGAAGTTACTGGAGAGTTGCTATTCACAAGAAACGGAGGACTGCAATTATGGAAAAAAGTCACTGATTATTTCAGAGATCATCTAGAGGAAGACCTCAGGCCTGAATCCAGCTGCCTTTTAAGCTGATCTGAGTGCAAAAATAGTTACAAACATATCATCATTGAAGAAATTTTTGAATCCACTATTGAATTCTCAGTTTTCAAACTTCCTTCACTTGGGGCTTAGTCTAGGCCACACCTGCATGTATGTGTTTTTTCCCTGTGCTGTGTCTTTTTATATATGGGATTTTAATAGATGTTATATACAATTACGTTTCATTTTTGTCTACAGTTTTGCAAAAGAAAATTGCTATTACTAAGACCTACACCCTTTGTACTTGCAGAGAACCTAACACAAAATGCTCTTACCTAGTTACTATTATATTATCCTTGATACACAAATGGAAAAACTTAATCAAATTCAGCAAAATAATGCTGGAACTAACAAACCCTGTATTTCCAACCTTTCACTCCAGTCCTGTGTTATTTTCCATGCAAATAGAACAGTTTTAAGGTAGAACTGATAGGACTTTAACATCTATGGCTATGAAGAAATCTATGACTTGAAGTACTGGTCTAAGACGGTAATCCGGAGTTTTTTACGATCCATTGAAATAAATAGGAACTTTTAAAGCATGAATCACCTCCCAAGGTGAGCATCCACACAGGCCAAGTAAATTGCCCTCTGGGAAAATCTATTTCTCTCCATAAATTTCAATACAGTCTATGTGTTTACATTGTGAAAATCTAGGTGCAATGAATACTATTCAATGGATTTTATTTTTAATTAAAAAGAAAACAAAAGCCTCCAAGAAAAAAATGTGTATCCACATATTATGAGCCTCTGTCCAGAATTTTAACCTAAATAGTGAATCAAAATGGACAATCTAAGACACGGCAAGAAATAATCCAGATAAACAGAAGTACAGTGCTATGCATATTTCAATACCAGCCCAAAATAATGTGGCTTCTTCAGAGAGAACGTCTGGCAGCATCACATATTATGTTGACATCTGCATTTTAACTTCAGTAAAATAAAAAAGGAAAGCATTTCAGATTGAACATGACTCTACCAAAGCCTTTCACACAAAATTGAGACAAATTGAAACTCAAACTCTATTAGCAGGTGCTGCTGAATTTTCCATTTTGGAACAGTGCCAAGATCAAAAATATCAGACATCCCAAGAAGATTTTTCTCATGGTATTTAACAGCCTGGATGAAGCCAGGAAGTCACAAAGGGTTGAATAAGCTCAACTTTAAGTTTATTTCAGCTTCTTTTCTTTTTTCCTGGAGCCAAAGAATCCTAAGAAATCCTGAGAGAGTCCCAATACAGCGGTGAGATTGGCATAATTACTTGAAGTAAACTACTCCAGCCATTAGCGTTCCTGTATCAGTGCAGGCCCAGAAATGGGAAAAGAGATTATCCATCCCTATTTTCCAAACATCCTGTATCTCTTTCCGGGCAGCAATACAAAGCGAGGCCGTAAGCCTGGAAACACATATGAACACAGAAACATAAAAAAGCTTTCTACCAGCCAAAGGCAAAAGATCCCAGCTACACTATATGATGTACCTTTCAAGTAAAAGTGCCTGAAGCTTCTCTGTGTGTTTTCAGACCCATTAGGTCAAGGTCCGATTGATTGGGTTGCTTCTTTAAATCCTTGACTTCTTAAATGTCCAGCTATTGTCTTTTTACTGCTGCATTTTGCAGTCTACCATCCTTCAGGGAGGCTTGACACAGATTGCTCCAGACTGCAGTTGAAAGGGGCAGCAGTACCACGGATTGTGTGCCCATGCTATCTTCACAAAACAGCTTTCCTCAAACTGTAAACAAGAGCTTGCTGAGGATTTATTAGTGGATGTGCAGAGTAAACAAAAGCCTAGAAGGATTGTGTCAGATTACACTACCTGTGAGTGGTAGTTTGCAAGGCTTTCTGAAGGAACCTACTGCATGTGTGAAATATTGCAAGCCTGGCAAAATCACGCAATGATGAAAGCTTAAGAGGATGCTGGGTAAAAACTTGACAAATCATTCTACATCCTCCACAGATATAACATGCTCAGTGATATCTGAATTTTTACATATACCACTTTAAAATGGCTGGTTGTAAACATGACTAAAACTAAAAGGATTAACATTCCTTAGATATTTCACCTAAATCAACTACTCCAAAGGAGGTGTTTAGCCCAAGCATTTGTCATGTCTTCAACTTTCCTCTGTGACACAATACTCAGAAAAAATGAGAGGTACTTTTAAAAATTTGTAGGCGAATTTAGTGCTCGTGAAAATGAATGATTTACAACCCTAACTAGAGCTGAACACAGTACATCACTGCAGAAATGTACATTCACAGAAGACAGCATAGCATTCTTTAGCTCTAAGTTGAAACACTCTATCTCTCTGGTCCTTCCTCAAATCAATGTTATTTGCTACGGAATGATGAAAATTGTGCTCACAACACGTTCATGCCTTGCACACACTCAGTGAATGGTCAGTGAAGAAGGAACTACCTTCCTCTTTAAACACACTTCCTGAATTAAGGTGTGCCCCACAGATCTCCTGTCACAAACATGTATATTTGTTCATGTGTTTTCTCAAGAAAGAGGTTCCAAAACTGAAATCCATGTTAGGGAACATGTAGAGTGCTTGCCCTGAAAATACCAAAAATATCCCCTCTCATGCCTCCCCAGCACTGGATCTGACCTGAATAGAATAATATCAGATTATTTTCTGGGAAATGCCTTAAACTGTGACCCGTGGCATGATATTGACATAACCTATGTCTGCTCTATGGGCTCCAGGAGCATTTCCCAGTTTTGGTGACTGTCATCCCCCTCCCCATACACATTCACATATCCTGGTTCCCATGTAGAAATACCACCCCGAAAAAAAAGCATGCCATAGTGAGTATCATTGACTTCCACTGGGAAAAGAAGATGAAGGATACTGGTGGATTGGGAAATGAAGACTAGAGAATCAAATGTTATTTATTTATGGATCAAATTATGAAAAGACCAGAACAAAAAATTCCATGTATTCATACTATGTTTCCTTGAGTTCCAGATACCCATAAATCTAAGGAAATAGTTAAAAATTTAATCCACTTCGGCTGCTGCTAACAACGAATCCACTCAGAAGCCCTTGTTAATTTTAGAAAGGATCTATACACAATAAACGAACATAATCAGCCAGAGCAAAAAAGTGCAAAAAATAAATTCTTCAATCGTTTTCCCCCTCATTTCTTTTACCTTCGGATAATGAGCATGCTATCCAAACAGCTGAGTATATAAAACTGCCAATGCTGTGATCCAGACATAATAGTGATGAACAGTTAATCAGAAACCGCCCTAAAATAAATCCTGCACAGTATTCTTTAGCCTTAAAAGCCTGTCTTGGCACTTGTTTCCCCCTCTGAAATGTCCATCTTCATACTTTTTTGAAACTTTTCTCATTCAGGGTATGAATATGTCCGAAGTACATAAAACATAAGAAGCAGTAACACTCTTCTCTTATTTCTTGGGGAGCTGCTGCAACCTTCCCTAGGGCTGTCCTTCTCCAAAAACTAGGGGGGAACTGAAAACTTCCTGCTGCCATAGCTGGTTGTTGTGGTATGAGGGACTCCAGGAACACAACAAGATGCCCTGCTGGAAGCACAAACTGTCAGGATCCTGGGCACAGGAAGGTTAGTGGAGAAGAGGAGGAAGGGAAATTGAGGTGGGTAAAGGAAGGTGCCCTTCTATAGAGATAACTAGTGAGATCTTAGACTTACAGCCCTTCTGTCAATATTTGCTAGGTTTCAAGGGCCTGAGGAAGAAACAGGCTGCCCCGCTCAGCTGTATCTTCAGTGCCTTGTCCTGAGGTCACCTTACTCAGTACAACATCTCGGAGAAGGAAGCAAGCAGGAGACTCCAGCCAAAACCCATTGTTGAAAAAGAGACCCTTCTATGTTACCTCCCCTGCAGAGACATCTGTGGTCTCAGCTGTGGCCCCTGTCCCCTCTGCGCTCACCTCGACTCAGCTCCGCAGCTCTCCCCGAGGTGAGGGCTGGACACCGTGTCCATTACAAACCAGGTGAGCCATGTGGTCTCCAGCCACAGGTCTGACACAGCTCCCAGGCTCCCTGCAGCCAAGTTTGTCCTTTGCTCTGAATTTGGCTATATTCTTTGCTAAGTTCATACTGTGAATACTATCACAGGACTGTGATAGATCACTGATTCGACTCCTGAGGGTCTCTTGGATGACCAGCGCCCTTAGGAGGAACATATAAATGGGTTCCCGAATGGGAGACCGCTGCACAACTCTGCTCCAGGACAATCCAAGGAGACTAATGTGTTTTCATTGGTGAGAGCACCAGGCAAGTGTCTGTGTACCAGATGTAAAATGATATTGAAATAACAAAGCGTTTACTTAAATTCACATTGTTCAAATGAAAGGCAACCTCACCTATTTTCCCTTTTCAGACAGGATATTGACAGGTCCAGTTTTTTATTCAGTTCACTTGAGACTTTAACAAAGCAGCTAAACTTTATGCTGTTAAATTCCCAGAAATCATTTTTATGGGGCCAAAGAAAGGCATGGACACTAGAGATTTTAAGAAAACACAGTGGTGTTTATTTGATTTTCGTGTTACATAAATGGATTTTATGTACTGGAAAAGCAGCTAATCTTGATAGATGTGCATGCGGTAATACAGCTGATGGTTACTGAAGCCAGACAATGTGAGCTTTCTCTTTCCAAGCCTCTTATTGAGGAACTGTGCTGATACTTAAGTAAATAAAATGACAAAAAGAAAGGGGATAGAAACACAGAGCTGATTAAGATCAAATTAAAAATAAATCAACAGCAAGTCCTACTGAAATGCAACTCCAGAAGCTGAAGCAGTGTCACAACATAACACAAATGAAGAAAAATGCATTGATCTCTAGACACAAACATAACAATCATTTCTTCATATACATTGTTTGGGCATTTTAGAAGACATTTGTTTGGAATGCCTGAATTGATTCAGTTCATAAGATCATCACATGGCAGTCTCCAAAAAACTGGTGAAGCTTAACGAAGTAGTTGATGGATTACACTGCCCCACATACAACAGGGCAGTGTGAAATATCTTTCTTTACTTTGTCACCCTAAGCTTCAAATATAATCACTCTCTGTATGTATCATTTGGATATCTATCCAGAGCATATCACTTCTTTCCCCACATGTCTATATCTGCTTTTTTCCCAAACACTGAAAAACTACAATTTATTTTGAGTCTTGAACTATGCAGGATGCTGCATCCCCACAGCAAGAAAACAAGCTGTGGAGTCAAATTCCCAGCACATCTCATCCTGTACATAAAAAGAAAAGTTGCGAAAAAAAGCGTTTTACACTGAATGCTGTATGTTCACAGCAGAAACAGAGAGGTCCACACAACCCCTATGTTGTTCGGGGTTTGTCTTCCACTTATGCTATCTATAAATGAAAGCTACATCAATGCTATACTTGCTCATGAAGCCTTTTATTCAAGAGGCATTGACAGGAATCTACAACCTGCCAATTTAAAGTCTCTCTACTCTTCAAGTGCTGTTTTAAAGAACACATTGAAGAATAAGCTCAGTATCATGCAGCAAGTATGTACGGAAAAATCAAAATATATTGCTTCTTAGTTATTTGTTTGCTTGATGATACCCAAGAACCTTGGTCTTAACGGTGCAAATACAAAAAAAAGGTCCTATATCCCAAATATGTGCTCCATAACAATGTTGTTGTAAGCCATATGCATGCCAGTTATATTCAACGTGAAACCTTGAGCTTATAAACTTTTAGGTACATGCTTTACTTAAAGCATCTCAATAGTTCCATGAAAGTCACATGGTCTCAATAGTCCCTGAAAGCTGTTCTCTTAAACTTACTCTCTTAAACATCAACCCACTAGAGCATTAAGTGAACCTGCTTGGGTAAGTGGCACCTGCCACATAGACCTTAGTGCTGACTCATCTCCATTCCTGATGCTGTGACTGTAACATAGTTTAAGACACTCAGGTTATCTCCTGTTCCTTTTGGAAAATGCAATGGGAACTTGAAGTTCCACCTCAGTTTTACCAGATCTCTCCATTTAATTATAGAAATTAGAGACTGAAATAGTCTCTTAGGTCATCTTATCCTGCAGAAAGTCATTACAACAGCCCAGGCCTCTTAAAGAGCACTGCAAATGTCAGCAACAAGCACAAGTGCAAGCACTTTCCTTGAATACCTGACCATTTTCCCCACCTCTTAATATATTTATTTTAAGCAATAAGAATGAGTACAGCTGCAATAGCTAAATAAAATTTCATTCAAAGAATGCACTTAATAGGATGGGAGGCTAATAATACACAAGGGCACAAAAAGAAATAACAACTTTGTTGCTCCTTCTTTGTTGATTATGAAAGACATTAAAAGCAAGGTTGGAAGCAGAAGAAAGATGGGAAGCTTAGATGAAGATCAACAAAGGGCAACTTGTTGAAGAGTGGAGAAAGTAGCAAAACAGTTGTGGTAACGGGAAGAGTGGTAGCCGTGCCAATAACACAAATCGTTTGACATGGAAAGGCCACCTGATGAGAACACCATCCTGGTGGCACTATTGGAACACAGCCTAAGCAAAGGGTCTGTGTTCACATTCACATAGTTCCAGGACTGGTTTCCCAGATTATGATAGTTCTGGAAACAGATAACGCAGTTAACCAGCTGATGAGTGAGAGCTATGGGCAGGCTGACAGGACATTCAGGGTTCCTGAACCCCTGTGGAGACGTGTTCAACTCATGGCCTATGAGGAACCTGGAGCCTAACAAGATAGCTCAGCAGCCCACCCTCCTCCATGCTTGCAGCTAGGCTGTTGCCCACCACAACAGCCATGTGAATTATACTGGCAGCTGCAGCCTTCACCTTTCCCGAGGGGAGACCCTGCAGTCCCTCCACCATGTGCAGGACTCACCTCTAGCCTCAGGACTGTGATGTAGGCATGGGAAGAAAGCACGATCCTGAGAAAGATGTAGATCTGGAGGCAGCTGCTACCGAGAAAGCAATCATCCATCCCACAGCCTTGTGCAAGAATAAGAAAGATCCAGGAAAGAGAGGAGTGTCGAGACCAGGTATGAAGTATTCTGACAATGACTCCAGACTCCCACTACTCTCCTTGCTGGGGCCGACCAGGAGCAGGGATCAGTAAGAAGCACTGCATGTGCACGGTGGTGACTCTATGCAAGCCTGGGAAGTGCGTCACGGGCTGCAGTGTGCAGCCCTCCCCGGTACAGGAACAAAGGACATGGGCTATCTGACCACAGGGTTGGGTACCACTTTTATGCATCGTGTTTTCTTACTTCTACATGCCAGTGGATCTATGTCAATCAAGTATGATATTTACTTCCAGTTGGAACAGTGCAGAAGAAATTATCATTGTCTTCAGCCATGATACAGATTTCCTTCCTATTGATTTAATGCAACACAATGCTTAAAAATGATAGTAGTGCTTTGGCTTTTTGCTATTTACACCACAGTGCAGTAATATTAACGTGGAAGGTAGATCCAGAACCTGCTCTGCACATAAAACCAGAAAAAATGACTGTATCAGAGACACTCAAATGTATACACACCTGCCAACTAGGGCTTCCCCAAGCACTTTTAAAACCATAAGAATAAAATCTCTAAAACCAAAACTGAAAAGTTAAAAGTGTCAACCTTCATAAGCAGCAGGATGCTTTGATCAGATCTTGTTTGTGATTGTGATAATTATATAGGAAAATATGTCAGTGCAAATGTTTGAAAAACAAAGGACATCAAAGCACCTAAGAAGTCCTGTTTGGTTATTTCCTTTAGAAGTGTCCTTGAAAATATTCCTGTTGGTAACAGCCAGTCTCTCAAATGGCTAACTAAATGTCTGAAATAATTATAACAGAGCCATGGCCAAAGCTTCAGCACAAATATTAAAGGCATAGAATTCAAAGCAAATAGCCTTGAAACAAACAAAAAACCCTGCTGTTTTGTTACACACAACTTGATTAACCACTGGTTCAATTCACGATACACACGGATAGTCATTATATCATAACTTGTCAAAACTGCAACTAAAAGACATTGAAGGAAATGGAGCAGCTATAGAAACAGAAAGGTACTCTGAAGTGTGTTACCTGCTAATCAGGAAGCATTTTTAAAGGTTTAGCAATCTAAATCTTTCAAATATTTTACAACTGTTGCATGTTGTATTCATAGCACTCAGAAAAAGTCAATTTAAGTAACATAAATTTGTCATGGGGAAGGAAAGTGTATTATATCAATTAAGGTCATGAACCAGTTGAGAGTGAGAGAAGGAGATAAAGCTGATAGGTGGGTGGTTTGAAATAGCTTTTGCCTTCAAGGGAACTTCTGAACTTGAGCTTTCTGGAGGTTTTACAAGAGAGTGAGAATCGCTGAGGGTTGGGTTCTTTCAAAGGAGAGCACAGAAGAAATGAGACCGATTATACAATTACTCTAATATTATGCAACTCAGAAAAGGTCAAAATGTAATTATAACAAGAGGGATGCCTTATCTGGTTTGCCATTTAAATATTGCATTTGCCATTTAAATATTGCATGCTTGTTGTACAGCAGTGTGGGCTTCTCAGATGAGAAGCTGTTCCTTGCTCCGTATGACCTGTTTGCAACCTGGACTCCCTGCTTTGCCATTATGTGACTGAGAAGGGAGAGTTAACTTTGGCTTTCGGTCGTGACACTTTGGGAAACACAGTTTGGCAGAAGAGTGATGTTTTGCTTGAAGGGATTATTTCTTTGGGTTTTTTTTATTTTTCTTTTTCCTGTGGCTGGTCAAATTAAATTAAGTTGTTTTGCTGAAGGAAAGGGAATTATTTATTATTATTCTTTGCACTCAAAGTTGGTTAGCTCTGCAGCATACACAAATCTAATAGGGGGAATAGAAGAGAATGACTTTAATTCTTTAGGGTGGTTGATGATGAGTAATTTCCGTCTTTAGAGCATCCTCAGTGAACCACCCATGGGTGGTTCCTTCTGGTATATGTTAGGTATGAGAGAAAACATCAGAAAAAGCAAAAGGTTAGATTTATCATGACAACTTAGGGTGGGAATTCTGTTTGTCTTTTTTGCTGGAAAATAAACTCGTACATATGTGGAAATCTTCACCCCCTGTTTTGCTAATATTTTTTCTTTTTAAGAACAACAGTGCTGAGTGTAACCTTTCCTTCTACCATTTATGCCTAAAGATAAAGCGTTGCTTCACATGACACCATAAACTAGAAGCAACAAAGCAATCCACCAAATCTAATACAGATCAGACAAACTGAGCAATGTGGTCTGTGTAAGGGACCTTTACAGAAAGGGGTTACATGGATGGGACTGAGCTGAGCACTAAAGTTTCCTCTCTGGCCATGGCCCCGGGCCATTCTCCTCCAGGTGCAGAGTCAGGGATGTGCTGCCGGTTGCCTGCCCTGCTCTCCATCTTGAGTGGCAGCCTCACCTACTCCCTGTAGCAACAGCCAGCCCTTTCCCTGCTTCCTCTTCCACGTTAACTCCTACTCCTAGTACTACTGCTAACTCAAAAGAACAGAGAGATTGCCTGAGGTTAGTCCATAACATGTTTGGGGGAAAAGGATAAATGATCTTCAGCTGGGCTGTACACGTTGCTGGGCCAGGAGGTACCTTCACCTTTTGTCTGGATAGAGGTCATCTCCCCCTGCTCAGCCTGCAGCCATTCCTCCGTCCTAAATTAAGGGCAGTCTGGGAAGAAAAAAGGATACTCAGATCCACAGGAAAAGGTGGAATTTCTGTAGGAAAAAGGTAGCAAGATTTGAGGTGATGAGATTAATGTTTTCACTTTTAAAGTGAGGTGGACATAGAGATTTTGAGGAGGGATAGAAAAAATTCTGTGGGGCACTATCAAATGGTGAAATTACATGTATTTTCTGACATGATATCATAATTTGCATTTGAAGGAAAAGGATGGTAAAACCACTGGGAAGTATTTGAGAAGGTCCTGACTCCCTATGAATGCTGCTTAAAGTCACTGTTCCTTTAAGCAGACATATATCTGATTGCAGAATCAGAATCTGCTCTGTTTGTGTAACCGTGGAGAACTTCAATGACTTTTTGAAGGGCACTGGCTTATTATGATTGAACTCATAAGTTTAGATGTTTTTTAAACAAATGGCTTTAGCACAAGTATGTTTTTGTCCAAGTATAAGCTCGCTTTTAGCTCCAGGTCTTTCAGCGCTTTCTTAAGTACGATGACATTGGGTCAGATTCATCAGATAAGAATAAAATTAGCAAAAAACAATACTTGGGGTGCCAAGTACTAGGCTTTCAGGCAATGGGATTGTTAGTTAATAATTAATCACTCATTTGTTAGCCATAATTAACAAAAACTTATGACATTTTAAATCAGGAATATGGAGATTAGGCCCTCAGCCACAAAATAGAACAGCAAGAGCAAGAAAAATCAAAAGCTGAAATACCCACTGTTACTAAATACTACTCAAAGAATACCAAAGTTGCAAATCCTTCCTTCCAGTCTAAGACTGAAATTTGTTCACATCAAACAGCTTAGCAAAGAAAAATGTCTCTGCTCATGGACAATGTGTGAACAAGAGGCCTTATGAATACATCTAAACGTGTGACTTTACTGTCAGACAAAAATGTACAAAAGTACTATAATCAGAGGAAAACATACATGCTAAAAATGGGGTGCTAACCAAATTCTTTAATATTTTAATGGATGATAATTTTCCAGATTTATAGGTAAATAAAAAATAAAGCAATATTCTTATTTCTAGAAATAGAAGGTTTGAATACAGAAGCTGGAAGAAATCTTTGTCCATCCTGCTGTTCAAAGATATTAAAATATGTACCATTCCTGTAATACAAAATCATTTCATGGCAAAAAAAAATCTGTAATAATAGTAAGACACACTGTTAAGAATTATTACTGAAAATTATCTTACAAAACATGGCTCGGCTTTATAAGGAAAACATCAACTTCAACCTATGAGTTCACACATGACAAGCTTGTTAGCTCTGATAGAGATTGTCGGGTATTCCCTTTGAAATGAATGTGGAGGACTAAAGATGGAAGAGAAGCTGCTGCTGAACTACTACCAGTGCCACCAGTATAACTGAAACAGTCACAGAGGCTTGTCTAGAGAGAGCATGGAATGAAAAAGTGACAATGGATGAGCTGGCATGAGTAAAGTTTTCCCAACTTTTTAGTAATCCTTTTAGTAATCTTCACATCTAAATTCAAATGTTAATAACATGGCTTCTGTTGAAGACATGGTTGAGACCAGCTCTCCTTTGTCAGCTATTCTTCCAAATCTATTACCTGAACACCTGAAAACAGTACGCCCCGTCATCTCCACGTGAAATAAACTTGATTGCAGTTCCCTGCATGAAAAGCTGACTACAAGTTACCTCAAGTACACCTCTGAAGTCTTTCCCATTGAAGGACCTATGTTATGAAGGTTTTAAATACTGTTCAACATCGCACACACCTCCTGCCTCCTTTCCTTCCCTGACTCAGGCAAGCAGTCAGGTTTCAAGAAAGCCACTCAAATACCAAGCAGAGGCAACTTCATTTAGTTAAGGTTCTCCTTCGCTTGTTGTTCACGTGCAAAGGGAGATAAAATCTGTGGGGAGATGCAAACTCTGGGCAATTGATAAGATATGATGAAACGCTTAACAAATGGCCTCACTTGTGCTGTCCATTGAGAAAGCTAAAAAGAGAGTTTGTATGATAAAATCTTAAATCTGTGAAAGTAATTGCTTCTGACATCTCCAACTAGGCAATAGGCTGCCCAAACAGTGCTGTTGAGTCACAAATTCTGAGGCTAATGAAGTGAGAAGAACACAGTGTAGATACAAATTAAAGCCTACTTATGAACAGTCTGGGTTGTTTTCTTAAATTCCTGGGTTTTGTGTGAAGAGGGGAAAAAAATAATCTGTTCATAACAGTTACCCTTTTGTGTTTTTGTATTTTTAGAAGTTGTTGTGGTGTTGTGATTAACAGCAAGACACGGCCGCAGGTTAATTGTAATATGTTAATGAAACCCCACACTCCCGTACAACTTCCTTGAAAATTCTTTTTATAGATTTCACATTGGGGAGGAAATGAACTATAAAGAAATGTGCTACCTAGAAAATGATAAATCATTTACCACTTACATTTTTTCCTTGCCATATCACTCTCCAGCTTATTCAAACATTTAAATATTCACTTGTCCTCCCTGTGTGTATCTTTTATGAATTTTGCTTCTTCAGGTGAAACCTGCAGGCATTATTTTCAAATTTAAGCAACTACATTCTGTCATCTAAATGACCTAATAAAATTCTTTTCAAAGTTGCTTCACATGTGCAATACTCCTTAATTTATCTCATTTGTTGTCAGGAATATGAACTATATGCAAACAATTTACGAACCTTTTCTCTGGGTATCTAGTTTTAGTTATTTGAGCATGAAAATTTTGGCAAGAGTTCATCACCTGGAATAATGAATCACTGAATAAAGGACAATTTGTCACTGTGGGAAAAATGCCAAAAAATACATCAATCCTCAAGGTTTTCCATCAGCAGTAAATGCCTACACTTCTAGAACTGGTGATTCTATTTGAGTGTATACAAACCTGGCCAAGCAATTCCTTGCTTTTAGACATCCCGAAGAAAAAAAAATTAAGGTAGACTAAGTAAACCCTACGTCTAGGTATTGGTACAAACACATTAAGACAAGAAAGATCGGTACTTAATGGCACAGATAGCCTTATTTGACAGGTGCCTTTTCTATGTTCACGGCCCTTATTTTTTGTTATCTGATGGTTATTCATTGATGTTGTTCGATTGTATGTGTCATGCACCAAGCTTATGTCATCGATAAAGTTCTTTCAGTAAATGGACAGTAACAAAATATCATTATCAAAGCAAAGGTCCTCTAAAACAGAACAAAAAGTATTCAGTGTAATCTCCTGAAAAAAGAAAATATTCAATTTAGCCTCTTTCACTATGGTACTCCTGAGAAGCAAGTGCTTCTTTCTGTTATAAAATCACTAGATACAATGATCTTGCAGTTCTCAGTACCTTCACTGTAGTGTTATGCATCCAATTAATTGTTTCCACACTATCGTGGGCTCTGCTATAAATCTTATGAAGCACTATGAGCCTTTTTCAGGCAAGCCATGTCTCGGACTTTTATTTGTAACGTTAATGGAAGTTCAGAAGATATAAGCAACCTAGTAAGAACCTGAAGTTGTCTATTTAGCAGCCTAAACTAGCAGCCTATGTTACTTAAGCAACTTAATATTTTACTTTATTAATGCTTTATTAAAAATATTTTGAGACACTGAAGATTAAGTCAACTCACTGTCTTAGCAGGCAGTGTGTTTTGGCACACAGTGGCGTAAGAAATGTATGGACATAAAGCTGAACTTGTTCTTTCTTATGTCTTCTCCTGCTTTCCCAGAACCTCTTGCACCACCTTTGGTGTGCCCCACAGACCACAAAGTGATGTTCTGTATAAGAGCCAACATCTCATTTTGAAGATGGTGTGGTGTTGAATAAACTAAAATCTGTTGGAAAACAAAGGTGCACAATCCACTTTTGAAATCTACTTCTGAATTACGTTCCTAGATGACTTACATGCCTATGTAAATTTAAATGTCTATTTTTTGTTACCTCCCTCATTAACTCGCTCAGCCTGTTTGCTCATATACTCTACCTTCTTTCTTTCATCATCTTGCTTAGTGTGCTAAGCAGTAAGCTGTTTGTCATAGGGTACCTGTCATTTCTTATATATCTGTAGAATGCCTCAGCTCTGCCAGGGATTGCAGATGGTACTGTAGTATAAGTGTTATAACTCAGAGGAATGTAAAATTAAGATCTGGTACATCTGTGTTACATATAATGATGTTTTATTTTCTATATATGCTCATTATACCCTAACTAAATATGTCAAAAATTAAGTGAACAGTGCTCAGATCTGCAAGGATTATACCAAGGGATGTGACAAAATCTTTAGTTGGTGCAGAATTCACTTCA
The DNA here is from genome assembly GCA_013398815.1 of Ibidorhyncha struthersii. Taxonomy (NCBI): domain Eukaryota; kingdom Metazoa; phylum Chordata; class Aves; order Charadriiformes; family Charadriidae; genus Ibidorhyncha; species Ibidorhyncha struthersii. The sequence goes on from VZSZ01008539.1 coordinate 599,886, forward strand.
TGGAAGCCCAAATACTTCAGTGTGTCAGTGGATATTTTAACTGTACTGTGAATTATACCATAGAAATAAGCTATGTATGCATATGCAGAAACTGCTTCTGTCACTATTAGTTTATTACCACCTTCCCCCACCCCAATTCTTGATTATACACTCCAGTTCACCATCTCTGCTTTATCACCCTTGTTGTACATCTTCTTGCCATGTTCCACTAAAATCTCTTCCTTCTTTCCAGCTCAGTATCCCTTGTTTAGACTTTATTGAAAGAGCATCTTTCTTTTCTGTTTTGTGAGAGCAAGGTTGGCCGGTGACTGAGCCCCACCGCAGCTGCTGTGCAAGTTCCATCCTATGGAATCTAGGCATTCCTGCCCCTCTCCTCCTCTTCCTGTTACATGTATTAGCTCATTACTGCTGGACTACCCATACAGAATGCTTAAAGCATATCCACACCAGGAATTTGGAGCTACTGTTCCAAAAGTTGTTATTAGTGCATTTTGGGGACTCCCTCTAACATGATATGATCTATTAGATGGTCCACTAGACTGGAAGCCCAGATGCTTGTCCCTATATTGTGTGATATTTAGGCAAGCCATTTTATCATTTCTCTGCTTTAATTTCACCATTTTGACAAAAGACTTGGAGTTCTCAGAATGAAAAATATTATAAGATAGCTAAATTCCTTTGGGGCGCTTACTAGTTTACAGCTAAGTACATAACAGAATAATTAAAACAGTGGCTGTCATTATATTCTGCTTTTGTCATGTCCCTTGTTTTCAATAGCTATATTAGCTTAGAAATGTGTAGATTTTTTTCTACTAATTTAAAAGCATATTAGAGTAAACATTGATCTCTTAGGTGTGGAAATCCCTTTCTTCCTTAACTACATGTAGCAAGGGCTCCTGGTTTCCAGGTTAAGAACCTCCATTGTCTAAAGGGAAGAAAAATTAATTTTGGCCTCAGTGGATAGGCCAATCCTATCATGACTGGTGTTATCTTTTAACATGTCCCAGCTCAGCACAGGAGACAGTCACTTATGAATGGTTTAGGTCAGCTAAAGCCTCCTCCAAGCTGGTTTCACTGCCTTATGCCCTGAGCAAGGAATGGGTAAGCAAAGATGCAGCATACTAGCAACCAGACCATCCCAGCTTTTGCTGAAATTTATAATATTAGCAAGAACTTTGATGAAATGTCTCCTATTCTAACGAAACTTTGTTTGGGTTTTCTGAAGAGAGTTTTAGTTATTACTCCAACAGCAGAGGGAAAAAAGTAAAGATTATACCAGTCGTGATTTGACACTTGAAGCAGATGTACTCCAAAGGAGGAGTAGCACACATTAAGTGCTCTCCTATAATTTCTGATATCCATGGTGGCTGTCACCCACTAGCTGAAGCTCATAAAAATTTATCAGCACTTGACAATGCACTTGGAAAGACTGAATTCTCTGGAAATATGCTTCACTGAGGAAACACAGGAAAGTTGGATTGCTTACAATGAAGTGATTGAAATGACTGCCAAGAAAAATGCATGCAGGTTTCATTATAACTATTAATCTAATAGGTTCACATTGTACTCTCTATTTAAATCAGAAACATATCTACAATTTCCCACACTTACACTACTATTAGCTTTAGGTGAAGAAAGGAAAAAACAGATGAGGCATCAGGCTTGGGACTGCAAGCACTGTGTGTAACCTAGAAGCATCCATGGTCATTTTTTCAAAGCAAAATAGAAATGGAAACAAACAAAACCTTCCACATCTCTCCAGCCAATTTGCTTTCCACACAATGGGCTGCACTCCGTGTCCATTCCAAACACTGCTGCACACAGGCAGCCAGCCAGTGGATTTCCATCCCCGTTACCCTTGTCTTCCCATTCTTTGCCTGGTTTTCTCTCTACAGAACTAAAGGAAAGATTGGAGCTGGAAACCTGGTGCCAGATATCAAGATTAGTTCCAGCCCATCTCTGATGTGATTGTTTGAAACACAAGAAAACAGGAAAATATGGACACCAGTGTGCCCAGAGCTGTAGTCATGGGCTACTGTATTACAAACATCCTTTTGTCTATCATCTAGACTGCTCCATAGAATATGTCTACCTTAGGCCATGCCTATGGTATGTATAGCCAGCTAGCAAAACTTTCCTATGCCCTGCAACAAACTTGAGTCCTTTCATGAAAAGGTAAGGCACATAAACATAGTGTGCCACAAAGAGAGGGATCAAGGTTCTTGCCAGTATCTATTAGCAAGGGATTTTTCAAATAAAATTTCTACAAGATGCTAGGAAGCAAGTGATGTTCCATGCTACAGGAAAAGGTTAAAAAAATACTACTTAGGTGGTCAGTCTCATCCACAGGAAAATCCCTTCCTGACCCCAAATCTGATCACCAATTTAATCCTGGTTCTGTGAGCAATATATACCAATCAGACGTGTGAATTTAACACCACTAAAAATACAGCAGGCATCTCTGCCTAGCTGTCTCCATTGCCCAGAGGAAGGTGAAAAAAGAGCTCACATTATGAATCAAAGACGGAAAAATTCTTTCTGGCTCCAAAAAGTAGTCAATGGAAGCCCTGAAGCATGGGATTAGTATAATATAAATACAGTATATACAATATATATTACACCACCTTTCAAATTCAAGCTTCTATTAGCTATCTTGTCACAGATATTAAGCAAATTAAAGACTTAGCAAGTGTATTCAGTCACAGAATATTATCAATGCATTCCTGGAAAGAACTTCAGAAGCATGACCACTGAAATTCTGCTCTACAAAATAGCACTGCATCTTATGCTTTTAACTTGACATACCAAAAATATAGAAGATTGCTTCATAAACCTATCATCTTCTCCAAGTTATTCATTAAGTTCCTGGTTTCGAGGAGGTGTTAAGTCACAGAAAAATCTGGCTCATAGAAGGATACTATTTTCCAGAAATATGACATCTTTTTTACTTTTGGAGATTTCAAGTGGGGTTGCTGAGAGGTCCCTGGTATGTAGTACTGGTTCTCCAGTGTCAAAAGCATCTTTGCAAATCAGATTATCTGCATTAAAACGTTTTTGGCAATCTGTATTTTAATAAAGTCATGAGTCACAACCCTTTCAACATCCAGAAAATTCAGTACGCAGAAGTACATGGTGTTGTCATTTTGTGTGGTTTCCCATTTTTTGACAAGCGCAGTGGTGAGGACAGGAGCAACTAGAGTCAGCCTAGATAAGATATTGGCAGCAGGAGTCCAGCTGGTGTGTTGCAAACACCTCTTGTAATTGCCATGAATATACAACCTTTCTGCCTGTGAAGGCAGCTTAAAGTTTTGATTATGAGTTATCAGGGTAAGACTGAGACCCATTTACCAGTCAGATCATCTCTTGGCTTATCCCAACCAAGGATGAGACTTGCTATCATTCCTTGGCTTATGGTCACCCTGGTCCAATAGTTAAGGGTTTTCAGTAGGGAACCAGGCTCTGGCAGTCTGCAAGACTCCACTAGATCTATTAATCACCCTGATTTTCAGTTGACCTTTAGGCCATTTTTAATAACAGAGGCAGAGATCTAGTTATTGAGACTTTTATTCCCAAAGGAGTCATATTTTCTTAATATACTGTTTTAATTTATGCAAGCTGCCCAGGTGCCAACATGATGGGCAGTATAGCAGATCTGAAAGAACCAATTAAGGAACCACGAGTAATTGACTGGCTTTGGTTAAATCATGATAAAAAAGCACCTGACACCATAACAGACAATTGTATAGCAGTAAGCAGCTCAGAATCTCTTTTATCAGACTTGCTTATCACACACGGTTCAGCATCTTGTTTGAAAGGCTTTATATACAAGACTAACTAAAAACAATATTTAACAGAGAGTTATTTTCTATGTCACTGTAAATCATTGTTTAGCATTATGCAGTGAAACAGTGGAGTTGTTTTGAGTCAGTTATTTTCTGCTGTTTGGATTTCCACAGCAAAGAATAGATGGAAGAGAACAAAGAGGCCATCTGACAAATACGACAGCCCAAATATTATAGCCAGGAAGGAAAGAAGGAAGGAAGACAGAAAGGGAAAGAAATGGCAGAGCTATGCCAATAGTTGAGGGGTTTTTGTAGGCTATATCACAAGGTAATTGGCTGTGATGTGAATTATGCTTCCCAAGCCAAATGTGAGAGTGCTTAACAGATGCAGAGGTCAATTATCTCTTAGTAGAGCCTGCTACAGAGAAAGAGGCTATTGCAATTAGAATACACTATTAAAAATGGTTAGCCATTTCAGTATTTTAAATCACTACCCTTCTCAAAAAGCTGTGCATAGTAATTCCTGTCATTGTATGCCTCATGGAATATTCTGTCCTTGGAAGAAAGAAAATCACTAAAAATATTATTCCTCTGAGTTTCTTCTGCTATGAGCCTTGGAACTCTGAGGTTACTCAAATAAAGAAACTGAAGCTTTATTTCTAAGTACCATATATTGCACACTTCTAAGTACTGTGTATGTTTACCTTGTCAATAAAAGGAAATTTAGAGATAAACAGTACCTAGGGGAAAAGGGTTGTAATTTGCAAATGTGATTCCCATTCTCAGTGTTATAAGTCTGTTATGGTGCTGTATATTACAGGGCAGACAGACCCAAATCAGGACTCTGTTTCACTTCTTCTCACATTTAATATGACTGGACTTTGAAATTGTTTGTCCTCTTGTATCTCTTTGAGGAACTCTGTCATTTTTGTAGCTCTTATTAACGACGTTAGATATTTTTGTTATAAACTTTTAAATATGAACTCTCTTCAGATTCATATCAGGTTTCATTCTGGACAGAAGTCAAGTAAGCGCTGCCCAAAAATACTGGCAAAAACTGTTCCAAAAGATATGTGATGTAAATCAGATGTACTTTTCATATAATAGTGCATTTACTTAAAGCAACAGAATTTTTTTAAGATGTTTGATCCCAACCTCTCCACAAAGAGCCTTTATACAGAAACATTCATGCCGTGCTATGGTGAGTGAAAAACAAGGTGGGGTTGTGCCACCAAATAAAAATATGATATAAAGCACTGGAATTGTTGTTTCACATAAATAAAATGTAACATCTCAGCACTCCACCTAGTAATTGGCTTTCACTTACAGTTGCACAATAAAAGTAAGAGCTGTGGTAAAAGAAAGAAATACAATGAGCAACACAATGAGCAATGAGCCCCTTTCCCAGCTGACACCAATAAACCACAAATTTTTGTTTACAGTGAAGATTCTCAGCAAGACTAAATATGGGATTTATTTAGCTATCACTTGAGAAATCTCTTTGAGAGCTGCTAGTAGAAACAGGAAGTGAATATTCAAAATCACTAATACAAACCTGAAAATACACTCTCTTCAATGAGGAGAAATCTACCAAGCAAATAAACCCTTCTTCATTTTCTAAGTAAAATCAGTTGAGAGGCAGCAGTTCTCTGAAAAGGGCTCTGGTTTACTTTTTGCAAAATATAAAATATGCTTAACAGTGTACTTCTAGTTCAACACTCTATTATTGTGTTTACATTTTTTGTTTGTTTTCTTTGCTATGTTCCTCTTCTGAGAGAATAGTTTCACTGATCTTTAAGGATTTTCATAACAGCAAAATCCATTATTTCACACACAATTTCAAAATGGTAGTTTTGAGTTTAAATTTTCCACAGCCCATCCCGATTTAGTGCGTTGAATATGCACTTGTCAGAGTATTTCAGCATGCACAAAGATTTTTACAAGCACAATTGCCTCTGATGTACGTATGACTGCACAAACACCTCATTCCTTCCTTAGCAAAACTGTTGTTATTACAGAGTTTGAAAAATTTACTTTGAAAGACACGTTTTGCCCTCACTTGTATTTTGGGGGGATTTTTTTGCCTTTCTAGAAAGACAACAATATTTTGAAGGTTTTTCAGTTCTATTCTAAGGCTAAAGTAAAATCATACTACCAGAAACAATTTGCTAAACCTGAATTTGTGGAGGAATTTCAGACACTGAACCTGTTCCATAAAATCCTCTTATTCAGGCGTTTATACTTAAAATATATATACTGGTTGCTTGCTTACTTGTATAATTAGCTAGGCCTTTGTGATCATTTAATATCTCAGAATTTTATATAGTTTCCCATGAGCATTGAGCCAGGCCTTATAAACAGAAAAAAACATAAAAATTAACTAAAAAACACCACACGTTGGTCCAGCTTCCTGGACCAACATCCTGGAATATCAGTTAACTAACTAGAGTAGAATCCCTTTAAACTTCTGAGAAGATTTAGCAGACTGGATTTTTTTCTGGTTCAGACAGCTGTAGAAGAACCATTTTCTGCTTTGATGGTTGATGTCATTGTCTGCTTTACACACGACCACTTCTCCTGAAATCTACCAGAGAGGTGAAAAGGGTCACAACTTTTTTCCCAGTGTAGCTCAATGGTTGTTCAGAACTAACATTTTAATAATTGTTATCTCTGAGAACAATGCAAAAAGCCAGATATCTTTTTTCTTCAATTCACTTTCTGCATTTTTAATTTGCCTTGTAGAACACGTCTGAAAATGACGCAGGCAGGACTCAAGGATATTATCCTGTCCTACAGTGGCTGTGTTTATCCCAGTAGCAGAGATAATGCAAACAATCTTACTCACAGTTTTCTCCCCCAGTTTCAAGAAGAGGTTAAATTTGTCAGTGCCTTGCATGGCTCACAACGGTCTTGTTAGGCTCTAACAACACTGATTGCAAGGACTTGGATGAAAACAGCAAATGGATAAAGATACCTCCTGGAGGGGCAAATTACTCTGTTGAGGAGACAGAAGGAGCCTTAAAAATCCTTAAAATTAAAAAATCATCCCTTTGCAAGAAGAATACATTGGATGTACATAGGTTTATGGCAAGTACAAGGATATACATAAAGTTAAGAGATCCAAAACTTACTCTGTCTAAAACTTTCCTTCTATCCACAGCTGGCTGTGTAAGCCAAACTTTCATGATTCCTTGGCTTATTATTGTAATCCTTCGACACAATATGGGAGTCTTCTCCTACCAAAAGGCTATACACATTTCAGAAGAAGCAATCCACTTGCTCAGCATCACAGACCACAGAGAATACACAGCTCACTCTGCTCTCGCTCACTGATGAAAACAGTCAAATCCAAGGTTTCAGAAACCTTCACCGACTGGTCTGGCCTCACCCTGCATGACTCTCCCTGTTCACAGCCCTGTCCTTTTTATTCCGGAACAAAGAAACTGTTAACCTTGAGAGAGAAACACCCTCTTGAAGATAGGGGAACTAGTACGTGAAGCTGAGGTTCATGCCTAGGAGAGATTGTTACGGTAAAACCTCGGCTATTTCAGTGCAAACAGCAAAACTGACTTTTTTAATTACCTTTCCACCTGTGTACACCAGGGTCCATGTCTCACTGATTTTGTAAAGAATCAGGGGACAAGACAAAGAGAAAACATTTATTCATACATATTCTTCCCAGTCTGGGAAGTCATTAGGACACTCTAGAACACTCCCTAAGTGCCTTAGGGCACATGGGTGGAGATTTAGTAACACTGAACACTCTCAGTCTAATAATAGTCCTCAAGAGATATTTCTTACAACTGAAGTTGTATCATGTTATTAGTTATTTGGTTTGTCTGTTTTGAGAGGGCACAGGAGATGCTTTTTTTGAAGTGTTAGTTGACCACATAGTGTACAAGGAAAGCAGTAGAGTTTGCTAATTTGAAATGAGTCCTAAAGACTTTAATATTCCTTGCACTATAGCAACGCAGAAAGTCATTCCTATTTAATTAGTTAGGCCAAAGTATTTGCAAAACAATTAAGAATGTAATTTAATTTTGGTGTTTGGTAAACATCCAGGGATTCATTCATTCTGAACTTATGACCTACATGTTGAGTTTACTTTGCAAAGTATCATTAAACCAGTCAGTTAGAACTCACAATTAAAATGCATGACATGGCAAGCCTAATAAGTATATATTACAAATTAGAAATATGTGTTAGAAATTTATTTTTAAAAACATCTTGATAGCTTAAAAAATGAACCATGTGGTCAAATCAAAATGGTGTCAGTAAGGAAGTCTGTTTGAAACATCTCCATGAAGCCTGAGGCATTTAGCTCTTTAAGAAATAGTTTCCCATGTTGCCTCCTCATTCCTGTGGAAAGACTAATTCAGCGTACAGGTTCCAGTAGGGCATTGTGCCTACACAAGCAGCTCCTACCAGCAGTCCCTGTCAGGGCAGATATAGGCAGGGGCAGCATCACTACGTGCTACAGTCAGCCTGTGTCTGTGAGGAGGCAAGAAGAAAATTCAGATGGCAATTGGCAACTCAGCCTAGACACACAGACGCAACAGCAGTTCACCAGCCATGTCAGAACTATTATGCCTCACGCCTACATTATTACATACAGGAAAGCTATGTAAAAGCATATTATTAAGACTCCACATTTATTCTTTCAGCGGTTAGGAAATGCCAGAATTAAGATTGACTATGCAACCTTTAGTCTCCTCTTCTGCATATGTAGTACGATTGTCTTTACTCACATGTTCATATACTTTCCTCCCCATGGGACTTCCCCCTGCACAGTCTCTGAATTGGTGATTATTCAAAGTTTCATTTCATCTTCATCATTGGTTATTTGAACTTATTGAAGACCTATCAAAACCTAAAGTGATTATAAAATTATTCATCCTAACGCCTCATTAGCTTACCCACATTGTCATGTCTTAATGCTTCTCAAGCACTGATCTTTAGAATGTCCTGAAGGGCAGAACAAGTATTAAGAGTCTACCTTACAGCAGAGGAAAAAAGAGAGTAAGGCCAAAATTCTCAAAATTGTACATTAGTTTTCTGTGCCCAGCATGAAACATCAATACATCATGTATTTTACAGTACTTTTTATACACTCAAATTATAGTTCCACTGAACTCTAGATGCAACTGTGAGCACTGAGCAAAAGACCTCTTCTCTGCCTGCAGTTCCCAACCTTGTTCGCTCCTCCCCTTCCACCTTCTGCAGTCAAGAGGACAGATCACTAAAAGAAGAGGAGCACTCTGAGCACAGTAAAAGACGCAGAATCTTACTCTCAGCTCCTCTTCAGCACCCTCAACAGTGAGATCAGACACTTTACAGACAGACCAAGTATGAATATTAAAATCCAAATCATGCTAAAGACTGGGATCAAAGTTACACTTGAAAAAACAAAATAAAGTTTCAGAATGCTATCAAGGTTAAATCACTCTTGATGCTAATAATCATACAAGGGTTGTATATGACCTCAGCACCAGGGTAGCCTCCTGCAAAATGTCAAGACCCTCATCCAAAGCATAGAGGCTCTGGAGCTGCTGAGCAAAGAGATGTAAGAATTTTTACAAAATGGCTGAAACTATGTTGTTTTCCCAGTTTATAAACAGATAAAATATTTTTCCTCATCAGAGTCTCATAATAATCCTCCCTGAAGTACACACTGAAAGCAGCTGTCCGGATGGTTAATTTCGATAAAAAGGTAACTGAAACCATGATCTTAAAAAGACAAGTTCTGAAAGGCAGTACCTGTAAGACTCCAACAGATACAGAGAGAAAGATAAGCTCAGGCCTTTAAAGGTACGTAAGAACTTGGCTGCAGTGGGAGTTATGCCCCTAACTCTGCTTGAGGGTCTGGTCCCCTGTGGTCAGGCGGACTGCGATGCATCTCCTCTTGCAGATGTCAGCTTGTGCCCGTCCTGCCCACACTTGGATCCCCACAGTTCCAGCCCTGAGATTTCCCTAAGCAGAAACTGCCAGCCATCTAACACATATCAAATTCAAGCTTGTTTTCTGTGATATAGCCAGACATCCACAAGGGACAAGGCTGAAACCACCAAACCCATTTTACATGTGACCTGAGCCAGAATCCAGCTCTCCAGAGGCAAAAGGCTAGTAAATTAACCTACTGTGTCACCTAACCCTTCACTATTGATTAGTAATTATTCTTTTCAAATGAAACAAGGACATAGGACATAAGGTCATCTACAGTATATCCTGAGAAAAGCCAATGTTTCCCTACATCCTTCCATCAATCACTGTTGAGCACTGACTTGAAAGAAAAAAGTTCTCATTGAAGTACAATTAAAAAAGTAATTTAACTCAGTCTTCATAAACCAGGAAGAGCTCACAGATGTGAGCTAGTTCTGAGGTGGGCATGACAGACTCAGCAATGGTCAATGTCTCTTCAATTTGTTGAAGCCATTGGAAAATTTGATACAGGAAGTGGTCAATTAATAAATAAAACAACCAGGAACCAGTGGATATCAGTGATACTAGTTTACAACTTGAAATTCTTCCATACTGCCTCCCTTTGGCCATACTGGCCTCTCTCCTCCCTTTGATATCTCATCGTTTCTCTTTGCTTTGTATCTTTTCCTACAGCTGATTAACCATTAATTAATTGATTGGAAAACATGCTGCTCATACAAATGCACTGACTGAATTATTGTATTTCCCCAAAAAAACACTTTGCCTTCTTCGGAATTATAAATGTTGCAGGTAAAAGAACCATTGAGAAAAGATATATATCTATATCGCTTAAGGACATAGCACTTACAATCTTTGAGTGAACCGGCAGCCTTATATCCTGTCCCCTATGATAACCAGTGCCATATTCTCCAGAAGATTGACCAAGCTTATACAACTAGTAAATTGAACAGGTGGAACCATGCTCTCAGATCTGAATTTCCAGAAATTCAGACTGAATCTCAATCTAAACTATGTTCCACATTTTGAAGATAAGACTTGCAGGGGGCTGGATTTAATCCGAGATCCCAGGTCACAGCTGCACTTTAAGACACTATAAATTTGTTTTCATTTCAACCTATCATAAATCCAAGCTTTTGTGCAGTAGCATAAAGGAAGTACAGGTACAAATTCTGAGCAGACAGAAACATCTTAATCTTTAGGACATTCTTCCCACAACATAGTTGATTGCTGGGTTCCATGAAGAATTAACGTTACTGCTTTATTTCAAGAAAATAACAAGGGAGTTAGTTGTGAGTCATCAGTTTCCCGAACGTATTGAAGGGTGCTGCTTCAGTTCATGCTAAAATATATGACTAGTTTACAATTTCTTCTTTGATTTCAGAGGACACGTGACAATCTCATACCTAAGTTATATGATTGCATATGTAGCATGGGAAGTGCAGTACACAGTGTTCTCAGTCCATTAATGCCATAAGTATACAGTAGCAATCACAGCACACAGAGTCAAATGTGTATTTGGATCATATCCTGTCAGTCAGTATATTTCTAAGGTAGTGAAACCTGTTCATTGTTTCATGGTGGTTTTGTGATTCTAACATCTTAAATATCTTAAATATGTATGAAGTCTATTTTATCGGAATTCATGCTTGACATATAAAAAATAGAGGAATCTAAATTTCAGCATTTTGCCTAAAGCCACAATATAAAGATATTTTAGAGTTAAGGTTATCATACCACTCAGTTTGGTGGAGTTTTGGGGTTTTTGACTTTTTGCTATAGTAGAAATCTCAAAAGAGGTATTAACCTTATATACTATATACATTGGATCCAATTCTCTGATCCAGCTTGGCCTGTTGCTAGCAAAACATTTACCTAAAAACCAAGCCAAGAACTGACCTAAAAGGAAAGACTGACCTGAAGTGCAGCCAGTTTCCTATCTTATGTGGAAGAAGAGAGAAGTGTATCACTCCTGAGGGTGAACGCAGAGAGCAAAGCCACCCAGCACAGCAGTCTGCTTGACTCAAGCCCGAACTCTGCTTGACGCGAGGCCCTTGTCTGTCTTTCAATGTGTTCCTTATTTAGCTTTATATCACCTCCAATATGTATGATTCTCTCTAATCCCAACTATTATAATTTTTTATTCTAGTGCACTATAAGTAAGAAAGAGCCATGTCATTGCACCTTTCTCTAGATATCCCAATACTGTGTTCCATAGCTCCAGTGTAGCATTTCTAAGATCTTTTGTGTGTACACAATGTCTCTTGTCTATACACGTTGACCATCCTCCTAATCAACCGATTCAGCCACATACTATCTTTTTTTATATTTATCCTTTCAGCAGCTGCTTCTCTGTTGCTGCAAATATAAGGTATTTCTTTTCTCAAGGCTCTTCCTTGCCATCCGTGGCTCTGAAAGCTTCACCCAAGGTTCCACTCAAGTTTGGAAGGAGTCTTCATAAACACCCAGAAAGACTGCTCTCATACCAGCTCATCCTAAAAAAATTCTTCATCCTACAAAAAGATTTTGAGGAGTTAGTTTGCTGGTATGCTGAAACTATAATTCACAACTATATATATATATAAAATTCCTTTCTTGTCTTCTTTTACCTCATCTTTCTGGATAGGCCTGTTGTCTTTTTTTTTAATTTAGACCATGCACTGCCAGTGCATCTGGCTCTGACCTGCAACTCCTATGGTATATATCAATACATATAACATAAAATGATATTGGCAACTTTTCCACCCCATCTCTGAGGCTGATTCAAATGTATCACAAAGCATACTTGTCTTCTCTTTTACTTCTTTCCACAATCGGATGTTAATGTATCACATCTTTCAGAGTCTGACCAAGGTAATATAAAATCAAACCATCCTTCCCTCACAGTTTTCCTGTTTTTAGGCTTTAATAGGCTGTCTGCTTTCCTTCAATAATATTTTTCTGAGCAATGTCAACTTTATCATAGAATTTCTTATGGAAAATACTAGGCCAAGAGTTTTGATGTCCTGAAGCTAAACTTTCAAATGCTTTCCCAGCTTGGTGTGCGACCTCCTTCCTCTGGCATTTGTTCAACATATGTTGGAAAGATACTTTCAGTTTCTCTCTCATCAAAGTTGGAGCAATCCTAACAGTCTTCTCAGTCCAAAACCTTTGTGGAATTTTATCATTACCACAATATCCCCATCAAACATAAAGCGTTGATTCGTGCTTCCCCTGTTAAAGTGTGAAGGTTTCTAGTTTTCATGGTGATAACATTTGCAGTGAGCTACACATTTCCAATATTTTCTAACAGGAGGGAAAAAATTAGGCAGGGAGATGTACGTTAGAAGAGACTGAGAATCAATTTATTCAGATATTCCTCCTAACATTTTAAATAGTCATCCTAACATTTTTACATTACTTGAAAACTGATGTTAGATATTTATGTTTCATCATAGTGCTAAGTAAGCTTTGAGAATAAACACATGATGCTGTGAAAAGGGATTGATAATGAAATATGGGTTAATAGGCAGGGAATGTCTTGGCTGCAGATGAAACAGAATTGCTGTTCTTTGTTGCTCTAAAAGAATGGCTGGACAACATGAATGTGATTGTGTCTCCCTGCAATTCCTAATGAACAGGTATAAAGATCACCAATAATGAAAGGAGCAATTAATATAATCTAAGACTTTAAGCAGATAGTGGACATGAAGAGCAAATTGAAACTAGACAGTTACTGCAAACTGAGGCCAAGATATTAGCAGAGCAATATGAAGACCTTTTTACTGCTTACACTAATGCCCTTTCTGAGCAAACAGATGTTCTAGAATTGTAAATCCAATACATTTCATGAATGCTAACATCCTCTGGAAAATAGTTTGCTAAAGTTGGATTACAAAGAAGTTTACTTCTTTAAAAAGGAATTTTGTAGCCAGCAGATTTACAAAATCCAATAGTTCCCTGCAGTGCCATATTTCTAAATGTTTTTAGAAATAAAACCCAACATTATTAACATAAAAATGTCAGTGGCTGAGTATGTAAAACGATTGTTTCTTAGAAGCCTTTCTTAAAACATCCATATCTGAACCAGAATCATAATGGCTCCGACAGTATGGATTACCATCATACAGGAGAGAACAATTATGCCAAAGCAGCCATTTCACTTTCGGAAGGACAACGTAGATATTTTTCAATGTACAAGTTGAGTGAACAGTCTGTCATTCATGTCTTCGCATATTTCAATGGCAGGTTTTTTCCCCTCTGGCACTTATGGTTTCGATGCATCAGCCGCCAGGAAAGGACATTGTTCTGGAAGGTTTAGCAAAAAAGCATTGAAATGTAACCACAAAAGATTTCAAGTAGCATTAAAGATCTGATTTAAACCCACAAAAGCAAGGAAATTTAAGAGTAAGTCAATTATGATTGACATGTGTCTCTTAATGTATACTAGATACTGCTTGCTGTGCATGCAGGAAGTTATTAAAACCATTTAACAATACATTTTGCATGATGACAGCCAGATCAAGGAGCACAGTCAATTAAAACAAGGGATAGATAAATTCAAAAATTATGGCAGCTAATTCAGTACAGGGATGTAATTAAAAGTTCAAGTGATTATGTAAACCTTTGTGGTTCACTTGTCGGACTGTCGTACTCGTGGTAACAAGCTGAAGGGACCCTGTGAGGGACCATAATTCTCCCACCTGGCTGCCTACAGTGAGTCCTCCAAAGTCAAACACAGACCTCTGCAGGGAGGTGATTTTCTGCATAGAAATAGCAGTCACTGCTAATCCTGGTAAAGTCACTAGGAGCTGCAGGTGGTTAAAACTTTCATGAAAGCATCAAGTCTGTAAGAGATTGACTTCTGAAAATTTTATTTGTGGATATTAGCATTTGGTCTTGGTGAAAACAACTGATATTTGGTGTAAAGATGTTTATGATGCTTTAAGGAAGACAACCCTGAAATTTGGAACCTATGATTTGGAAACACCTTCAATAACAAGACGAGAAACTCTTCAAAGATTTCCAAAAGAGAGACGGAAAAAAGGGAGGGAGGGAGGGAACTGCAAGCAATATGTTTCTGGTACTTCCCTTGTTTTGCAGGAGGAACAGCTCATTAAAACACACTTAAAATGACGCTGCAAGGGAAGCAGATTTTGAATTGGAGAGGTCTGCAAATCAGAGTTGATTTCTGCAACACAAGCACATTCACTACCTCCAGCAATCAGATGGGATGTGGTCTAGTAAACATTTTATGCTGTGAGACCTACAGCTGTTTACACAGACAGACCAAAGCTCCTCTGAAAGCTCTTTGTCCAGAAGCCACCCAGCCATGTTCACATAGCACCAGGCTCCAACTAACGCGCTTATCTACCAGCTCCGGCAGGTCAGAGCCCAAGTTGGGTTAGGACAGCTCTGTTTCTATCTGCACATGTAGATGTAGCAACCGAGACATGAAGTACAGATTCTTTTCCATATTTTGATACCAAAACATTCTGTAGCTTTGATAAATAATTGTGACCTCTCAATATCATGGTCTTCTCTGTCCCTTTTTTTCTTCATTTTTGCTACTTAGATAGCAAATTTTGCAGTACATCTTTTATTACAGCACCTAACACAGTAATGGACTAATGTTCATTTCTGCATTTAGGCTCAACAGGAAGAGAAATATGACTGCTGGTATAAATGACAGGAACATGCTCTAACCCCTTTCCTGGCACATTCCACCCAATGGTATGGAACACCTTGCCATAAATTAATACTCAGTCTCATGCAAGCATCATCTCCACTTTACATTGGAGTAGGACACAGAGCAGTTACAGAACTTCCCCCAAGGTCATTTGTGAAGTCTCTGCCAAAGCAAGAATTGAGCACACATGATTACCAGTTTTTACTTTAGCTGTATAATGATTATTTCCCTGAGACACAACATCTCTTTATGCATATGTCCTTAGTAATAAAAAATGGGGAAAAAGAAATACCTCAGATATATATGATGCAGTCTATAAGCAGCACTCTCTCTAAACAATATGTCTTTCAAATTTCTTTCCATGAGGCATCAACATCTCTTTAAGGACTTTATCATCGTTACTGACACATAATCATTCCTTGCAGGTGGAAAACATTGTGCTGAGAGATAATTGGGATAGTTATTGGATATGACTCCTCACTGGTTTTAAGGCAGTATTAAGGCATGATTGCATTCTGCTCAAAAAAAAGGAACGAATACTCTTTGCATTTATGTCAGATTGAGTGATTTATGGGTACTGTAAGTACTGCATTAGATCATAAGGTCTAACGTTATCTGATAGGATGCAATGCAAACTTAAAATATGGATGCTTTCCCTCTGTAGAGAGGAAAACCTTTTTTGGCTGTTTGAGTCACATTTGCTATTGATTTATTAGGGTGGGGTAATTTGACATCAACTTATGTGGAGGAAACTGTCATCTAGGGTACCATACTCATTGTAAAGGGAACAAATATTTTGCAAACCCCTCCTAAATAAATGGG
The DNA here is from genome assembly GCA_013398815.1 of Ibidorhyncha struthersii. Classification (NCBI taxonomy): domain Eukaryota; kingdom Metazoa; phylum Chordata; class Aves; order Charadriiformes; family Charadriidae; genus Ibidorhyncha; species Ibidorhyncha struthersii. The sequence continues at coordinate 616,095 of VZSZ01008539.1, forward strand.
CTTATTAATGAACAAATTCTGGTATTTGTAAATGAGCACTTTGCTGACACATTTGTGAGCAATAAATTACTCTCATGAATCCTGTTTGTGGTGAGCAGCCTAAATGACTGAGCGAACCCTGGTTCCTCAAACAAGGGCTTGGGCTTGAGAGTATTTGGAAGAAAAAGGGGGCAGCTGAAGGAGGACACTACTTTATCCAACAGGATCTTTGAAAGAGAAATCCCTGCCCAGGTAATTGGGGAGGGGAAAATCCCCCACTCAGAGCAAGCGAGATAATAGTTTATATAGCTAAGGAAGCACTAAATTTGCTATTCTTTTTCTCCAGGATAATATGCCACCTATCAGTGTCCTGGAAAGGCAGTGAGTCCTCGTGTCAATTTTTTTGTAAATTGTGTATGTATGCACTTATCTGTAGACACCCATAGCAAACACATCGTCACACACTTATGCTACACATGTATATTTGGAGGTTTGGAGGTTTTTTCATTCTAATTGTGTTACAACTGAAAAAGATTAAGCAGGTAAAAATATGTGCAATACATGAACAGCAGGTGTGCAATACCAAGAAAAGGAGGACAAGTACTATTTTGTAACAAAGCTCATGCTTCATCTTTAATTCAAAATTGGTCTGACCCAAAGCCCACTGGAGTCAATGCAAGTCTCTGCATTAACTTCAGAGGGTTTGGGATCAAGCCCAATATCATTCCTGTCGTTAGGGCTCATTGTTTAATCTTAGTAAAAGAAAGCTGTTTAATTTCCTTTTTTAGAAGAAAAATTTTATAAGACCAAATGTCAGTTGTGTCCATTTTTGTATTAAAAGCTTCTTCACTGGATACTTTGTCAGTAGAATGGTTAAGTCGTGGTATATTTTTAGGATCTCATTCAGTGAAAAGGGATGTCAGAAATGAACAGCCCCAAAATTTACACCTCATGCCATGGAAGCTTCCTGGGGAGGGGGGGGAAGTAAAGAAACTAAACATAATTTTATTGCCTAGTGAGACCTTTGGCTATTGTTCTGTGTTGCTTTCATGGGATGCAGTGTCACTATGTGCAATACTACAGGCATTTCCAGTCATTGTTTCATATACAGAATTCCCATTGAAGTCAATGGCACCATTGCATGAAACTCCATGGCAGGACACGGCTGCAACAGCACTGAATTTTATCCTAATGTAACAACCCAGCTGGCTGCAAAGTCATCACTAAGCCAGGTGATGACACCACTGAAGCTGAGTTTCCTTTGAAAAAACAAGAAAAACGTGAAGATATAAGACACCAAGCCCAGATCCTCACTGCTGTTACTCCACAGACAGAGAAACTCAGGCAAAGTGTTTGTAACCCTCTCAGTCTTCCACTCATCTTCTTCCACCTGCAGCTCCAAGAGTTGAAGAGGAGGGAGCAAGCTCCTCCACTACGAGGGAATAAGCTTCTCTGATGCCAAAATTACAGCTCCACCTTTCCCCAGATCAAACCAAAGCTGGCTGCAAAGATGTCATGGCATATTTACTCTATTCAACAGATGTCTGGCAAAGCAAACCACACAGGCCCTTGGAAGGTGTAAGATTCATAGGGTTTTTAACTTAATTTTTTTAAAAAATCTGGTCAGCATTTTAATGCTGGATTGTCGTTATCTCCCAAAGTCTGGTTTAATGGTAGTAGTTACTGTCTCAGCCTAATTCTTAAGTGATTTGCCACCTGTCTCATTGAAATTAAAGCGGTGTCCACCTATATATTCTGGGTTCTTTATTCATGTGAGCTGTTATCCATGAGATGCGGGGCAGCAAGCAGAAACTAGTCCAGAAGAAACATTCTGTTGTGGAGGAAAAACTCAGTCAGCCGCACCGGGCACGCAGGCTGCCGTGAATATTGTGGGGTGTCACAGCCACTGCTCGTGGCCATGTGTATGACCGCCTTCCTAAGTGGCCTCCAAAACCAAACATGTCTAGGCAAGTTGCTTTTAAGACACCACAGTTTCACAGATATAATTTCTCCAAACATTCAACCTTAGGGCTATTTTCAGTTTTTCATTATTATACCATGCCTGAGGTGATTTTTAAAAGAAAATTCTGATGGAAATATTTTTGTCAGTTTTATGAGGAATGGAAGAACGAAGGATCTATTCTCATTGTGAAGAAAAAAAAAAAGTGGTAACACAGCTCCTGCAAAAATGTCTGATTCTGAGATGTGAAATTTAGCATGGGTCTCTTGTGCTTAGTTCCAGGGTAAAAAATAGATTGAGTGATAATAAACAAGAGAAAAATCATTCTTGTGCATGCTTGGTAGACAAGTAGCCTGAGGAAGAGTGTTTGTGATATCATTCCATCATAGGGAAGAATGCTTTTTAGTCTCTGGAAAGTGGATAGCATGTTACATTGGTTCTCAGCAAATCTGGATTTTGTCCCTGTTTCTGCTACTGGCCTCATGAGTGCACTGATAAAAAATCACTTTTCTCTACTTTGCCTGTGCTTCCACAGCTTTAAAATCAGGAAAACATATACTTATCTTTTTTTTTTTTTTTTTTAAGGTCTCTCAGACCCCTTAATTAAGGATCCAGAACAGAGCTAGATGGTGTTATTATTATTAATAGCCTAGGGTAACGTGGGAAGAAAACAGAGATGATGACTCTACAACTTTTTTAAATAGAAAATCTCCAGTATTCAGTCTGGCACAAATTGTTATGTATAACAGGACAGAGAAATAACACAGTATTAAGGCAACTTTTCCAAAAACAGCCATTGATTTAGGATAGCTCAGATTTATGAAGTTCAGTTTCAATGTCTTTTTTTTCATGTTTTCTTCAGTGAGAATGCACAACGCCACTTCGGGAAACACAGAGGGTGGGAAACGCTGAAAAATGAAGCCCAAAGTGTTTCAAATCAAGTTTTTCAAATAATAGGTGGTTGCATTTTATATTTTTTTTTTAAAAATGCTTTATTTGACATTTTAGGAGATCAAATGCTGCTCCTTTATGACTACATCTGCATGTGTATGTGTGTGTATGTGCGGGCACGCATGTGTGTATATATTTTAATTAATATTTGGTTCTGTAAATCATTTAGAAGAAATAAGAAAGAAGAAAATCTGGTCTCTCGACTACTTCAACTGACAATATCTCATTAAGTTGAGGGATTAATTTTATTCCAAGCACATGGCAAAAGAGAAGTCAAAAATTTTACTCAGAGCCAAGGGCAACAGGGGAGTTGCCTTTTTCAAGAAACATGGCTGTACAAAACTTGCAAAGTTTATGGAATCTCTCTGGTTTGTATTGCTTTACAAGATCTGACAGAGGAGTATTGTTTCCAGAAGTGTAACTTCTTAATGCGTTTCCCAGAATTCTTAAAATATTGTACGTAGCCAGTAGTGGTCTAAGGGTCACCTGCATCCTGCTGGAATAACCTCACCTATACATGGATAGAATTAGGTAGCCCTGTATATAGATATACTCTTTTCTTTTCTTTCTTTTTTTCAATAGATTTTTCAGAATAATGCAAAGCTGTTGAGATATTAAGGACATTTTAGAGCACAGGAGGCTTATACTTTAAAATCTTTAAGTGTTAAGCAAAGCATTCTGCTATGTTGTTTATTAATATTTAGCAGAAAGCACAACACCCTTCTTCCCCTGCCCCTTCATTTCACTAAATGACTCACAGTTGGCATTTCAAGGAGATCTGAAATTCCAAGAAATACAAACTAACTTGATCCCAAAGCTTCTTCTCAAGCAAATTATCCTGATCAGTAGTACAGCTTCATATGGTATTTCCATGGTTGTAAAGCACACGAGACAAATACTTTAAACTGCTGCTCCCCAGTCTTGACCATGGGCATCCAATTGATTGTCGACTATGCATAATTATTTCATTTTTTCCTAATCTCTGAGCTATAAAGCACCTATCATGGCTACCAGCCAGACTTTTCAATAACATTAAAACAAGAAAAACAAAAGAGCCCTCAAATATTGACTCAGTAATCTATCTCCCTCCCTCAAGGAAAACTTGCCTGCCATAAAATTCCAATCAGTTGCACACACACAATTATGAAAATATGGGCCTCAAAACTTCATTCAAAAGCCTGATTACGCTAAATATAGATCAACATATAATTTTGCCTTCCTTTCTATTTTTAAATCGTGTTTTTGACAAATGTTGAAATGATAATGAGCAGTTTAGATTGTTTTTTTTTCTTTTTTGCATTGAAGGTTCGTGGAGGGTTTCATGGTTTTAATAGCTATGTATTCTTTATTGCTCTTTTAAAATACTAATAAAAGTGATGAAAAGGCATGAAAAATCATCACTGATTGCAGAGGAATTCACTTAAAATATGATCTTTCCTTTACTCAGTTATCATCTGTGGTGGTGTTTCCTTACAGAAATGGTAAAGGGCTAAAAGTTCTTAATAAAAAACACATGCTTTTCTGTACTCCACCACCACACTTGGATGTATTCCCCTGTGGAAAACTACACCAGGTTAACCACTGCAGGCAGCTTTATGGTAAATCGGATCCGTTTTTAAAAATGCATTCCCAGAAGATTCAGTTTAATACACTGTTTCTGAGAATACCTCTGTGAGAGTGTCTTTTCTCTTTGATAGTCTTACTCTTCATATTTGGAAGCAATCTCAGCTGGTGAAGGGCAGGAACAGAAAACACTGTTTTGAGACAATAAAGAATCAAAGACCAGAATTGCTTAGAAATTAAAGATGATGCACATGTATGTGTTGCATTCAGTATCTTTTTTTCTGTCTCTGGACATGTAAAATTATTCTTCGCACTTAACAGAAGGGAAAATGGATGATTTTCCTTGAAGTATGTATGAGGCAGTGTTTCACTGATTCCAACCTTGAAATACAGCAATGACACCAAGAAGCTGTTATTGTCACTTACGGCCAGGTCTGGAATATAATTCACCTTCTAGTTAAAAATGCAAAATGTGTTTTTAAGGTTTTTTTTATTTATGTTTTGAAAGTTTATGCTAGTTTGAGAAAATATCCCTACACTTTAAATAAGAATTCCTGTGGACTCAGGAGCATGTCTAGAAGAAAAAAATTTTAAGCCAGATCTTCCCGTTCACAAAAAAAAATTGCACGTTGGGGTCTGCCAGTAACAATTGATTCCACATAAAACTACTTCCCTTCCTTGTTCAGGAGTGGAGACATAGCCTTGCACGTTAAGAGGGGGAAGGGGGCAGAAGGGGGAGAAAAGGATCTTAATTGAAAGACAGAAAAAGAGGCCTCGAACAAGCATTTGACCTTGCTCTGAAGGAAAAAAAAAAAAAAGTAGGTGCTAAATGAAATAATAAAAAAAAAAGCTATTGGTGAAATAAGAGTATCAGATCAGTTGGTTTTCTGGCAAAGGCACTTTCCAGAAAGGTTAGAGGAACATAATACCTGACAATACACTCCCCCATTGTCCACCATGCAAGTAGCTTCAAAAGCACACCAGGAAGTGTTTTTTCATGAAGGTGGTAGGTACAAGGCGGGATATTGGCTTAGGAAGAGGCTCATTTTCTTTGTAATTTCTTTCTCAGACTGTGAGAGGTTAAAATGGTTAAGCAGTTTTCCTTCACTCCATATTATGGCTCATTCCTACAAGCAATAAAATGAAGGAATTACTTGTAAGGGCAGAAATGTCATTATTTTTGCACTCATCCTGACCCCAGCATCTAAAAATACAAAATGCTGGAATTTGTAGAGCAGGTGACATTTTAAAAAAGGGCCCAGGGAAGTCTAATAGTGTAAAGGCTAAATGTACTTAGGAGGCGGAGGGACAGAAATAGAGAGATATCTCTGCTTCTGACCTGGGCCTAACAAGATTGGCCACATAATTCATTTCAATGACTTCTTGTCTGTGCAGTTTACCTCTGGGTTTAGACAGAAACATTTCTCTTTAGCATAATGGATCACAGTGTCAAGTTGGCTACCTTCTGCCTCAGAATGGGGTTAATTTTAGCCTGATCCTCATGTTGAACACACAAGGAATATATACGACTCATCAACCTTTGCCAAAAGCATAAGATACATTCCTGAAACTCAAAGGCTATCTGCTATCTAAAAAAGATTCAGCTGCCTTGTATTAATTGAGCTGAGCTTCCTTCTAGGTCTCCAGCAGCCTACTGAAGATACACAAGAAGGTATATCAAATTTCTAAAACCCCCATATTACAGTTCTGCAATCTTTTTTTTTTTTTTTTCCTAACAGCCTCACTACATACCTGGTCAAATTTGACTGCTTAATTCTGCTTCCACAGGGATACTGCATTATTTCTAGCATATTAGCTAGTATTTATCCTGCAGGCTTTCAACTCTGAGCACGCTACAGCCTGGAGAACCAGGCTTTTGAGCAGGTGTAAAAGAGGAATTAATGAAATGGTGAGGAAAAGTTCTTTTTATTCTTCATGATTTGAAGGCAGACATGGCTAAATACTGAATCACATGAGTAAAATGACAAGGAGTCTATAAGAATTCCAGTAAGGATGGCTGTGTAGTTTCAGAAAAACTAAGACATTTCTCTGCATTTCCCTTAGTCTATTTTTTTTTAAATCAACAAATACCTGCTAATACTGCCCTGCCCCTCCACTCAAATTTCCAGCTCTCGTGTGTAGTCAGGCCTCCCAGAAAGGGGTAAGCAAAGTATTCAAAGGGCAGAACAACGCAATACTAGTAAGGGAATTTTAGGCACTTCCAGTCTCAGAGGACCTAGGCTGTTTTTTTACATTACTTTTTCAGAGCAGATGTGACCTAAGGCTAAAATCCCTGCTCCACTGCAGGCCGTAACAAAAAACGCATGGGCTTCACCAGGGTCAGGCTTTCACTCAATGATCCTGCAGCACGCTTTGCTGTTGCAAAACAGAACTGAGCCCAAAGAGCAGACATGTCAAGCAAAGCGGTGGCGCTTCTTAATAGTCATCTTTTTACCTGCCACAGTAGCAGACCGTAGCACAGCAGGAAGAGACGCTTGCAGTTCCCTGTGAGCACAATCCTGCACTGCACATGACAAGTTCTTCTGCTTCCCCAAAGCATAATGATTCACCAGATTTAGCCAGGAGCTCTACCGAAAAGCTCCAGTCACACACAGTTTCATCATCAACTGCTATATTTACTTTGCCCTCCTTATATTGATGGTGGTTTTTTAACCTGCACCCACCTCCCTGGCAGAGAAAACCGGGCAGACCAATGCTGGGGCTGCTGCAGCTTTGGCAACACACTTATCTAGCAGCATCTTTCCTGTCTTTCCTACTTCAGAGAATACCAAAGCATATCTCTTCTTCACTAGCCCCACCAAGGTCACCATTTAGGCAAAGCATGGCCATTGCTTGATCTCAGAGACAGGTCCCATCAAGGGCAGCACCAACTTTGTGCCACTGAGCTTCCCAGTGTCAGCTGCAGTGGGAGGGATTGTCACTGCACTGATAATTTTTTTCAGAAGCCAAAGTCAACCCCTGTGAGAGGCAGAGAGCCTCCTGTTATAAATTGGCATGGTTCCGTTAAATTTATGCTGAGTTACACCATTTGCAGCCCTAAGTCTACCCTCTTGTGTACATGAATTATGAAACAGATTTTAGTTACAGTATCCCACGTTGCTTCTCAAAGTAATAAACCATATAATATTTTCAATCCCCTTAGATGCATGTTTAGTAGTGCCTTGTAAGGTTTTTTATCGTTTTCCTACCTTCACTAATTTCATTACCTTAATGGTCGATGTCTTTACGGTTATTGAAAAACCTTAAGTTAAAAATGGTTGCTAAGTATAGAACAACAACAGAACTACTAAAGAAAATTGTAGTATTTAATTAAGATTCAACTGGCAAAAAAATAAAGAGGTTCTTGTTTATTCACTAGTTATAGCTTTTAACCAGAGCGCAGAATCAAACTGCAGATTTTGGACACATATGAAATGTGAACCCTAATCTGACTGACAAGTAACCTCTAGCATTACAAGGGAAGAAACAAAAAACATAGCTCCAAACACTCCTAAAATTTGGGGGTTTCTAAATCTGGATTTGAAATTTGTGGCTTGTGCCTACTCAAATAAACTTCTATTTAAAACGCTATTTCAATAAACTTCTATTTTGTGGCTTGGGCCTATTTAAGTAAGCCTTTTAAAATTAAGTTCTATTTATAGACCCTAAATTTATTTACAGTATCATTTTTTAGGATTTTAAGATTAGCTATATCTTTATGTAAAGAGGAACCTTTGTTCAGAGGATTCTTCTCCCTTCTTCATCCATGATCATAATCTAAGGGATGCAACAGAAATGGTTGCATCATGTGTTTATTCTTATAAATGAATAGCTTTTTGGCAGTGTTTCATTCTATGAACGTACAAGAAAGACCAGCGTGAGAGGGGGAGAAGATTTTAGTTATTCTCTCCTCTTCCCATAATTTCTTTCTTTTCTTTCTTTTCTTTCTTTTCTTTCTTTCCTTTGTTTGAAATAAAATTATTATAAAAAGGTTTATAATTAAGTTTAATCGCAAAGCAGTCCATGCCCTCACTGCATATTTCCCAAACTGGATAAAAGACTTGAGGCTATTGCTACAAATTATGATCTTTTCACACATTGTTCAAAAACATCACCCAAAATGAAACAATCACAATTATTTTTGTAAATGTGTTTTCTGCCAGACCATTCTTTTTCAGCAGGCGCCATTCTTTATTATCCACTGCCTTCAATTTATCTCTTTTCTTTTTTCTTCCTTACTCATCTCTTTCCTTTCACCCAAATCTCTGCCAGTCTTTTCCCTTATGTTAGTACCCCTTCCTCCTGTTTAGGGCCAAAAAAAGATGGTGAACTCAGCTGATCCTCAGACAGCAAAAGTGTATGTGACTAGAGTCACCTTGCAGGATTACGGCTTTTATAACTTTCTTCTTGTCTCCCCATTAGTGCTTGAAATAGACCTCTTTCCTATAAGGCTCCAAGTTCTTTCTCAGGAGAGATGAGCAAAGAAATAGATGACAGTTGCCACTTCTAGGTTTTCCAAAAGTTGGCAATCAAAGTGAGAAGTCATGAATCCGCAGTACTGCTGCACTATCATTTTCTGTAGACCTAAGGCACAACTTGTCATATGATTCTTTTAGGCTCCCTTACTTCACATGCTGTGGTTTTGTCTTAACAATGAAAAAGGTCCACCCTTTTTTTCCATTTCAACTGGGGAGATATGACAAAAGGTAGAGTTTTCATGAACTAATTGCAGTCCTTTGGAAACTACCTTTTGTGCTAGGAAAACACACAGGTTTTTTCTTTTTTTCCTACTGATGAGAATGTAAGCAGTTTGAATAAAAAGTACTATTTAAAGAAAGAGTACAGTTACATAACCTTTCCACAAAATTCAGTCAATTTTTTAGCTCCACTTTGCAAAAAGAAGTATGCTACTTCCGGAGAATTATACATACAATAATCTATAAAAAGATTTCTCTAGAGAAAAAAATAAGAGGGTTTTTTGCCTTTGGAAGAGAGTATTGTCTTATGTTGCAGTGCACATTCACCATTCAACAAAGCCATCACATTTTGCCTTGTTTCTAACAATATACAACAGAACTTGCCATCATATACTCCTGTCTCCCTACTTTAAAAATCAAGGAGAAATGCATGTCTGTACTTAATGACAGACTTCAACCCCTTAGGGTGCAGGTTCACAGTCATCATAAGCTGATCTAGAGCCTCACTGTCACTGTGGCCCCGTGGACAGACGAATCAGGGACGTGGCTCAGCTGAATGCCCATGGAGCTTCTGCAAGACCCATTTTCAGCTGAGAAGAGGGCAGGAGCAGAAATATGAGCAAGGAGGATGAAAATTAACAGGCTAGCAGGGTGGTGGAGAGCTGCTTAAGTCACCAAGAAAGTAGGTATAAATCATGCCCTGAGGGTTCAATGACCCATCCTATTTACAACTTATGGTCTGTATAAGTGAAAACACACTGCAACACAGCATCTCAGAAGGTTCAAAACTTGAAGAAAATCTAGAATTCCTTGTGTGTGCAAGGTGGAGCAACTCCAGACATTTTATAGATACATTACTCGTACCCAGAGCTGTAGGCCAGAAGGCAGTTGCCTACGCAGGAAAACCATGATCACAATTTCATTTTTTTGTTGTTGATGTGGTCTAGAAGGACCATGTGGAAAGTCCTCCCGGCTGAGCAAAGCGTTTACCAGCACCACTGCTAGAAATCAGAAGAGAGGCACCAAATTTGGTGGCGTTTCAAGAAGGTATCTTCATACATATGTACCAGAGGGGTTGTGTAAGTTGCAGTGGATGCGTTTAATTATTTCACAAGCAAGATCTATGTAACATTTGATACAACCAGTGTCTCTGCAGTGTCTTTACCACTTAGGTCTTGTACTGAAAACACAAAGAGGAATCAGTACTTAGACAGGATAAGAACAGGGCTGAGGATTTTTCTACAGCTAAGAACTGTATGCAAAGGTGTTATCTACTCTTTGGTGTTTGACCAGTGTGTGAGAGTAACTCCTAACCATACAGGAGAAGCTCAGGCTTTCAGGTTCCCTCAGCAAACTCCGCTAGCATGGGAAACAGTATCAAGATGAGGAGGGTACGCTGAAGAGGTTGATTATGTCATTCATTTTACCTGCCATCTAGGACTCCTGAGTGAGTATTTCTTATTCAAACTACATGTAATATGCATTGAGAAAATCCCAGTTGTTTAGATGGAGGCACCAGATTTGCATCTGTATTAGAAATATTCTCCCTCTCTCTCTCCTGCAACGGAGTGCAATAGAGTCATTATTTCTCATTTCAATAGACAACAGCAGGGTAACTTTTTATATAAGAAAAAATAAACATCACGTGAATCATGCACAAAATCTCTTATTTTTCCAGGAAGACTAAACCATGAAAGGTGGTGTAACAAAATGTGGCAACCTACTTTCAGTGCCTTCCTGCCAGGACAAAAAAGCAACAAAAAAAAGTTGCAAAGAAGCTGCATGGTTTATTCACTATACCACTGAGCCTTTGGGCCATCACCGTAAATCTCTTCAAATTCTTGCTCCTGTTTTGATGGAAAACATTCAGTTCTATAATAATAGTACTTAGATAACCTGTACTTGACCTGTCTTTGGATAGTGATGATTTTCCATACAAGATGTTTTACTGTGATAACACAGTGATTCAGACACTCTGTCTTAAGGCAGCTGGTGTACAAGTGCTTGGCTCTGGGAATTTTTTTCCTCCACTGCTATTTGAATGTAAGCTGCATGTTGAAGGCCTTTCATGCCAGGCACATTTTCAAAGTATTCTCCCAGTTAATGCATTTCCATTAGAATTCCTCTGTTTTTGATTTCAAGAACACAGCACTGCACCCATGGGAACTGAGCTTTTCAGGTGTTAAAGAGGATTTGTTATAAAGAAAGTGATTATAATAGGATTTAATGTAATTGAAAGTCAAGGTACAGTAGCCATACACTGTATCAGAGACAGCATTAAACGTGTATTGCAAGTGAAGGAGTTTTGCGAAGTAAAACCTGGGGCCACAATGAATAAACCAGGGTGGAAGACCTCCTGCTGTTGTGCACTGTTTGTTGAGCCACTGCTGTCCTGACGGCCTTGCTCCCCAGAGAGGCAGGACAAGCAGCAGAGCTGAACTCCCAGAGGCTCCTAACAGCATGAAAAAAGTCTTTGGGAATAACAGAGGCAGGTCCCATGGACTCAGCCCGTCCGCACGAGTCCCTGTCTTGCGGGTTGTCACCAGCTCTGGCAGAGGTGCTTCCAGCCACAACCCCAGGTAACTCTCACAGAGGGCCTGATATTGCTGTGCAAGGCAATGCTTCTTTGCACTGCTGCACGGGACTGATGTGAAACTAATTTGACTCTTCCTCGTATTCACTGAATTCATCTGTACCAGCTGCCCTGCTGGCAAGCAAAGAAGTTGTCAAAACTCTCTGGAAAAAACCCTGTTGCCCTTAATTGCTTTCTTTGCATCCTTGAAATCCACTGGATGGAGAGGCTTCCTGTATCTCACATACTTAAATAAACCCTTATTATCAAGTAATTGCTATTCTTCAGAATTTCCATCTTCTTTTTCCTTATCATAGCTTGCACTCTTTTCTGTTGGCTTCATTCCTGCTGTCTCTCCATTTTACAGGGGACCTTGCTTACCTCAAACAGCATCTTGAACTTCACCGCTTAATCATCATTTGTTTTCTCTTTCCTCTTGCTCTCTTTTCAGCTTTTTCCAGCTGCTTCTGCAAGTGTTACAACGTCCTTAGATAATTTCGTTCTTGACTGTATGTGGGTAGTAGAAGTCACTGTTATTATCTTTTATCACACTTTGTTCCCTCTTTGATATTCTGCAACATTATGCATTCAGTAACGTCTCCAGATCAGAGGTCAGGAATTTAGCCTTGCTAGTATTTGGGCACTTTTATGTCCATAGCTGGGTTGGTCAAAATGTTTTTCATTTAAAAGAAAAAAATGTCCCTTTCAATAAAAACATACTTTTAAGGAAAAACAAAATCTGTTTTCCATGGCAAAGGGAATTGTTCCAGCAAGAAATCGATTCAGATCAGACCAACCCAAACTAGACTGAGGCTTTTAACCAAGCTATTGCTTCAGTTTTCACAGGAAATCTCTAACAAAAAGTCTGTCACTTTTCTTTCAAATTTCCTAGGGATTCAATTGGCATTTGGAGGTCATAGTGAATGTAGGTGACTGCATAGATGCATTTGCCTTTAAGAAACTGTGATAGCTCTGTATTCTGGGTCCTCACTGATCTGGGTCTTTGCACTGAACAAAGATGTTCAGAATAATGAAGCATTTCCACGGGCTACAGGGAGTGTAAGGTTCTTACAAGCTGTTCCTTCCTGAATGACGTAGAATATGTGCCCGATCTTGAGTCAACCACAAATCAGACTACTTGGGATTTGCTGCATGCATGCATATATGCATCAGCATCACAATCATCATCATAGCCCACCCCGTCACTTGTTGCTGTCGCTGAAACACAGGCCTGTCTGTGGCATAGCATGGCAGCAGTTACAATGGCATAGGCAGCAACAAGACATCTCCAGTTTTAAGCAACATCTTCCTGTATGGTTTGCTTTCCATGCCTCTCCCCATCCAAGGCTCATAAGCTGGACGAGGGTAAAAAGAGAAAGACCTGCTGCAAGCAGACATCTGCCAAGGAAAGTAGGCTCTCATTTCAGAACTGAAACAAAGGATGGACCATCACCCGAGGAGGTGGGGTCGGGCTGTGATTTTCAAGGCTTGCTTGCTGCTTGTCCCGCTTTAACATTCTCATAGATGGGGCATGAAACTGGAGACCCCGGGTTCACCATTTCCATCCTTTTCATATTCTGCGTACAGCCTGGGCAGCATCTGCAACTCTGTTTGAACCGTCACCTTTACTCCATTTCCCAAATGTGCAGTGGCCGTGCACTCCTAGCATTCCTCAGACATAGGAGAGAGAAGGCTGTTTACACTCTTATTTCCTTTAATTATTTCTGCCACTTCACCTCTCATTTTGAGTCAGGTTTTGTTTTCTTTCTTTCTGAGGAAGAAAAAAAAACAATTGAGGAAGTTCATTACGAAGAAAAGTGAAATGTCACCAATAATTAGTTAAAAACACCAACCCGAGGAACCAGTTTAGGAAAACACATATAGACTCACACACACACACAAAACAATTAGAGTTTCAAGCTTAAAATTCAGGACCTTTGATGAAAATGTGCAGTGGTGAGAGGATCAATTTCTGATGATGTTCTTGAAGGGCAGAAAGAGAGATAATAACTTTGATGCCTGCTCTTTGTTTAAATGACTATTGTTTGTAGTTAGCTGCTATTTAATCTCCACTACAGAGAGGAACCACTACATAGCTAAACTCTCTTCTAATGAGATCATTATTTTCTTACCACTCCAGAATGAATGTCATTTTACATAGCAAAACTACAGAGGCAGCGTTTTAGAACACTGCTACCTTTTATCTAACCAACATAAGAGGCACTTGAGAAAAGGACAAGGAGGGTCAAGAAGAAAATGTACGCAGCGTAGCTTCTTTGCCTGGCAGGCAGGAAAAGGACAAAGGAAGAGGTCCATGATAACAAGACTGACCATCCTTATTAGTGGAGACGGGTCCAAGCCTCAAAGTTTCGGAAGAGTTAGAGCGGGTTTGGCCCAGTATGTTAAAGAGATTTGCCTGGATTTAACACCAGCCTTCAGGGGTTAGTCACATTTTTAATTACCGCTAAACATTGTTTAATAATGTGACATTCGCCAATTATTACCCAGCCTGGAAAGCTACCAGCAAGCTTAGCAGCATCAGAAACCTCGCTCCTTTTGCTCACCGCCCCTTTAAAGGGTGAAGTCTCTCCTTTCCAGACAAAGGGGCCGTGCATGCGATATGTGCCATTTTGCATTTCATTTTAGCTGCAGCCTGAGAGCGAGCTGGGCTCAGAGAGATTCTCAGAGAGCCGCCGTGTTCTTTGCTACATGGGTTTAAAACCCTCCTGCCCGCCCTTGCCCCTCTGGCAGCTGTTTCCTCCCCATAGAGCATCGGCAACAACAGGCCAAAATATGGCCATGCCTCACAGCCACTGCAACTCACAGGGCTGATAAAGGTAGCTCTGCACTAACACACCGGAGTGCTCTTCCCGGCATGGAAACCTCTGAGCAAGGGAGGGAGGGCAGCCGCATTTTAAATTGCTGTAAATCTCTGCTTTGGTGCCAGCCGCTCAGCTCAGGCAGGCAGGGCACTGCTTTTCATGGGGCTGACACTCTACCTGTGCCCCTCTGCCTTCTTAATAAATGAATGGTGGTTTCTGAACAGGAATTTGCAGGGCAAGGAGCTGCCGAGCCCCAGCTAAGTGCAAAAAAAAAACAAGTAGTCCCTGGGAGCGGGTAGAAATTATACTGCCAGCCTTGGGCATCCAGAATCATGAAACTGGCCCAAGGAATCATGAGAGCTACTTAAAAATCATGTGATTTTAATAAACAATTCACACGGGATTCCTTTTATTTGCTTTCAGATTTCATAGATTCCCAGGATCATGTTTATAAACTTTTAGCCAGAATATAAGGCCCCGAAGGCTCCCATTAAAAAGTAAGGGAAAGAGAGAAAGATCTGCATCCCCTCCTGTGATCCCAGGAAGGGAGCCATATGACAACAAAAGATGCGTATCAGAAATTGTACCGCTTGTCAGATTTTTAAAGCCATGGGAGCAGGCGATCGTTTAACCTCTTTCTCCTCCTCTCCCCGTAGCATGGAAGTTTTTACATTTGTGCCTTCCCTTGTTTCANCTTGAGAAGCGCAAGAACCGATGCTCCGCTCTTCAAACGGAGGAGTGCTCAGCATTCATAGCATGAATGGGCGAAAATAAATGCCTCTGGCTGCTGTTTTCCTCCAGCCGTACCACTCTGCGGCTCTACCAGGCCTGCATCTGAGCGGCGGTGCGGGGAAAGAGGGCCTCTCTTTAAGTTTTCAGCGTTAACGGTCAGAGCATTCAGGCATGTGCAGACATGCCAGTCCTGGTGTGTGCTTTTTGTTTTTGTTTGTTGTTTGTTTT
>VZSZ01008539.1:631653-652732 GCA_013398815.1 Ibidorhyncha struthersii
GTAGTTCTGGGAAATGGGGATCTCTGAAAGCACCGAAGTGGTAGGAAGAAGATGCCGCTTCCCTCCCCCCCTCCCTTCCCCATGTTAGTTTTCTGATACAAACAGCATTCCTGCCTCATTCCCCTCTGAAGTTAAAAGACTTAAATTCTTTACAAGGAAGGTCATCCTTTCGTAGCCAAAACCCTGTTTGCTTTTGTCTTTCCACTCGCTTTCAAATGAAAAAAACACCAACCCTGACAGTGTGCACCAGCCCACTTCACCAACTCAGAAATTAAGCATAACAAGCTCGGAGCAGGGGGNNNTTTCAGTTATTAATGTGTGTGCGTGTGCACGCGCGCGCGTTCGGCACAGCGCGCTTGCCAGCAGCTCTTCCACGAATGCTGGGCGGGTTGTTCTCAACGTGACCCGATGGCGAGTTAGCGAGCGCCCGGCGCGCAGGCTGCAGTCACACGGTGTTCGGGACCTCGGTGTGCTCACTCAAAGGAACACTGTCAACTACCTTTAATAGTGTTAAATATAATTTATCGATTCTCCATCGTTTGTAATAATAACCTCCCTGAAGCTCGAGAATAATGTTTTCTTTTCCCCTGCAGATTTAGTCCTGTCAAACATTTTTTTTTTCGCAGTGCTGCTAATAGACCTTGAAATTAACATTGCAGTTATGTTTAGGGTCTATACTGCGATTGTTTGTGCTGGTACACTCCACTCATCCATCAGCAAAGCAAAATAGGGGAAAGAAGACGCATCTGAGCCCCTTCCCACCCTGGGAAAAAAATGGGTCAAATCCTGCCCTTAGACGTAGGTGCGGAGCTCTCATTAAGGTCAGGGGGAGGCTGGCCGCCTGTGTGTCACTGAGGCAGAATTTGGCTGGGTGCTTGTTAGCCGATTGCAGCTGTAAAGCCAGAGGGAGCGTAAAATGTTGGGGAGTGTTTTAATACATCTTATATAAACACTAGCTGTTGGGGATTTTTTTATTACTCTGTGAGGTCAGGTACATTCAAAATAAAATAAGGTATCGACAATTCCCTAAGAAATTAGAATAAGCTTTAAAGTGAATTAAATTGGGGTCTAAACCGAATGACAGTATCCCTTTGAACAGTCGCATAAGAAAAATTACTGGGCTCTCAGTAAAATTGGAAGACTGGGTTTGTCAGGCTGACTTGTATTTAACAAAATGGCAGTTACTCCACTTTACATTAGCAATTAGCAATAAAAGAAGTTATTATTTACTTTGAACTTTTTTCCCCCTCTTTAACATAAAACTTCAGTAGAAGAGTTATGCTGCTATTAAAAGCACATTGTGTAGAGAACCTCTGTAAAACGCAGTATGTTTCAGGGTCACATCAGCAAGCGGGAACCAGGAAATATTTCAAGGGCCCCTCGTTACCTGCTAGTATCTCTTTCTTTCCCATGGAAAATGAGAAATGAGCTGGAATGTAAACAGGGGGAAGCAGGAGGATAAGAAATGCACCAGGAGCGCATTTGGGTTGGCCAAATCCTACGGCTTTGCGCAAGGCTTCTCCCTTCTGGGGAGGGGGTTTCCATAGCGTGCACGGAGCTGATGATGCATGGAGGGCTGACGCTGCAAAACCACCGGCGAGGGTGGAAGGGAGCAGGGAGAGGGTGAAGGAGTAGTATACACAGCTTTTCACCTTTCGGTCTCTATTCAGTTTACTTTCTGTGAGTGTTAGGAAAGCCCTCCACACAACACAACATGAGGAAATAGTCATGCTTGCAAAACCTGTGTGTATCTAGAAATTGCTAGAACTTCATCTGTATGTAGGGTTCCCATACAGGAAATAAAAGCTGAGTGATTTATGGCATTTTATTGCACTTCTTGGCCATTGCTAATGTTTTCTTCATTGAGAAATGGCAGAAGCTGCAATTTGGATTTTTATTGTGCAGTTTGCCAGCCTTCTCCCCATCCCCCTTCCCTCCTTCTTTTTCCTTTCCTGGGTGAACTTGCTTTGGGTTTAGGAGATGAAAGTTTATGGAGGCAGATGAGTGTCAAGGGGACTGAATCCAAACACAGAGCCAATGAGCATGTTGCCAGATTTTATCTACCCTCACTGAAAATACAGTATCCAGAAAAAGAAGAGTGATTATAAAGGAGAGTGACTTAGCCTCTAACTTACACAAAATTTCTTGGATGGGTTTCTGGTTTTCTTTTTTAAACAAACAAAACAATGTTTCCTGGTTGGCAGTTCCCAAAGTCTTTCCTTTTTTTCCCATTTTTTGGCACATTGCTGAAAGGTCATGCTGATGTATTTCCAAAACATGCTCATTGAGCACAGCTTTGCAAAAAATAAGAGCCTCTTTCTTTAAGGCCTGATCCTGCACTCATTTAAGGCAGAGACAAAATTTCAGCTGTTTGCAGGGATACAGGAGTAGAGCGTAACCACAGAATCAAACTCACTGGAGGATTAAATACAGGCTGAGTAGCACCAGCTACGCCTAAAGCCGCTGACACCATTATACAGTCCTGTTTACCATTGCTTGTGTCTGCCAGACTGTAATGGTTCAGGCTAACAATGTTCGTGCTACTTTTCAGCCTCAAGTCAAGATTTCTGACAATGAGGTGAGGGCTAAATCGGCTGTTTCTCATGTTAAAATAATCTAGTGATGATTCCTTTGAAAGTCCTTGTGCCCATGCACTTGGGGGAACGAACTTCAAACCCAGGGTGCTTTATTTCTGGGTTGCACCAAAATGTTGCCAGATGAAAATCCTTCCAAAGACTGCACTTTTCATATGCTCAGTGGGCTGCAGTTTTAAACTCTTGAGTTTGGTTAGACACCGTGCACCAAAATGCACGCAGACGCGGCTGCTAAAACTGAAGGTCCGTGAGCACGCTTTGCCTGCTGCTTCCCAACATTTGGGCATGCAGGCGTACTGTCTTGCAGCGTGTGTGCATGTACATATGCATGTGCGTGTGTATGTGTGCGGCTGGCAATGTTTATTCGGCTTAGGCAAGCAGGCAGGAGGACGGGTAAATGGACAAAGCGCTTGACTAGAACTCAAGGAACTTTCACTCTGTTCTTGGCGCAGCGTCAGGTTTCCTGCGTGACCTTGTATAAGTCACTTATTCTGTGGTGCACCTCAGTCGTCCTCCCCTGTAAGAACTTTCCTTCCTTCCAGTAGTGTTTTATAGTCAAAGTGCATTAATGCACTAAGCAGGAATTGGCCGGGGGGCAGAGAAGCGGGGTGGGTGTTACATGAAGACTTTCTTGATACTGTGAAGGGCCTTACATCCTTCCAGGTAACTTTATCAGAAGAACAACTAACATTACCAGTATTCACTGTTGTATTGTAGTAGTGCTCAGAGGCACTCGTCATAAATTAGGAACCCGTTGTGCAAGGTGCTGTGCAAGCAAAGGACCAAAGTATGATCTATTTGGCCTCAAAGTTATCATCAGCGGGATTTTCGTAATGCTGTATAAATCGAAGCCAGTGTCACAGATCTTCGTGCCCAGCACTTGTTTTCCTAGGGTTTTTATATTCAAGGGAACATAGTGTGAACTCAAGCACAAGCACTGAAAGTTTTAAGTACTCTTCTGATACAAAGCCTACTGCTCTCTCCTTTAGTTGTTTTCAGTAAGAAGTGAAATTTTGTTGGCTTCTGGATCAGGCTTTTATCTAAGGAGTTAAAGTAAACGCCAGTCTGTTGCCTTTAAACTACAGCCCTGATCTCAGTGAGTTTGCAGAGGGCTGAGAGGCTTCGAAAAGAAAGGCAGGTTTTTTGTCACCTTTGACACACAAACATCCCAGCAAGTTACCTTTTTGTTTATTCCACTGTAAAACTCCGCACACGCTGCTTTCAGGGTGCTTACCTTCCATAGCATGACCTTTCAAGCAAATATATCCCTTCAAACTTTGGAATTCAGTGAGGTAGAATTAAAATCATTGACCTTTCATTCTCCTTTCCTCTTAGCCCACCTCCCTCTCGTATGCTTTCCCTTTAATAACCAAGAAGCACATCTGCAGTTTTTGCCGTAAACACTGCAAAAAGCATTAAGGTTTTTAAGGTAACCTTGGCAAAATCCAAATTAGAAAACATACTGCAGTGATTCACATTTAACCTCCAAGTTATTTCACAGCATAGCTGACAGCCTGCATTCTTCAGAACTTTGTGTTGTTTGCTTTTTTTCTTCCCCTCTCTCACTGTAAGCAGCAGGACCAAAAAAAAAAAAAACAACCAAAAAAAAAAACAAACCCAAAAAAGCACAGGAATTTTTTCTCCATTGGGGGCCTGATATGTAAAACACACATGAAGAACTAGTTCCTTTTCTGGTCACTGAACTAAAGAGACACATTTCTTACAAGTTTAGAATAACTCTGTCAAATCAACAACAACAATAAACTCCCTGTTTCTTAGAAAAAGTTGCGTAGCTTTATTACTTGATGATTTAGAAGATCTTCAGCCACTCAGCCAGGAAAGAGCCTTCGCTATTTAAGTCATCATTTCCCAGCCCTGCCAGTGCCACCACCTTGGCTCATCCTCCAGAGCTGTAGGGGAGACAAAAGCAGTTTGGGGAGCAGGGGGGGGCATGCACCCTGAGAGCAGCCTGGAGACAGTCAGCCGGGATGGAAGGCATCGGCTCGGTCTCACTGAGAAAGCAAAGGCAAAAGAAAGAAAGATGCTACAAAGGGAAGGGGTGGGGTTCTGTTTTTCTCAGAAACGTGCTGCACTGTAGGACTGTGCCTTTTATTTTTGGCACAAATTGCTGTAGCAAATTATATAGCTTATCAGATGTGGTTTGTTAGGCTCAGTAAAGAAACCACTGCAAGGACTTGTTTTCCTTGTTGTCTGCACCCGATTATGAGATCGGCACAAATCAGATTCCTGATGTTGCACAGGAACAAGGTTGAAACTCCACGGGCCTTGTTTTTCCTGTAACTGAATTAAGCGTGATTGGGTTACAAACCAATTCAGCCCAATTGGGTTGATTCTTTTTCTGACTCTACACCAAAGTAGCCTGCCTGTTCACCTTGATGCACAGGGATTTATTAGTGAATAGGAAGCTACGTGCTAACTTCAATGACGGCATAAGCACACGCAGCTCCTCTTAAAATAGCAGAATGGGAGTGACGTGCCCGTGCTCCAGGGTTGCATTTGGCCCCTTAGTTAGATGTGAGAAGCCCCAGACTGCAGGATCAAATCCTGCAGGCCCCTCTTGTCTTCTCAATAGCCCAGACCAGCCCTGGAGGATGTAAATATGAATTACAGGAGATGCAGAAGGGTTTTCAGAGTACATTAATAAACAGGGCTTAGCTATGGCGACTAGGGAGCAGATACACATTTTATTCACTTCTCCTGGCTACTGGAAAAATAACCTTTGGTAAAAGGGTGGGCAGCGAGGCGATTAACACCGCCAATTAAATCCACTTGCATCTGGAGCTACATGCAGTGCCTCTCCCACACCAGTAAGACACTGTCGCCACTGAAACAGCATAACCAGTTTGCCCTGATGCCACTGGTTCCTGGTGAGCAGATCTACTCAACAGTGCACGGCGGGTACCAAAGGTAGAAAGGAACAAGAGGGAGAAGACAGGCCAAACACAAAATCCTCAGCCACCCATCTGTTTTCAGGGGAGGAGAGAAAATATTTCATTTTCTACCTGTAAAGAAAAATGGATTCATGTCACATCCTTCCTTGATTATCCCCAGCATTATGCAATTCAATAGATTTGCTGTCTTGATTAGACAGGCAGAATAGAATTTTAATTGTGAGTCTCTGGAAGGCAAAATGGAGAGATTTGTATGAAAAAATTGGGAGGCAGCAGCGTTATTGGAAGGCTGAGCTTTTTATAGTCAGTCTTTCTGCTTCATTCAACCATCTGCCTTTACTTGTGCTCTGCTGCTTGGGGTTGAGAAGTTGCTGGCTTTAAAGATGAGCCTCAAAGTTTAACCAGATAAATAAATGTGTGCGAGATCTCTCCCTACTAGCAGAACACCCTTCAGCATTCCAGCTACACGTTGACAAAAAGATTGTTTTAATTTTAGCCTTATTTTTACTGTTTATCAAACAGAACTGATGCATGTGGTGGCTTGCATGAGTCACAGTTAAAGGAAAGTCCCTTTCAAAAAGGCCTGAGAAATGTAGACAGAAGAAACTATTTTACTGGGGGGCAAAGAGAGAATTTTTTTTTTTTTATATGCATGCTTATAGATATATTGGTAGGAAGGGGAGCTGGCTGGCCTAGGCCAGTGTTTGTGGGTCAGGGAAAAGATTTGAGTGTCTGAGTCAGCAGTCAATGATAATTTAAGGAATTTGGGGCTTAGTTCATGCCAGAAATTAGAGCTGAACTCAGTCCAGGACCAGGTGCAACCAAACATGGCTTTTCGGATACCTTTATTCTAGGTCAGCATTGAGTTGTGTCAGTCCTATTTACTGTTTAAAGAGGTGGGCAATAAAGCCAGAAGTCCAGGTAGACACAGAACAGTCTGAGAGATATGTGGTAGTCTCCCCTCCAGGGATTCAACCCATTTTGGGATGTTAGTCATCAAACAGTGATTTTGACTGAGGTATAATTGTCTCCCTGTCTTCTTAATCATAAAAGCTCTGGCAACAGAAAACATCAGTTCCACAGGTTCATACATGGATTGTCCAGAATTCAAATACACTAATTCCAGCCCAAATAGTCCATACTCTGAGATATGTAAGGTCCCTGGTTTAACTCACTATGAGCAGGCTCTTAACCATTCAGTGATGCACTTTCTCACTGTGAAAAACTTTAAAAGCACGTTGGGTGCATTCCAACAGGAAAAATAGTTGCAACCATAAACAGTTTCATAGGGCTGGGAAAATGTCCCCTGCCCAGATCTCACTTTTTCCATAGGTGGAATAAATATGAAAACATCTTGAAATACACTGTTGCTACTAGACAAGTGATTTACATTGCTGGATTTGAGTTTTCAGTATTCTGTTCTTGTCTATAACATGACCCTAGAGACCCTAGTGTAAGTCCGGTTAGTCTAAACATCTAAAAACTCAGGAAGTTTAAACTTTTTGATCTGAAAAATTACGCTGGAACTCTCCAAAGACTGTTGAACATAAGGAGATTTCAGGAATTTCTAAGTTCTCATTGGAAATATTTGCATGCAACACCTTGTTATCTGCCTTTGCTACGGTCTTGGCAGTACAGCTGAGACTGGCTGGCACTCAAGCACTGTCCAGTAATATGGACACCTTTCTTTCAGCTACTGACTCCCTCTTTTGCAGTGATCCCTGACAGTACTTTCATCAGCAGTGCCATGTCTGCAGATGGGAAAGGGTTGCCCCATTTTTGCACTAGCTTTGCTTGGTGTCATCTCTACATCCACAGAGAAGGCACAGCCACTAATTGAAATGTCACTGTTTCTCCACCATTTTTCACTTCTGTAGGTTTGCAATTATGCGGCTCTTGTGAGGACTGAAAAATCCGTGCCATCACGTACTGAATGGTGTTTTGTGGGGAAACAGAAACACTGTTTTTTTTACAGAGGTCAACTTACTCATCACATGACTTTAGAGATCATCTAGTTCCAACCCCCCTGCCATGGGCAGGGACACCTCCCACTAGAACAGGTTGCCCAAAGCCCCATCCAGCCTGGCCTTGAACACTGCCAGGAATGGGGCATCCACAACTTCCCTGGGCAACTTGTTCCAGTGCCTCACCACCCTCAGAGTGAAGAATTACTTCCTTATATCTAATTAAATCTACCCTCTTCCAGTTTGAAGCCATTACCCCTTGTCCTATTGCTACATGCCCTTGTAAAGGGCCTTCCAGGCCCCCTTTAGGTACTGGAAGTCTGCTAGAAGGTCTCCCTGGAGCCTTCTCTTCTCCAGGCTGAACCACCCCAACTCTCTCAGCCTGTCTTCATAGGAGAGGTGCTCCAGCCCTCTCATCATCTTCGTGGCCCTCCTCTGGACTCACTCCAACAGGTCCATGTCCTTCATATGTTGGGGGCTCCAGAGCTGGACACAGTACTCGAGGTGGCGTCTCACAAGAGCGGAGTAGAGGGGCAGAATCACCTTACTCGACCTGCTGGCCATGCTTCTTTTGGTGCAGCCCAGGATACATTTTACTTATAATGTTTTCTCTTACCTCAAAAAATAAACTGTTCCTCCCGGGACTGTGCTTATACTTCATGTGGAGTTTTCTTCTTGAAGGAGCGTTGCAGTAGGAAGGTAGAAAGCAAACTTACCTACAGCAAAAAGTGGCTATAGAAATTGTTATGAAACTACATAGACTTTCAACATTGCCAAAATATCTGTAAATCTCATTTCAAGGCAGGCATAACAGACAATTAGGGACTGACTCAAGGAAAGACGTGCCCTTATACAGCAAAGCACTTAAGTATCTGATTATCTTCAGTCTTGCCTTTTACCTAAGCATTTATTTATACACTTTGCTAAGCCTGGTACTGAGCAAGAAAAGCTCATCTGAATTTAAGGCACTTTACTGAGAAGATCAAGATAATATTTCAACTGATTAACCAGACTTAAGGGCTTCTCCTTCACAGCGATGCAAAGGACATGCCGGTACAACTGAACTCAACAAGAACTGCAAATGCTTGCTGCTACCTCTGGAAAATTATTCCTTTTTCCTTGGGATCTCAACTTGGGTTCCCGTGCCTGATGTTAGGCACCTGCATATGGAAATGTTATTTGCTGTGTTAAACCCTATCAGTTACTATTATTACAGGGGTTAAGCAAGCAAGTTCAGAACGTGAACTTGCACAAACAAAATCCCATGCACAGAGCAACGGGCCATCTACAGCATCAAAGAAAATGTACGGTCCAGCTGTTTGATGGCCTCTCCTTTCTGTGCCTCACAGAATTAGTACTGCTGTGCTTAATGATAACACATTTATCTAACTACACAGAAATAGATGTTAATTTTAAAATGTATCAAGTGTAAAAGAGAGAGGAAAGGAGAAAAGAACTGCTGCAACCTTCTGTTTGTGAACTTTCTAAATTTTTATTCTAAACACGAGTCTAACATCATTCATGGAAATACCAGCTCAGCACTGTTGAACAGCAGTCTGTTTCTTTATATTTATTTTGCCCCCTCATATTTTCTTCCATTAAAGTTTAGCAGTGTACACAAACAAACTGCAATAAGAAAAAAAAAGACAAAAATGAAACTCATAAAAAGGCAGGCAATAGAAGTGACCTTTGCCACTCCTTTGATAGTATTTTGCACATTTCTCTGCTAGTGGCTAAGATTTTTTTTACACTTTCAGGCAACCGTAGATGATAACATGAATAAAATTGTATGGTGTCTCATGAATTTAACAGAAACATTTTAGAGGCAATAATTGCTCTTTCTGGAGTGTACCTTAATTTAGAGATGGATTTTTTTCTGGGATTTATGTAGCAGTATATTGTATACCATGTAAGGTAGGCTTTTAAATCTGCCTCCTCACATGCACACATATTTGAAATGTTTGCCTTCATACATACAGTAGCACAAACATAAGTATGCAAATTCATAGACAAGAACATGCACATACACAAGAACATGCAACAGGTTACATGTGTATATGTGAATAAATCCATGTTTGAAGGCAGATATTTGTGTTGTGCGAATGCAGAAATTTCAAATTATTATACCCCTAATTAGATCTTATTTTGGTATTACGTGGAGCCACAATGAATTATAAGCAAAAGATGGCACTCTAAGGGAAAACATAGGAAATGTTTGTGACTGACCTTCAGCGCTTTCCAGGAGTAGAGGTTATGGGTAAATTTTTTGTCTATTTGGGATCACCACAAACCTCTGATTAGCAGAAATAACCAGATGCTGACTGCTTTGTGGTTTTCTTCCTTTAAATACATGCCCAAGGAGAAAACACTCTCTCATTAATGACATGCTAAGGAAGCAGAAACATAGCATCTACTTGGACCGTCTTCATCTGCTACAACAGGCTAGCAGCCCATTGTATTAGTTATGGTAGAGAGTGCAACAAATAGATTTATGCAGCTGATGGGCCCATTCCTTCCATTGGCCAAAACATTTTCTACGCATGCTGTGCATGGTGCAGGCAGCACTATATGCTTAACGTTCCTCTTCACCGATGTAACCACACGAACATGCTACAGCCGGTGACCTAGTCACACTCTGCTATGGCTTGCTTAATAACCTGGGGACTAGAAGCCAGGAATTTTATTCCTTTTTCTTCCACTTGCTGGCTTTCCCTTTTTCCTATCCCACAAATTTAACTGAGATTTCACAAATTTTCCCACTCTGCAGTGAAAGGAAACCAGCCCTGTGTAAGTTTTTCCACACACAGTCGAGGCTGGCCCATTGCATACTAGCCTTCAGATAGGGGCAGTCAGCCAGGACATAATACTTTGTGCATCCAAGTCCCTGGATGGCCGTTGCCCCAGCTGCTAAATTACAGCCAGAAGACTCAAGCCTGGGGGGGATGCTAATTGTAGTCCCCTGCATTGAGAACATCAACAACAGATTGTCACTGGACCAGCCTTAGGACCCTGGCCTCCCACATCCCACATGAGTTGGTTGACCAGTGGGCTGCTGACCTAGCTAGAAACTCTTCCTCTGCTGCAAAGATATTTAATCAGTAGCAAGAGGTGGAGTAGCTAAAATGGAGGAGCAGAGGACAAAGAGCAGCACAGTAGCCCAGTGCTTACTGCATATGGACACACTGCTTACTTCATTTGCAGCAAGGCAGAGAGGTAAACCCATGTCAGCTGTATCTAGGCGAGCTGTGGAGACAGTTTTCATTAACCAAAGAACCAACTCTGTTAGCCTTTTTCACATTCACTGTTCCTTCGAAAACTATTCCCATTTCAGTTGGGTACCTGTAGAAAAAGTAACTGTTTAGCATGAGAATGATGGGCCAAGGACCCCTACAACCTAGGCATAAAGGACTAGGGCTTTTTCATTTCTTTTTTCTCCTCCATGTGTCCTTCTGTGAGTCCCTCCCTGGAAATGGAAATGGTGTATTGTAATGCAGATTTCCTGCAGAATCTCACAGATCACTCTCTGCAGGGATTTCACTCTTCAGCTGAAATACTTTTCAGCCAAGGTATTGTTCATTTATTCAACAGCTTTATTTTTAAACATGGAATACTATAACTGTGCATTACTAATTCCTTTTAAAAGTATTATAGTGTTTATTTTTTGATTGAGGCTTGAGGGCTTAAGATCATTTAGCTGAGTTTTGTTGGGGTCTTTTTTACTCCATTATTTATGAATTTAAAATACAATATGAAAGGATCAAAATAAAGTAAAAGACCTCAAAACCCCACTAGTCTTGTTTTCCTTTCTTCAGTCCCAGCACCCAGTCTGTTTTCTCTTTCATGCTTTCCACAGAGAACCATTTTCTTTAATGTAATCACTGGCTGATTGACTCTTGCCTCTGTTTTCACTTTCCTCCTATTTGTGGAGGTCAGAGAAACAGCAAAGGTTTCATTTAACTTCTCATTAGAGACCACACTTTGGCCCCAAAGCACTCAAGAGTCCAGAGCCCGCCAGAGAAACACCGTCCACCTCAGCCCGGAGCCAAGGTGTACGACCAGAACTGGGAAGCAGGGAAAGCTTAGATCCTGCCCTGAATTCACCCCCAGGAGCAGGTCTGGTCTTTGCCCTGGGTCACCTCATGCTGAAGTGACCAGCGGATGGTCTTCTTCAGCAGCACAGTGGCATCTCCCTCCCAAATGGTTTCAAAAAAGAGTCAGACAAGTCAAAAGGAGTGACATGACGGCAAAGAACCTCTCGCCCCCCAGCAGGTAAAGGCAAGATCTGTGCCCCAGTGCTACTTGTGCAGCTGGTGCAGACGGAAGTTTTTGTAAGCATCTAAGCTTTTGTTCTGCAGCTGCTTCACAGAGATTAATCCAGGTTTTGTGGAGAAAGGGGAAGACTCTGACCCACAGAAAACAAGACGCCTGTGGAGGAGGGAGAGGGGAATGGTGATATTCCCAGCACTGTAAGCAAACTTTGGGCCTGAGCCTACTGTCAGCATCTGCCATATATGCTGTATGCCTCACCCATGGCAACGCTTCAGCAGTGGGAGAATGCATTTGTCCTGGGCCTGTTCCTAGTATGTATGTCAACCCACACTGTAGCCTGGAGAAATCAGCGCTGCCCTCGCAGTTCAAGTTTGATGGTAGAACGGGGCAGAATGGCTCGGGGGATCTAATGAAAATAAGCCCTGAACTACACTGCTTGGGGATCAGATATTAATTCTTTAAATGATTTAGTACAATTTAGCCTATTTCAAAAAGAAGAAGGAAGGTTTGTCCTTGTAATAATGGCTACAGCACACAAAATTTCCAGTCTGGCTTGTGGAAAGGTCCTGAAGCATTACACTGATGTTCAAGAAGATGATTCCACCTTACCGTAGCAGAACAAAGTTTGACTTCCATAGACATTAATAGGTCTCAGACATACTTCACTAGGGAAGACTTCATCCCACTGAAAGCAGAGCATGGGATTGGGAATCTTGCTGAATCAGAGCCTCCAAAAAACCTGAGTTGCACTACTGCTCTGGAAATAATGACCACAGGTATGTTTTTATATCTCCAAAATAAAAAATATCAGAAAATGCAAGGGAATATTTAGACTTTGGTTAAGAAACCCTTAACAGAAGAAGTATTTGCTCTGGGCTAATAACAGTTGTAATCCCTTACATTATCTTTATGTGCTAACCTCTGCCTTAAAATGTGCATGGGCAATTTCCATTGATGCATGTAAACATAAATTATTGAATAAAGAATAATTGATTTAGAATTGTGAAAAATCAGCAGCCTTGCAGAGAAAAGGGACAGCAGTAGACAGATACATTTTAAGTACTAATGACTCTGCCTTTTGAGAGTAGCTTTACCCAGTGTATAATGCATGAGTGGTAAAATAGGTCAAACCCTGGAAGCATCCACATCTTTGAAATCATTATGAATACAATGGTTTTACTGCATCACCAATTGCATAAGAGCTCCAAAGCAAAGCCGTATGTGGAATGCAAAACATAATGAAAATCCTTGCTCTTGTGTCGCAGATTAGAGAGCTACTACAGATTTTGGATCCTTTCCCAATTTTAATACAGTTACATTCCTGTGGCCGGTACTTCTACCTTTTCCATTTGTGTGTGTGATAGGAGTTTGTTCCTTTGTGCTTTTTGTATCGTTCATAAGATTTCAGCTATTTGTGGTACAGGAAATTTGGCATGTTAGCAATGTTAGTAATTTTTATGCAAAGAAAAGTTTGGCCGTCCCGTTTGTATTCTGCTAGGGCTTTGGGGGGGAGGGCTTCATCCCATGATATCCCATCCCCCACAAACAGGGGAAGCTTGTTCGCTGCCTACCTACCACTACAGCTAAAGTTATGTCTGTGCCAGGTAATGAAAAGGCTTTGTTATTTAACAGGCAAATAATAGAGAGCCTTTGTGCAAGGATAATTACAGTGGTTTGGATATTCCTGGATTAACTCTTGGGGTGAACATTCATCTCAGTAAATCACTAATAAATATACATTAGCACCATGTCTCTCTCCATTTTATACTCTGGTCATCTTTGTCATGCTACTCACAAGTTTATCTGGGGCTGGTTTTGTAGTACAGGCTTCAATACCCTTTGCCTATCTTTGCTGTACAACTGTAACAGAATAATCACAACTTCCTGCATTTTACATCAACCAATCCGTCTTCTGATAAAGCAGCAATGAGGTTGCGTAGCTTGCTGGCTACTGGGAAGAGTAACTGGTAAATATTTGCACAGCACTTCGAAGAAGTAGGACCTGACTCATCGTGGCGTTACTTCAGTTTTACGTCAGTATTAACCATTTTAATTCATGTCACTATCATCTTAAACACCAGCTGCTGAGAATTGGGCCCATAAAGGGCCACGTGCCATTGCTGCTCTTCTTGCACTATTTCGTATTAGTTATTTTTGCTGAGTTATCCATTGCCTGAGCCAGTTCACCATCCAAGTTGACGAAGGGGAGGTTCTGGGAATAAGGGAGGGGATGCAGGATGGTGGCAGACGTGAGTGGCAGCCACCGGAGATGCCTGGCCAGAGAAGCAGGAGTCACATTTGCCAAGACCTCTTGCTAGTGTGAAAACACTTCATGTAAAAGACTGGTTCCTATGGAAAGAAGAAAAGCGTTGAAATTGTATAAAGAGCCCTAAATACTGACCACAAAGATGTGCTGCATCTCATGCCTTCATAGTTTATGTTTGTGAAAGTCAACACGAGCCCAAGCCTTCGCTGTGTATGTCACAGCTCCTTATTTCGCAGGATGACCCACAGATACAGGCAATAACATTTTGTCCAGTACTGCTGCCCTGGCCCTTACGTCTGACTGAAGAGTTTTTGATGAAAATCAGGAGGCACAAGGTCCAAATATTTATCTTATACTTACAGATAGTATTATTTAAAGTAAATTATGCTACCTGACAGCTCCTCTTAGTCAGAGGGTTACAAAATAGCCGTCTTTGAAGGAAAAGTAACACACAAAAGTTTATAGAGGGAAATGAAGAGTGGGAAAGAACTGCCATGATTATGGAATAAGCGTGCTGCAAAATTGCTGTGAAAATTGGAAATCCATAATTTTATTGCCAAACGTGGTTTTGCCTTACAATAATAGTCATGAACAGTGGAGACGGAAAAAAAAAGACCCATTAGGTCATTTTTTCTGTCTTCTTGTTAATTAAGAGTGTCTCCCAACAAGGATCTTGACTGTTTTGTTCATTTTAAAAATAACTAAAGCAATGAGGGTTCAACTTGTTCCCTTGGGAGACCGTTCAGTAGACTAACAGACCTCACTGCTATGAAATTTTTCCTCATTATCAGCATGGATTTTTCTTTCTTCACTTTCATCCTGTTACTTTTAGTTATACCTGCTTGGACTGTTTCTATAGTACATCCAATTCCATCATTTCATCTTGTGTAAGTATTTCTTTCCTGGGGCAGATACTGGGCTAAATCTGAGCTTCAGTAAAGAAACTGGATGTAATCTCAGAGTAGCGATTGGCTATAACAGACCCTATTTTTACTACATATTGAGCACACAAACAAAGAGAATTGCTATTTAAATTCTGAATGGGAAATCCGAAAACCATTTTTTTCCTTCAAGCACTTCTTTTTTTTTTCAAGTATATGGCTGCCTGCTTCTCAAATCCACTTAAATACTTCGAAAGCAGCTTGCAGACACCAGATTCTTCCCCTCCAAGAAAACTGAACGGACATGCTGGAGCTGCAGATCACAGTAGTTCACATTTAAAGGGAAGGAATGTCTTTTATTTACTACAGGACCAATACCAGACATGTCTTTGCTCAAATAGTTAGCTAAGGGTGAATGTCCTCTATGCAGAAGGTCACAACAGGTTATGTACCACTTAAGTCTCAATTATGCTCTATTTATACCTCCCTCTCAAACTTTCTCTAATTGGGAGATTCTGGGAATTTTTCTCCATTTAGCCATATTTTGGGTATTTCACTGTCTCTTGGAGAAGTCAGTTGTAAGAAGAGCCAATTAAACATTATCAATAACGGTGTGAGGTAGACCTAATGTATAGCAAGAGAAAACAGTGAAAGGCACTTAAGTAATGTAGTTAATTATTATTATGCACGTTGTTCCTCTTTCTTTTCACCCATTCTCAGGTTTCTAACAACTTTAACGTTCAAGCCCCTGTAAAGAATGTGAAGGCTTTATTGAAAAGTCCCTTTTTTGCTCAGAAATCAGAAAAAGACCCACAACAGTCTTCCAGCCAAAGCTAAACAGGAAGAAAGTGAACAACAGTCATATGAACAAATGCATTTCAAAAGCTTGATATTAACCTTAAATTGAGCTAATAATTATAAGGATTTTCCTGCCATTTCTCTGAGATATTTATCTTTCTATTTGAAATGTGTGCTCCATAAAAGGACATTGGTCTCGACATACACCTTATTTCAAGTTGACAAATTTCTCAAGAGGGGAAAAAAAATAGGACAAAATATTCACACCTGTAGCCAGACTCCTAAATCTGTGGCCAGGTGCCCTAAAGAGAAACTACAACTTATGCAGAAGATCCAATACTTCTGATCAGCTAGTTGTCGCTTTTTCTATGTTGTTAATTGTCAGGGGGGAATAATTGTGTCAAAAATACACTTCTAGATCCTTGCTTCCTGTTTCTGGCCAACTCCTCCCTTCTTTTATGTTTTGCAGTTCAGATAAGTGAAATACTTTCTGATTTGCAAACTACAAGCTTGTTCCCCCCAACTGACCCTTGATCTTGTGAAAATAAATTCCATCTGCTCAACTTTCCCTATGTTATACACGTTCTGGGTTGAGCGAGTACTCCAATGTGAAGCCTCTGGATCTAGTCAGCTGCATGGCAGTGAAAAGAATGAGTGGATTACTGGTGTTAAAAAAATCAAACTGAAATTAAATAAATGCTTAAAACTACATTAAAGCATATGTGTAGTGTACTTCATGTGAAAGCGCAATGTATCTGCGTTCTACAGAATGGTATAATGCACCTGTGAACTTCCTAGGCTTGCTGTCTGTGTGCCAGACCCTTGAAATGAGCTAGTGTGAAAAATGTTCTTGTGGCTTCATTTCCTCTGCAGGGTTTTGGGTTAGGGTTTTTGTTTTGTGGTTTTGCCTTTTGGGGGTGTTGGTTGTTTTTCACTCCCTTTAAGCAATTAAAAATGCAAGGGAAAGAAATTCATCAGTTTAAGACCCTCAACGAGCAGGTTTACTATCCTCCATACACATTCTTACCTTGTGTTTGCCACCATTTCCGAGCTCTGTCTATTACTGCATGAAGCAATCTGCTTTATCATTCTCTCCTAAGAGCAGTCCGGACAGTATGGGGTTTGGTTTAGAATATTTAAGTATTACATACAGAGTCCTGTTGTATCAGTTTGTATTTAAAACGGCGAGTTCAAAGAACTGATGATGGTAGAATTTGTGGTAGCCTTTAGCTCTTCTGGATATATCCTCTACAGTTTGGGCTATCAAGCAGGAAAGCTCTGTCACTCATTAACTTAATGCTGAATGTCCTAAACAAAGATGTGAGCCAGAAGTGCCTGCAAGGGTTGCTCTCAATGCAAGGCACTCGTTCCTCGAGGACCTCATGATTTGCAGCACTTTTTCCAGGCAAAGGACACAGGAAAAAAAAGCCCAGACTGAGATGAAGCTTTACCATTCTCCTATTCTTGCACGAACGAGAGTAGGGAGCTTTAGAGAATGTTCTTAGAGGCACGTTTCCCCTATTAGTCAGATATCCCCAGTTTTCCTTAGGAGCTTTTAGGGATCCTTACATTAAAAGATGTGTAGTGGTCGAGACTGCTGATGTGCTAGAAGCTGCACGAGGGCTCCCAGGGACCATGATTCTCTCCAGCCTGCAGCACTGAAAACTTAGGTGACTTTGTAGCTCTCAGGGAGACTATTTTGAAACTGCATGAAACAAATTATTCTGCAAAATAATTTCCACAGTCAAAAGTTGGAGATATTAGTCCATAAATCAAACCCGTATTGCATTCAGTCCTTCTACTCTATTTCTCTCCTTGAAGGCATTCAAGCAAACCCAGGCTTCCCTACTCCAAACAGTAAAGTTAATACCAGCCTCCTAAACTAATTTGAGAAGCCTGTTTGGTTGCGGTTGTACCACAGGACAAAAGTAAAGTTGTTAGTGATCATCAGATCCTTCGATTCTGAAAGTACAGACGACTCAAATATTTAGCTGGGTTTCTGATGTCTGCTATTTCTGGTAAGCGCTAATGTTTTCGAGAAGCCCCGTAGATAGGCTTGGCAGTCTTCATTTACTCCAGAAAGGATTTTGTGTCATCAGTTACACCCTAAAACACAGAGGCTCACAGCAGCCATGGAATCTGACCTTTGCAATAATGTTGCTGACGTAAGGCAGCAGTATATATAGATTTATATAGTGGCTTGACCAAATCTATACAAGTACTACTACAGTTCCAGCTTTTCAACAGTAGCTTAACAAGACAGCAATAACGACAACAACAAAAAGACTTCATAAAACACTACAGGATGTTCTTAGCAAGATTCTAACAAAATCTGGTGATACACCAAAGCAATCAGTCTTACTTCGTCTTCGGACAAATTAGCAGGTTAGGTGGCTTCAATTTACTGAAGGAAAGCCTTGTCTTATTAGCTGCATCTGAGCAGCCCTTTCTCTCAGCATCACTAACTGTGGGGCAGCTCCAGCAAAAGTACCTGTAGTTCCCAGTGCAAACTAGTAGAGAGAAGTTCCCAGCAGGTTCCTGGACACTGTTTTGTCTAAAGCAACTCAGCCATTCTGTGCAGCAAAGCAGCTACCACGTAAGACCTCCTGGGTTTGCTGTGACCAGAGGGGCTGCACCGCTGTTAGCAATGGGGAGGGATGGGGACAATATTCAGGGAGAAAGATAAAAAAAAAAAAAAAGGAAAACCCTAATGAAGGCAAGGGTATGGAAGTGACAGTTCAAACCAAGAAGCAGCTCCAAAGCTGTATTGCTACTTTCAGAATCCTTTAAACGTGCGAAGAAAAGCATGAATTCAAATTAATCAATTGTCTTTTAAAGTAGCTGAGGTAGCACTCTGACTATTACCTGTGCTTTTAGAGTGCATCTCAAATGTGTCATTCAGGCTTCTGAAGACAAGAAAGATACGAATGAATCACCTTGTTACAAATTAATCACCCTGGGATTAGGGGTAAAAATTTCAAAAGCACCTTAAAATGACTTAGAAATCTAATTCCCATTTTCAGAATTGACTTAGGCAGTTACATTCTGACTCTAGTCAAAAGTCAATGGAATGATAGCTCCTAAATCACTCTAATGCATCCAAAAATGTTACCCGTTTCTACATGTAACACAACACCAAGCCCTTCTGCAGTCCCGTTTGCCCTTCAGTGCGTGTCCCAGGCTTCTGCTTTTTCATCCCTGATTTCAGTCCACATTTACCATATGTTGTGCTTTCATTTTCATTAAACATTTTGAAAGATGGAGGTTTCAAACAGTGAGCTACTCATTCATTCATCTTTCCACACAGAAACCTAGCATCACTAAAACACCATTTTCAGACTATTATTTTTAACTAATGAGAAAGAAAATGTTTTTCCTGACACTGACAGCAAAATCCGTCCACCCATTTTTATATTTTACAAGATGCTATAGCCTGTACCACTGTCACATCTCAGATTACCTGTATGTTTTGGTCTTCTTCCCATTGTGTGCGCTTTTCTTAAACTACTGAGCAATCAAAGGATAGCCAAAGTATCCTTTGTGTCCTAAGAGGGTAGGGCAATAGTTGAGCTATCTGGATGCTACCGCTCTTCCACTGACCAGATTATGATAATGTCCCTTTTCCTCCTTGGGGTATTGGAAAAATCTTTTTATTTCTCCACCTCTGTTCCCCTCCAGCCTGTGGCTGTCACGTCCATTGCATCTGCAACATTACGTTGGTAGCACTTCTATCATAAATGTCTGATTCCACTGTGACACACACTGTAGAAAATAAACTAAGGAATATGTATGTCTAGATTACACCTATTCACTAGCGTATACGAACGCAGAATCTTGCTCTCTGATACAAAAAAGATGAACTTCCCAGTGCTAGTGAATGACCAGTTAGAGAAGGGAATTAAGATAGGGCAGGGAGGCAGTGAACAAAAGCAAAAATCACATTCAGATCTGAAGGAAAATGATGTTCACAGTAAGTCGGCAGTCATCCCGGCTTTCAGCTCCTTTTATGATTTCCCCCCCTCTTTATTGCTTTCTTCTGAGTTCTTTTGCCCAAGTCTCTGTATTTTTCACTCTTTTGTCCTCTTCCCTAGACAAAAGCACAGGACTTGGGGAAAAGGATCGGGGAAGGGGAAATTCCTATCCTGACATTTATTTCTTCAGTGACCTTGACAAAGTCACTTAATTTATTGTTTCCCTCGCTGTAACAAAATGGCCAGGAATTAAAACGGAGTCTTTTTCTAACATTCGCAACTGCTGTGTGATCCAACCCTATCCGGGCAGTCTGCTTTGAAACCCCAGACAAAGTTAGCGCAGATTCAAGCTGTAATTGTTATCAGTAATGCCTCCCTTCTAGACACACTTTCTGCGGCGGTCAATACCTGTTCGGCAGCCGGCCATGGTGGGAGAATAGCAATCACCGGAATAAACGCTACGCCCTTTCTCCCAAGCCTGTTGCATCTCAATAAACTCTGCAGTGTCTCCGGCGAAGAAGGGGGAATTCAAAAGGGTGGTCCCAAATCGGGACTGTGAAGGGCTTTGCATTCAGAATAAGACACTATGGGAGTATCATGATGACAGCTGCACTTACATCACTGAAAATAATTATTCTGATCCATGAACACAAGCTAAGCCATAAGAATGGTCTTGTAAGCAAGGTCTGTTTTAATAGAAACATAAGTATTATGCATTACAGTCGATTATAAATTGGTTGTAATTTTCTCCTGACACTCTGTGAATTAAACTAGTTAGGATACCAAAAAAAATAACAAATGCCAGAAAGCAGAAAGCAAGCTCAGTGTCTGAAGGTTAATGATTGCTCATGAAAGCTACAGAAATAAATTATCTGCCTAGGGACACTGTCACATGATCGGCACAAAAGCTGCAACAGCCGAAAATGTTTATGTAGAGAAAAAAACACTGTCAGCATCGCAGGGCCCTTCCCCCACCGCTGAGCCAGAGTCCTGAGCCAAACAGCTGCTCCTGACTGCTTACATTAAACTAATTTGTGCTGCAACATTGCAGCTGCTTAATTTTTAGACTGAACTTTATCACCAATAAGTGTTACAATAACAAGTGATCCAGCCCCATCTCTGAAGAAACAGCAAGTTCCTCAACAACAAAGGCAGCTTAAGGTGCCCCCAGTCAAGACAGAAGTAAGAAGACAATGCCCAAACCGGAATTTTAAATCATAATGGCCTAGTCTTGTTTTTGCCGGGAAAGGCTTAAAAGGTGCGTTTGCTCCTAAATTAACCAGGGAGGGGTCAGACTGTGCTCCCAGGCAGGTAGGGGTTGTCCCACCCCGATGTTGGGGAACCAGTGGCCGATAACCACTGCGGAGGCTGATGGAGCGGCAAGGTGGAAGCACGGTGGGGTGCTGGGGCTTCGGGGGGTGGGC
>VZSZ01008539.1:653270-697031 GCA_013398815.1 Ibidorhyncha struthersii
TTTGCCTGTTTTTTTGTTAAATTCAGTTTTTTTTTTAAAAAAAAAAAAAAAAAAAAAAGGACCACTTAAATGCACTGGTCTTAGTTATTAAGAAAACAAATTGAGACAGGGGAAAATAAAAAACCACGGAGAGAGCAATTATACAGTTAAACAAAAAGCTGTAGTTGCTTGCAGGGGTTGCAGATGGACTGTTTGCCAGTGTGCGCCTGGGGAGGAAGAGAGGCATGGGGAATCGGGAATGGGAACCAAGGGGTGCTCCAGCAGCGCACCCCACCTTCTCCACTCTTCCAACGACCAGCTAGGAGGAGGAGATGCTAAATGACATGATGGCTTCTTTCTGTTACATTTAAAAGCATAAAATAAAGCCAGAATCCCTTGAGGCAGGGTGGCTTTTGGGGTTTTAATTAAAATAACGTTAGTCGGACTTCTACCCAACAGCAGGAGCTGATGGTATCTGGATCCTGTTTTATTCCCCCCCAAATGTGTAAGAATAGGGGTGACTGGATAAACAGGCCCCAGGGGGGGTTAAACTGCTATTCACGGAGCAAAGCTGCAAATGGAAAAAATATTTTAAGAAGGAAAAAGTGGGATAAAGGAGAGAATAGCAAAGTCCCTTGCACCCTTACCAGATCTTCCTCTCAAGTTTGGCCTTTAAACCTTTAAAACTTTATGGATTTCTTAAAAGAACACCTCTGAAAGAATAACACAAGGGATAAGACCCAGCTACAAAATGGGAACTCTCATCTGTACAACACAGGAGAGCAGCGTGAGGGGATAATTGCAAGTGAGGTGAAAGAAAAAAGAAGGAAAGACTGTCTTAAGGAGTGGTTTGAATCAGGAGTTGTAGGGAAAACAGGGATATTGGAAGAGGAGGCTACCTCAGGTCCAGAGGCTCTATGCCACAAGCCAGAAGGAAACCAAAGGAGGAATCAAAAGGAAGAGGAAGCACACTTGGAGGGACAGAGGTAGAGATTTACTTATTAAATAGGACTTTTTTAAGTGAAGGAGCTTAAATATGCAATGGGACCAAAAGCAAGTATGGGGATTCAAAGATAACTTGTAGAAAATTTTCTCTCTCTAAAATTTCAGAGTCCCAGAATTTATTTTTATATCCCCAAAAAGCCCAAACCAAACCCAGAAGTCTAACTTAACAATGACCTTTATAAAACTCATTCGGAGCACAGCCTCCTTGCGCAGTGGCAAGGTGAGGAAGGAATTACCCCAGGCACAGAAGGCAGGTTCAGCGCCGGCGGCGAGTTGGGCGCATGGGCAGGGGGCTCTGCACGCCTCGCTCATGCCTGAGCCCCTGCCTCGGCCACTGCATCGTTCCAGGGGAAAGGCTGGTGTTCTCCTGCCACCCAAATTCTCGCCCAAGACCCGAAAACATTTCCAGCCAAATACAGGTGAAACTAAGTATGTGTCTATAAAAAGATTTGGTTTCACTGAATCAACATCTTCCAATATTTTTCAAAAAAAAATCCAGGCCAGCATAATATTCATGAGAACAATGAATACTCAGTCAGGTCTGCACAGAGCACACGTATACATTTATATGATTCACTTATGATTATACTGAGTGACCTCTAATTCATTCCTTTACCCTTTTTCCTCCAGATGCATTTGCACACTGACAAACCATTTTCTTTTTAAATCAATTGGCCAGGGAAAAGGTTTCCTCCATCTGCAGAAATTCCTACTCTCACCATCCAATAAATTTACCCAGCTGTCATTGTGGAGTGACATGGCAAAATAGCACATTCAGTAAGAGCCATGTGAGAAATTAACTGTGTAAAAAAATAACTTTATCAAGCATCTTTGACCTCTGCATATTAATCCTGCTCTCTGGGACTTAGTTTAATATTTCAGGGTCATAAGAAGTTCCAAAAATCTTTGTTTTTCTTCCTCCCCAAATTACTTCTAAGGACAAAGACAGACAAAATCTACCCCAGAGAGATTTCGTATTAATAAAAATCATAACTTAAAGCTTGACATTTCTCCAGCCTTGTAAAGTAGAAAAGGTAACTGAAAAGAGAAACCCCTCCTTTCCCAACAGGTCCTTGTGCTTGCATCTAGCTCTTAAAACTTCTTGAAATATCAAATTTCAAACTCCCAGTATTTTAAATTTATTTTCAGGGATTTTTATGGCTGCCTCTGAGGGCTTGGATAGATATACAGGTGGAAACTACCAG
The DNA here is from genome assembly GCA_013398815.1 of Ibidorhyncha struthersii. NCBI lineage: Eukaryota > Metazoa > Chordata > Aves > Charadriiformes > Charadriidae > Ibidorhyncha > Ibidorhyncha struthersii. The sequence goes on from VZSZ01008539.1 coordinate 655,460, forward strand.
GGTTTACAAGCAGAAAGTAAATTTTTTTTTCTAATTTTTTTAAGCTAACTGCTTTGAAAATATTTTTTCTGTTAGCACAATACATGTATCACATTTCATGTACAAAGTGCCGTGGTATAATGGTACTATTCATACCAGCATGAGATGACCCACTGTATTTTGTTCATTAATAGCGTGGCTGTCCCAAATTCACACTGAAAAAACATCCTATCATGATATAACATATTCTCTCTATGTACGTATGTAATAAATATACAACTCTACTCTTCACCATCTAAAACCAGTAATTTTTTTCCATTTAGATCCTGCACAAAATGCACCATATTTATTTTCACTGTTAGCAAGAATATATGGCTTCTTATTTCTAATCATCACATAAACTGAAGCAGCTAATAAGGTATGCAGTAATTTCTAATTCAGCGCATTAATGCTCATAGTTACAATACTCACGTGTTGTGTTTTAGAAAGACAAAAGAAGAGCTAATGTATATGAAGAACTAACACTGTAAATCTCTTGATTTATACAATGCTGAATTTCAGCCATAAATTTTGTGTTCAAGCTACTTCAAAATGTTTAGGGATAAGGAGGTACCTGGTTCACATAGCAGTGAAGATGCTTAGGTCTGGATTCTTCCCTCCACATTCCTGCACTTCATCTAAACTTATTTTCACAAACTCCAAAATTACGTGGCTGTTGTATCTGTCTTCTGTATTCAATGGAGAAAGAGAAATTGCTTCAGTATGCAGTCCAGCCCACATAAACCGGAGTTACAATCCTTCTGGATTTGCCCATCTCTCTCCCTTGACTGCAGAGAGAATCTAGAAAACTAAGCTCTGACAACTTAGTTGAGCGCCTAAATTTAGGTAGATCTAGTCTCTGCCTCTAAGAAAATTTATACAGAAAGAAAGATTTAATGAAAACTGGAAATGAACTTTTATGAGAATTTTATTGAGATCTTGTTCCTTTTATGCAGACCAACTCTAATTAAAAACAATAACTTCATCTTTAGTTAGAAGCTTTGAGCTGTCAGCAACAGGATGTCACAGGATTTCTCTAAGAACCCACCTCAATAATTCAAGCAGCCTTGCTAAGCTCAATTTTGAGATCTCAAAGTCCTGCTTCTTAGAGGAACACTTCCATGGACCACTCAGAAGGTAAAAAGGACACACAGAGTTGCAAGGTGGGGATCTGAAATACACAGGCATATTTGCCTTATCAGCAGGAAAAAACACAAATAAGGGGACGTGTGCCACAGCAGCTTTCTGACTAGACAGAATTAGGCAAGTTCTAACAAGCACCCTCCACCGAGGATTATAACTTCTCCCTAGACGCAGCATTTTATTTTATGCATACCTTGGAGTTGAGGGATTTCGAAACAGATTCCTAAAACACCCCCATAGAAAGAGTACTGGAAGTATAACGTCCAACAGTGCCCTTTAGGATCTCACAAGAAGGAAGGACCTCTGGGCAACCATTTTCACATCTGCTTTGCGCCAGAGTGGTTCAGCTGGGTGAACCAGGTAAAGTTACGCCTGAAAGAATCACTGGTGAAGAGGCTATTTACCCATACTCTATCAATAACCTCTAGCTGCAAAACCGAAAATGAGACACGCTTGGACAGCTGGCAAGATTGTCAGAGGTGTGACATCGATTCTGGAGCAACATGAGCCCCACATCATTGCCTCTGCGGTTAACAAAATACCTTTTCCTAGCAGTTCTTCATAGAGCGTTATTAACTGCCTAGGTAATGCAGTGAGTCAGCAATGGCTTTCACTAGTCAGAAAAGTCAAAGGTCCAAACTCACAGTGCCCCCCAAATGGTCCCAATAAACCCAGAACCTCAGTGACAGCTAATGACCAAAACCGAAGAAGTGATGACACTGGATGTGACTTCTGAGGTAGTTATATGTTAATGCTACTTGCCATTCTGAATGTAGTAATTGAAAAGTACTAATTGCAGAGATGAACTGTCAGATATTTTCAAAGGGTTTTTTCATCACAGAAGACCATGATTTCTACAGAAAGACAGCCTTAGACATATGAAAATTTCTTTGCTGAAGGAGACCTCTGATTCAAAAGGCAGGGGAAGACTCAAAACAGGGATGGGGGAAGCCAAAGAATGTTTCTCATATATGTGCAATCACAGTCCCCTGAAAGATCATTTTAGAATAATTTCCAGACCGAAAACCTGTTTAAACCCCCACATTTTATATTTATTGCATGAGTAGCTACAGTTTTGGGGGGGCATAATAAGGTCATGAAGCATAAACAACAAAGTGAATAAGAAAAATAAGAGATCTTCGGTTTCTCTGTCTAAAAATCCAACAAATGAATCTTTAAAACAAAGTGTACAAAAATAGGAAATGAACTTCAGAACAGTCTCATACTGAACCTAATCTCTATTTCATTTGGCTATTAAGAAAGGGATCATGAAAAGTGCTTTTACGATTTTTTTGTACTAACATTTTTCAGCAAAAGCTGAAGCTGATGCTCAAAATATTTCTAAGGACAATCTGAAAAAAACAAATATGTTAAACCTTGAGATGATCCCTTTTTATCCTTTATCGTTTACATTAGAAGGCATGTATATGTCCTAGGACTGGGAGAAGACAAATCATATACTTAATTATATAAGCGTGTGGTCTAGGAGCTTCCTGGCAGAACGTCATTTTTTCAGAAATGTTGACTCATCAAAACTGAAGTTAAGCAACTTTGGTTTGATTACAAAGAAAAGGAAATGCTGGCAATGCTCCCAACTCAAAGAAGCTATAGCAAAAATTGCTTGAAGATCTAATTCCGGTTTTTTTAATTGGAGACCATATTTTTTGTTAGAATAACTTTTTATTAGAGATTTTAATTAGCATATATTTCACAAAGTTCTTAAAATCGAAACTCTGTACTAGCAGAACTTCCCTGCTATCGATTTTGGCACAAGTTCTTTCATGTTCAGCTCTGTCTAGTTCAAACTAGTGTAGACACATGACTTAAAAAGAGAATTTCAAAAAGACATTGTTTGCAAAAACAAAGCATAATGAATAGATCTGACCACAATGTGAGACCCTGAACAGGATTTAGAGAAAAGAAAGTGCTTTTCAACCTAGAAAAATTCACCTGAATCCCATTTTCCAGCTCTGTCCAATCCCTCACTCCCAGCCTCATCCCTCACCTGTCTTGCTGCATGCTCACACCTCCCCAAAACGTGTATTACGAGGAATGAGTCTGCACACCAGCTGTTAACTGCTGAGCAGCTGGTACCTAGGAACAGGGCATGGGTCTATGGGGGCTGCGGTCTACCGGGACACAGAGTCGATATGTGCCTTACACCACCCTTGATTATAAAGCCACGCCAGCGTCCCCCAGACATCGCGAGTACTGGCTATGAAAATGTATTTTGATACATCAGGCTAGACACTAACATGGACAAAAACCCTAAACTTGCATGAAGTATGCTTTGAAAAAAATGAGTGGTTTGCTTCGTTCATTTTCTACAATATCACAACTTTTATAACAAAGTATGAAGCGTATTCCAAATAAAGTGTTTACCCTTTGGGTCAAGATTGTTCATTAGCAGCATCTTCATCTAAGAGTAGATTGCTGATTCAGTAACACTACTTAGAAGAAAATATCCTGCTTTGCAAGGGCAGTAGAAACTGGCCTTCTCCATGGATTGCCACCATCACTAATGAAAGTGGCTAGCTGGATGGCTAACGAGACCTCTCATCAGGGAATGTTAATGGAGAGGAATCAACCTTATATGCAGTAAGTGAACAATCAGGTAATGGAGTCAAGGAACCATATAGGCAAGGTGGAAAATAAATGCCAGGAACTTGAGAAATCTAATCAATGCCTGATTAAGCTAATTGAAGCCTGGCCACTGAAAATTAATGATTCGGAAAATTGCTCCCAGAAACAGAAAAAAACAAAGATTGCTGGATCTCACATAAGAGACAGAAGGTTCAAATGTGAAAGCAGTTATCAGGAGATTAATACCTGGTACCCAGGGTACATAAAAGTTTGATATCTCACCTTTCGCCACATTAAGTATATTGCTTCCCTACTGCTTCTCCAAGCCCATGCACCCACCAAGTCTCTGAAGTCCATTAGTTTGACTTTTTTTTTAACTGTAAGAATAAAGGGAGCACTAAGACAGGCTGAAAAAAGCAGTAATGTTCTAATTACTCCAGAATGTCTTCCTTTTCAACTTCAGTGAAAACAAAGGGCCTGTGTTCAAATTGAAAAACATAAAGTGGGGATGCTAAAAATAGCTATGGCGGCATGAAATGTGAAATACGCTTTAACGTGTGCTTAGATACAATTGTTCTAATCCTAATCACCAGAGTTTTCAACTAAAGGCTTCTTTAAAAACCCTTATTGAACTGGAGGTGGGGGGGTTTAACCTGCCATCTATGGATTACTGGATCTCCACGGACTACTCCTGGGATCTGCAAGAGGTCGTTTAAAAAAATAAAAAAAGCAAGCCCAGTATCAGAACACTTGCACTTATTGCACAGGAGCCTGCACCTCTACAAGAAATTTCTCAAGGTACTACAAATCAAAAAAGGTTGCAAACCATTAGGCAGGCAGACCTTTGGCACAGAGAGCTGCCTGAGCCCGCGGGTGGGCGGGCAGGCAGCCTGAGTTCAGCTCCAGGCACTAGTAATTCAGGCACTTCACTGAGAAACAAGCGGCAATACTTGAGTTTTTAAAACCATTAAGATGTAAAAATAGTTACAATTGTACCTTTCCATATGTAGTGCTTTTCTTAGGCCAAGAGATCCCAAACCAAATTCTTGTGGTTTCCATGGAGTTCTGCGAAGCCATGAAAAGCAGATTGTGGACAGTCCGCAGGAGCATATCAAACAGTACTATAATACATCCATTAAAAGTCTGATGAGAAGAAAGTGCATGCTTTTACTAGTAGTCATTTCATTCTTAAATTTATTCTGAATTCTTCTGATTATATCATCTGCACCTCATTACTTATTTGAGATGTTCTCTTCATTGCACTCACATTTTTAAAAGCCATCTGTGAGAAAATTGAAGGTGTGACAGTAGTCCTTTGGCATAAAAAGATTTAAGGATCACCACTTTAAGACAACACTGATTTTAGCCTGCCATTGCGGCAACTTTGCTGCCAGTTTTGTTAGTTCCGGCTGAAGTTTGTCTGCATTTCTTCGACCTTGATTACATGATTTTGGAGCATATTTATAATTTAATACCTCATTGGTCTTCCATTTCCCAAATTATTAATAAATAGATGAACTCCCACCCATATGTGGGAACCTGAGATACCCCAAAGGTGATTTTTCTCCCCGAGGAAAATGGAATATTTTTTCTATTCTGTTTTGTACTCTTTTATCCACACAGGATGTTACTTTCTCAGAGTATTACTCTGCTCAGAACATCAAAGATACTAAAGTGTTACTATGCCTAACTCAGACATGCCCTGATGCCTAGTGGCATACTTGCGTGTAATTAATATGCAGCTACAGAAATTCCCAAAGCTGGCTGAATGTGACACTGCTAAGCAAGTCAGCAGTGAAACAGAGGAAATGGGTGGGGTTTCGGCATCAATTCAGCTGAGACAGGCATTCTGCCAGGGACTGTAAATCCTATCAGAACAAAGGGAACGAAAAAGTCACTCCTTGGGATCTCAGAAATCCACTGATTCGAACAGCTATTCTGAATACAGAGAACGTCAGCGCAAATCTGTCTTCTGCACTGATTCAGAAGGAAGACCTGAATTTCAGACTGCTACCTCCTCTCACCATCTTTTTAGGGAAATCTACATGGTTTTGTTTCCTTAGCTGTCACTTTAAGACGTATCAGTGATTATGTACAGAAATATATTTTATCAACCGGTTTTCATTCATCTGCTGTACCATGTATACATTTAAAGTATTAGTGAGGTGCAATATTCCTTTACAAAATTTGTGCAATATTTTTTTCCTACTACATCATCAAACTCTCTGTTTCTGGGATTTTTTATAACTCTATTTTTAATCATTCTATCTGTTCAGTTGCAATTCTCCATTGGGGCTTTCTATAAATATAAATACAATATTTGCTATCTTCCCATGTAATTGCTGACATAAATAAGAGAATGTGTACTTTAATTACAGCCATTTTACTCTTAAGTTCATTAACATGCGTATTTATGGTCCATCCAGCTTGTTGCTCTCCTTAGCTCATTATGTTGCTACCTCTGGACTCTCCAGCAATTTAGACTGTCACCTTCCCAACTGGGCAGAAAGAACTTCCAAGTCTCCATTCCATTAAAGATGAAATTCCTTGACTTGCCAGTTGTCAAAATGCCATCTCTTGGAGGATCTTTCCTTCAGGATCTGCCTTGACTTAACCTGTCAGCTACCACTGCTCTCTTGTTTGGGGCAACGTTTGTCATGGAAATAGAAACCTTACATAGAAATTGCGTGGGTAATCCTTCTCACTCGCAGCCACTTCTGCCATGTCCCTAACCTTTTTTGAACAGAGACTACTGCAGTGACTCTATGCTGAAAACAAAGCTGAAGAGAGAACTAAATCAGCCTTCCCTCCACAGCGGGCAAAGTACTGTACTTTGCAGAAGGAGAGCTCAAAGGTTATTGGAGTAGCCCAGGAAAGGCTCCCCCCTCCATTTGCATCTGTCTGTTTGCATTCTTCACTTCCCCTAAGTTACTGCCCTGAATGGGGATACCTTCTTAATTACCAGTGCATCAAATTTCTCTTATTTATCTGTCCAGCCTTTACTGTTGATTTAGGAGGACACGAGGTCAAAAGCCAACTAAACGTATTGTTCCAAAATAACTAAGAAAAGCGTTGTATGCTGAGCTGCTATCAACCTCTTCTTCTCCCAGACTGCGCAATCCTCGTTTCGATTCTGCCAAGTGCTATTGCACAAGAAACCCTTTCCTGAAAATATTGGTCATTTCAAGGAGATCAAATAGATCTGTGTCACTTAATAACCTTCCTATGGAAAACTATCAGCTTTACTTCCTAAGTATGGTAGCCTTCCACAACTGGTGTAAGACTACTGAATTTAATCAAGAAAGCCCTCTTCCAAATCAAGTTCCACATCAACCAGCTCTTTCTAAAGATAAGCATTATTCGCCAGTGCCATCACAAGCTTTACTACAAAAAGACCAAAGGACTCTCAGTCCATTAGTACTATATTAAACATTTGCTTTCATAAAATCTTCAGTCTTAAATGTTCCTGGAATATTCTCAGCATCAAGAATCAAGTTCTTAAGTGTTCACAAACAGAAAGTATGCAAGGGCAGCAGATATGATTGAATTAAAATTTTCTTTTGAATTCAAATGAGTGCATACAATATTTTTTTTTTCACAATTCAGTCAACTCTAGTCAGATTTCACATTGATTTACCAATCTACAGAAGTTTGTATATTGTGCAGGTACTTACCGGGTGCAGCACAGTACGATGTTTACATGGAATTTTAAAAACTGGAAAAGCATATACCAAATGAAAAAAAGCTAGGCTAATTATTTCTGTTTACTACAATCAAAAATCAAACACTGTATTAGACATTGAATACACACATAAATGCTATGTCATATAATAAAAGGAAGCTTTTGTTGGATTACAATGAATTCCGTATAGTCTTTATCCAGAAGCATGTTGAGTGAAGCGGGTAAGAGTAAGTTGCAGCTGGAGATCAGGAGTTCCAAAAAAACCCACCAAAACCCAAAGATTTATTATGTATCTGCACTTTTATTCCATGCAACAATTGCAAAATGCCAGTCATGAAATGCCATCTCTGAGCTGACTGATAAGATCATTTCCTTATCTCTTTTTTAGTTCGTAGCACTCCCCCTTGCCATAATGGTCACAAAAAAATAGGCCAAGAGGGGGTGGGAATAACTAACGTTTAATAAATCTACTCAAAAAGGCAAGTGTGTATATACATGCTAGAAGAATACACATCTGGCTACATTTTTTTGCCTATCTTTGCCAGACATGCAAAAAATGATACTCATGCTTATCTGTAAACAAGTCAATAGTTAAAATGAGCGGGCTTTGCGTATGTAAGCAACCTTATCAGGATCCAGTGAGTTCAGCTTTGAGGGAGCGTCATATTTTCACGTGCTGGTACACAATGAAGAGTTGATCCTTCTGATAAGAGTTTCAGGGATCTACTGAAACCTACACAGGAACTGAAATATAAATATTAAATAATTACTAAGAATGTGTTCCACCTAAATCAGTAAAAGATAAGTTTCCAGTCTGAATTCATCTTCTCCCAACAAAGAAGAAGAGACTCTCTGATTCTCTTAACAATTTCATGGTGTATCCCAATGTTACCACAAGCCTTGAGAGATAAGGGTTTTCCTCTGTTAAGAAAATCAAGTTATTAAATTGGTCAAAGATGACTCTACCAGAAATGTATTCAAATCTTCTTCATTAATTACCATAGGAATCTAGTTTGAGAGTCACATATAAAATTTTGCTCAGTTTTCACAGATAAAATACATTATGTACAAAAATTCCTAGGATTTTAATTTAGTAAAACCCCAGTAGTACTTAACCGAGCAAGTTATTCTCTGTACAGAGAAGAGCTCTGCAGGACTGATTCATTCTTTTACAGTGCATTAGTTTAATCACCTAGGAGATTTCTAACAGACGATGAAATCTAAACAGGAGCAGGAACTTCAGTTATCTTTGGAAGAACATATTTAGTTTCACATTCTATCCTAGCACCAAGCAAAATAAAACAGTCTAAATACACTTTGGTTTCATCCACAGAATTTATTTGACATTTGCTGGATTTAAAAAGGCAGAACCAGATATTGTTTATTAATGTTGCAGTTAAGTTCATGTTCCTGTATTAATAACTCTTTTGAATAGAAGCCTATATGGGGTTTTTTAATTTTTTATTTTACTATTTTCTGACATACAGTAATTGCAATAACATGGTAAAATTTGTTTAGAATAGACAAGTGAGTCAAATTAACAATTATGACAAATTAAAGAGCAACCTTCTGTTATACCCCATACCTTTTTACATATATATAATTTGTTGTATTATACAGTTCCCCAATTATCAAGGAATAATCCAGGGAGACTCTCAAGATATAATGACAGATTGTTAACAGCTCAAACAAAAGTGACCTCTAATGAGCAGACAAAATCAACAAGCAAAAGGACAAAATCCTATTTTCCCTATTCAAAGAACATGCTATCCTGGTAAGAAGATACTGGATCAGGCCCAAACTGTATAAAAATAAAAACAGAGCTGATAATAAAACAGATATGATAACCCAAGTTAATAAAGAAGTGCATAGAAAGAGAATGAATGTTCAATACTACCTTGTCTATTCCCACTTTCTCAATGTCTCTAGCAGATGCAAACGTATTTGGCTCTGTAAAATCCCATATTTTAATATATCATGCCAACGTTTTTATAAAAAATGACACTTTTAAGTTACTGGTTTTCATCCGCTTATTTTCTTCATCCTTAGTGTTTCTGCTTTGTAATTGTAGAATTGTTGATAACCAAAGAGCTCAGTGGCTACAATAATATACCACGCACTATCTAATTTTAAGACCTGTGGATAGAAATACATAACTGGGTGCTAACATGCAGGAGTATACCAAGGGGAGCTAACATGCAAACAAATTCGACCTATACGCCTAAAGCTCAGACAGTTCTTGACCCATAGTGGAAGGATGTAGCAGCAAATCTGTACCTCTTACACCTTCCTTCCCATTCCACGTGATGCTGATGGTGTCGGAAAAGACCCCGTCAAGGTTCCTCCCACCTACACATCAGATGGCTGTGCCATGGTTTTCACTGGAGTGAGGGTGTTCCCTGCATACAGGCTGGGAGGTGAGGGAAATGCTTTCCTACCTGGCTGCATGAAGTGACTTGCAAAGGAGATGAGAATTCAGAGAGAGTAGGAGTTAGGCTAACATGTGGAAGACAGACATACATTTTGTTGCCTTAATTCCCAGGACCAGTATATTCTGATTTATCGTTCTCTACAACTTCATTAATTTGAATCCAATATACCTTTTCACTGTTGACAAGGAAAGCTTTGCCATCAACTTTTTATGCAAATCAAGCTGTAACTGTTAGTTATAAGTTAAACCAGTTCCTTCCCCTGGTAAAATCAAGTGATCTGTGCATGCAAAATACAAGCAGGTCTGACCTACTCTATCCTGTTGATCTCTGTACATTTAAATAAGAGTTGTGCATGGAAAAGTCTAAAATAAGGACATACTAGTAGTAACTAATATAGTCAAGAATCAATGCAATATTTATTAAGGTGGTCTGTGAGAAAAACAGGGAAGTCATGACCTTGTTTCAGTATATACAGCTCTCAGAAATGTCTTCCAAAGTGACTGAAAAATTCAACGTTTGGTACCGAGTAAGTTCAGAATGGAACCTGTGTGTAGCAATATGAATACCCTGTAAAAAGGGGAGGAAGAGCATATACTGCCACACATAATGTAACAGACACACGTGTAGTAAATAAACCTTCATCTGGAGCTCCAGGTTTAGGAACTGGATACTGAACTTTGGAAGAACAAATTACATTTATTTCTAAATATTTTCACAGACAATTTTCACACTGATATAAGAATTATGTAAACAGCCGCTAAAATAAATCACTGATATTTGGATCGCATGCTCTCTGGAGTAGACGCTGTCTTTAACTTAATGGTTGTAGAGCCCCCTGTGCCATGCACCCTGTCACACGGCCCATCTTGTTATCTGTTTCACCGCAGCACTCGGTGGAAATGGGGATCTCAGTGCACAGGTCCTTAAAATGCTTACATACATTTTAAGAAATTAGACCTGTCAAAAGACCTTGCACACTAATTAAGCATAGCAAAGTGCACGAGAAATTAAGATTCCCATTGTACAGTCAGAGAACTAATGCTCTGGAGGCTAGTTAAATAATTAAGTCAAGGGTTCCTTGACCCTTGTCACAAAACTGTTTATCCAACCAGAAATCCAGATAAGCTTTTGTATTGTGATTCTCGGTACAAATTGTGATGGGGAACTTCAGTGCATCTGTATACAATTTCTCTTTTAGTTGAAAAAAGTAATATTCAAAGATTACCGCCAGGAAATGAATGCTGGGGCTGACCGGAGTTAGGTTCACAAGATACCAAAGTGCCTCTTTACGTTTCTGAGCCCAACATTTAAGGCACCATTTGAACATTCAGTGCTTAAAACATCCCCTTCTTTCACTGCTAAAGTCAAAAAGGTGCTGTTGCGTAGATGCACAACCATCTAAATTGTGACCAACTGTTACTTGGTCCCCAAAAAATTCACAAAGGCACTGTACTTCAGTGGCACTATATATAGAGGCACTATCTCCCTCTCAGGAGCCAACATCAGTAAACAGCAGCACATAAAGAACAATTCTGGATGGTCCTCTACTTAACAGCTATGGAAGTCCTCTCTGCTGCAGAGATTTAATTCAATGATTACATGACCATCATTATTTCCAAACCAGGGAGATCACACCTCCACCTCTCTTGCTAGGGGTCTTCTATTTTGTAAAAAATATGTAAATATTTCTGAGTAGAAACTGGTATGCCACATCTCCCGTCCCCCTAGGTGAAGAAAATCCATTACTGGGCTCCCAGTGTTTGGGCTCTCGCTTCAAACATTCCAGTGAGGATGAATGAAACAGGACAGTCACAGAGGGATGTATTTTAACAGCCCTATTTACATCTACATGCCACGATCTGGGCATCTGACAGACTCTCAGGCATGACTTAAAGGACTGAAATGAGGCTCAAGGCAGAGAGCTGCCTACAGAGAACCAACAGGAAATACCAAGAACAGGGACTTCAGTTCGAATATGACCCACAGTCTTTCTGTACCATCCAGCATCTTAGAAGGCGCGCCCATATCACGTAATGAACCCAGGCTAGCGAGTACCCCCGCAGAGAACTGTGTTGCACTACATGGATACATCAGCTCAGGTCCCAAGACAGCACAATCAAATTAGTATAGAACATGGATCTAGTTAATAAGTCCTGCCCTTCAGCAGGCAAGTATAATATCATATTAGCAGTGTTACACTCTGGGTATAAGCCATTAATAGGGTTATACGATCTGGGCATCTCCGCATCGCATCCCATTCTGAAATGTACATGTGCTAACTCTTATCTGGCCTTTTTGTTTACTTTTTTTTGTTTATTTTAATACCCCTGGCACTCCAGCAAGCACTCCCATCCCAGTGTCCACAGCACACTTTAGGAGCAAACACACTTTATTTTAAAATCTTGGGGCTCGCCTTTAGGAAGTTGTCTCGGTCCAAATACACTTTGCTGAGTGCAAATTCAAAGCTTGGAGCAAGGCCCATCGGGTAATGAACCTCAGGGGCTATTAATCCACAACCTACAATTTGTAAATGTGCAGGATACTGACTCAGTAGAAAAAATAATTTTAAACATCTGTGGTATTCTTTCAATTCCATATTAATTACACCGCTCAGATTGTAACGTTAGCCAGAAATTTCAAGTCTCTCCGCTGCTATGTTGAGAATGCTGTATTTTCCTTTGTGTTTATCACTGCTGCGCTACGGTAGGAGGCTTCCTGCCCAACACAAGCTTATGTTCAGTTCTGTGTCCTACATTTATTCCACAGCTCACCTTGCCTGCCTTTTCTTTCTTTGTCTGAAGTCCTTCTGAAACTCTTTGTTACACAGCATTAATTATTATTATTACTTTTAAGACAAAGGCTGTGTACATACCCCCACATCACTCCATCAAAATGGTGATATAAATGAAAATCTAAACAGGCTGTTTAATCCTTTTGAGAAGCTAATAATTATTTTCAATCAGCAAAGACTATTCTGCCATTTCAAAGAATGATTAATGAGAGAAAATGTGTTTGTAATTTATTAGCAGCAGCTTTGGCGGGGGGGGGATAACTTAGGAATGGCAGCCATAGCATCAACATCTGATGATGTGAAGGCACTTCTGCTCCATATTATAAAGTCAAACATGAGGCTGCCTCTTTGTTGATTTATACTCTGCACAGTGATACCGAGTGCCTGGGTTTTATTCATGAATGGCTTTGCCGTTATTTTTTGTAGAAGTGTCACGGCAAAAAGAAATCCATGAGTATGTACTCTTCCATAACACTCACTCAGCCATCAGTATTCATCAACGTATGCTACTCTAAGAACAGAAGTATATCACAATAAAACAGGAGGGAAAAGGCAAACAATCAGAAGGAAAGCACAGGATTGACTGGACTGAGATAGGAGGAGAATTAAACCCTCTATCATAACACCTGGTGAAATAACTTTTATGGCCCACATACAACGTAGTGTCTGAGAATTCTGCAGACTTGAATATGCAATTTCATCTCCACAATACTCTTGCAAGAAGACAATATGCCCGTGCCACGAACAGGAAAGTGAGGCATGGCAAGGCTGAAAATTCCTTAAATCACATTATGTTCTTATCTGTTCACTTAGTTGCCTAAATATTGCTAAAATTTTATTCTTAAGGTTAGACACCCCCCCCAAGAGGACTTTGATGATTAAAATGGGACTTCATGTGCCTAGACAAGCCACCTGACAGCTGCCTGATTCAGCTGTCATTTTGTCTTGAAAGTGCCCTGCTTCTCCAGCACAGAGCTTTCCCCCAGCCTAAGCTGCAATGAAACCTAGAAACTAGAAAGGCAATTCCAATGTCTAAATCACCCAAGCACTGCATTTCCCAAACAAATTAATACATGCAGCATTTCCAAAGGTACAAAAGTCCAGCCTAAGCTATTGCACGCACATTCTACTTGTTATAGGGGCAGCGGAGTGTCTGCAATATGAGCAAATACAGAAAAGCCGCAAAATCCAAAACAGTCCAAAACAGTTTTGCATGCAAAAAGACATCTGTGGGAATATTCAACCTGATACTCAATCATCCCTGAATGGATGGTGTATCCCTCCCAAACAACTGACAGGACCAAGCAGGAACTGGCTGAAACCCCTATCCCTCGCCTCCATCCCAAGAGGGTGTTTCTTTGATAGCTGGGATCAGTAGCAGCACCATCTGCCCCTGCTTTTGAAGCTGTGTCACTATGCAGAAAGAAAAGCAAAATTGAAAGAACCAGAAGGAAATCTAAGCACAGCATCACAGCATCCATCTCTTGTTCTCCCTTCTTGCAGTCCTGGCATCTTGTTTTCTTACTTTGTTTTTTATTTTATATTAATGTAGAGGGAAAAGGAGGAAAACAATCATGACCCATTTTATAAGCAATTATTCCCCTCAATTTAGCACTTGAGGGACCCCATCTGGAGCATTGTGTGTAGTTTGGGGCTCCCCAGAAAAACAGACATTTACAAACTGAAAAGTCCAATCAAGTTGGTAGAGCACATATGACGAGAAGTTAAGGAAATTGCAGGGGGGTTGAACTAGATGACCTTTAAAGGTCCCTTCCAACCCAAACTATTCTATGATTCTATGAAACAGGATTTGTTCAACCCAGAGAAAAGGCTAAAGGATAGTCTGGTTTCTATTTTCAACTTCCCTTTTAGGATAGAAGAGCCATAGAGAAGACAGAGACAGCTTCTTCTCAGCAACACACAGAAGAAGGACAAGAGGCACTGCTCAAAACTTACAGCATGGGAGATTACATTTACATACGAAGGAAAAAAAAAACATAGGAAGAGTGGTCAAGCAAAGGGACAGGCTTACAGAGAGGTCAAGTAACTTGGTAATATTCAAAGTTTTCTCGGACGAGGCCCTAAGCAATTTGACTGAATGTTAGCACTGCTTTGTGCAGGAAGGGGTTTACCAAATGACCTCCAAAGATCCTCTCTAACCTAACCCATTCTACGATTCTGCTCAGACCTTCTTGTAACGTGATAATTAGGAAGATGCACGGTTGAACTGATGCAAGAGTAAAAAGGATATGACATGGAGGCTGACCTCCAGTGCTCAACTCTACATCCGCATTTTTAGGAAGTAATGCCTTAGCTGGTGAGCTGTGCTTTCCAACTTCAGCAACAGTTCCTGCACAAAGGAGAAATGAATGACATATGATAAAGGTTTTCTGAGCAATCAGAAAAAAATAAGATAAAACATTCTGAAGAAATTCACCTTGCGAACCTAGCAATTTCTGTTCAAGACAGACATAACCCATGTAGGCACTGAATTTGGCAGCATTACAGGGATAATATTTTCCTAAGAATGAACTAGTCTTGTAGCATTTTGCCTGTATGTTAGACACAGATATGCTTCCTTCATCAACTATCAACTGGCATGCACGGCTTCTTGTTCCACCTCATTCTTACTTAACCAATCTATTTACAGTGAACAACACAAGCAAGAACCTTTGGGGGGATTTTTGCATGGCACATTATGAATCACATTTTTTGGCCCTTCTTCTACATCACAGGGTACTGGTCACAGCTGGAAGCAGAACACAGTCCTCCTCAGATCAATGGTCTGCTCTGATATGACAAATTCCGTGTTTTCATTCTGTTCCCTTTGATGTCTCTCTCTCTTCTCAAGCCTCATCTTGTTTTTATTCTATACATTGTATTTGGCTGAATTAGACTACAAAGCCCTGCAGAAGACATTGGTTTGAACAAGACTTCAAAAAATGGCTTAGTACATCTGGATACCTCAAGTTGAGTGACACTTTAATATAACTGGATTTTTACAAAATGATGGACACCTGCTCTTTGAAAATCAGGCTCCTCTTAAGTTGTATGAAGATAAGCACCACAGAAGTGACGCACCTGAAACTAATAGACACTTCTGAAAAATCCTGTGCCTTTACCATGATTAATACAGAACTGTGTGCATTTACAGCATCCTTTTTAAGAAAGATCTGCATGTCTGGCTCAAGGGTAACAGCATTGCTGGTTTCACATGCAACTACCTCTCATAGTGCACCACAGTATTCATCTATTCTGAATAAATGAGAAGAGTGCTAAATTTTTAATGAACAGTGTTTCCACCTGTCTCAAGATAATGAAAGAATGTAAAGCTGTTCTTAGAACTTTACAGAAAACAAGAGTAATTAGACACTGTCGGCACCTATAACCTTGGGCTGATAACACCATCACATTTTATGCAGTAAGGGGAAAATTTTTTTGTATGGATCGATTCTTTCTAAAAGAAAATGATTCTTTGCTGTTACATTACTCAGGGGAGTAGCACGAGGGAAAACAAAGCTTTATTCCACAGATCATTCTGTACTCCCACTGTTCCATAAGGATACTGGGGTCCTATGGGCAAGGGATGAGACCTACAAAACCACTACGTGGGCTTATACTCACCTCTTACCTAAGCGAGAGCCTCTGCCACAAAAGAAAGTGCCCAGCTCTTGAATGTTCAGGTAATTACCACTTGAACCTCTGCATCTTATAACATGAAGATCTGAAGTGTTTTCCTTACCTCGTTGCTGATGTGTTGGCAGGGGAATGACAAAAAATATTGAGGCAGGAGCCTCATGCCCACCTTGGCAAAAGCAGCCCATCCTTCAGCAAGTCTCTTGTTCTGCCTTATCGTTCAAAACAGCTTGTGTGCATTACGGCTGAAACGGTATCTCTTTGCTAATACACAAAGTATAGCATCCAGTCCATGACAGGACACTTGCGTGCTTCTCTCATCAAGTCAAAATGGTGTCAAATTTCTTTTGTCTGTATTTGAAATGCAACCTCCCCCCTCAAGAACGTATGTGTGAACAATGATCATGTAACTCACACCAGATTGTGACACTGGGCTAGTGCAAGTTACATTTATGAGGCAGAATGACTGTTCATCATCCTGCTGCCTAATGAAATCAAATACATTAATAAATACAACACTAATGAAGAATACTATTTATCAGAGTATGGATTATTAAAAGGGAGTATTTCCATTTCACTGAGTCGTGAGAAAAGAACGATCTTGCAGGTCTGCAGGTGTCCTGGGGCTGCTTAACTGATCCCACAGAACTGCCATGGATGCTGAATTTGGAGGACCTCCTGGCAGCACCACCACTGTTCACGACAATGTGTCTCTCTGGCTGCTGGACAGGCCAGACAGAACTCCTCAAATGTGAATTAAAAGCAAAGATTTTACTCTGCACACTCAAAATGCTTAACTGGAACTACAGTGCAGTATTTCAATGGTAAGGGAATAAAGATATGAGGGGATATATTGAATTTGGTTCTACGTATCACTCAGAGCAGCTTTATCCTGTTTTTTTAAGAATGCAAGAAGGAACACAAACCAGCTTACCACAGAGATTAAAATTATGTTATCAAAAAGGAAAAATTCACTATAAAAAGCGTAAGGGTAGCAAAGGAGCAGCGAGAGGATGAAACAGAGACTGGTCTCAGTGACTTATGTAGGGCATGTATAAGAAGAATCACTGAGAAAAAAATGTGTAAAGGGCATGGCAGTGCAAGATAATATGATGTAGGAATACTGAAAACTGAACTAGCAGAGACCTTGACAGAGGACATAAGAATGTCTGAGGATCTGAATTAGATTTCTGCAAAGGCCAGCATTAAAATAAGTAGATAATGAGTATGTCCTAAAATATGGTTTAAATGTATTGGAGAATAAGAGATAAAGATGGTGGTATAGCATTTGCCACCATCAGACTCAAACAATAAAGACATAAGTGAATCTAAATGGATAAGAGCTTGGAATACTGTTGGTCCTAAATGGTTGACACCTGACAATATTCAATGATCAAGAAAACAAGTTAGCACTAATAAGAAACACATGCTGTCATAAGATGTGTATCACAATATTAAAGAATTACTCCTATTTTCACCTTACCTGTAAAAAAAAAACAATGGAACTGTGAAAATAAGAAACATCAAGGTGACACAGGGGAGATAAATCTTTGGCTGTTATCAATAGACATTAAAGTCTTTTTTTCTCTCTTTTTTTTGGTGTGTGTTAATATAGTCATACAGCGGTAACACACTGGTAAAAATCCCTCATGTTTCAGCTGTCAGATTTTAAATATTGAAATTCAAGACAGGGAAGTTATGCACATGTTTTATGCAATTCAGAATGAAGTAGTCTGCACATCAATCAACTGTTCTAATAAATGGGGAATCAGACAAACTATATACAAATAATTTCTATATTCAGAAAATCTGCTTTTCTGGATACCTATTGTGACAACCGCTCTGGGAAAAAAAAAATGAATTCAACATCTATTTCACAGGACACTTGAGTTTGACCACATAATTCAGCACAACTTGTATTATACAGGACAACTGTGGCAACATTACCTGATGTAGACATACTACCTTGGTGAAAAAGCAAGTATTATGAGTACAGTTTATTCTTAGGCTTAACTGTCCAGTGCAGAACTAGAAGTCCACACTGCAGATTAAATGCGACTACAAATACATCAGTTCAAAACTCATTGCAAACAGAGCCTCAGCCTGTCCGAGATAAAACTGTGGAGTCTTCCACAAAGGCAAAAGTGATAGGCAGGTTTATAAATAAAACAAAGACACATTGTTTTACAAAAATATATGATGCCAATGTGAAGGGGGGATGGAATCAAACTGCTAACACAAAGAGACTGGCAATGTACAGTGCTGTCTTCCTACAGCTTTTGTCAAACTGTATCTTTCTTAAGCTTTAGACAAGACACGTTACCTTTAACACACACTAAAGAGACTGTCTTAAAACCTCATGGGGAGCCTAGGCTCTACCAGGTTTGCACGGGTTAAACCTGGTTGCACGTGCTAGCATCACACCTTTAAGTTTTTGTCTAGACAGAGCATTAAAATAGATAACTTGTTTGTAGGATGTAAGTATACAGAATTAGATAACAAACTGTTGCAATGGTGTAAACAAAAAGGCAATGTGCTGACAATGGATTGCAGAAGACAGAAGTAACGAGTTGCATTCCTTGGGGATGCCTGTCTCACTCTCTGTTGTTTATTAATGACCTTGAAAGGTACTATCTGAATGTGGTCAAAAATATATGGTAACTGGAAATCTCACGAATGCCTCATATACTCAGAGAATGTTTCAGTTATCCACATCTAAGCTAAAGGAGCCATACTACAAAATAGCATTCAAGCGCCTGCATTGACAAAGGTAATGCCATCATGCAATGCACTAGAAGGACTTCTGGGAGCGCATCCCCTGCACCATTAGCCTGTATTAATCTGAGCTGCTTTGCACATTCTTCTCCAGTGCTCAGTGGGAATGCACAGCCAATTTATCCAAGCATCTGTGGGAGCCACTTTATCTAAGCATCTGTGGGAAAAGGCAGGGGGAATGTACAAGACACTGGAAGAATAGAGGCACTTCAGTGTAGCTGACCTGCAGGGAAGTTGCATTTATAGATTTGATCTTCAGCCTTTCTCACCAGACATCTATCAATGTACCAAAGGGGATGTATTCCTAAATTAGGTTAACTTACCTCACCTCGCCAATCCAAGCTTCCAGTCAAGGAAGCCTAGGTTTGAATGTTTTTTTTCCTGATAACTTTAATGGGCAGAGACGTTCAGTGAATAGTTGTTCTGTGGCAATAACCATATTCTGGCAACACTAAATCAATCAGTACCTGATTTGCATACAAAAGGCAGTTTATCCATACAAAAATACACAGATGTTTTCTATTGTGAACTCCATCAGCTTGCTCCTCAAATTTCTAAATGTGTAATGTTTCAATTAAGGCAACACCTAAACTCTGCCAGTTATGTCTCAGGCACAGAATTAAACTAACCAACCAGTCTGGCATCAGGAAGATATTTTCCCTGCACAAGGGTCCCATGCTAGTACTGCAGCAAAAGCTAAACTGTGCTTAGTCCATTTTCTTTGATCCCAGAATTGTAATTTTCCTTTTACTGAAACTTTTGAGGTTTAGTATTGCATCTCCTGGATGTTTTTAGTATTGCATCTCCTGGATGTTTCCGTGTTTCTGTATAACTCACCATTTGGGTCCCAAATAGTTTAGCCACCACAAAACACATCATAACAACATATTCCCCAAGCGTTCAAACTGTGGTCTGACACTGTTGTGTAATGTACCAGAGTGGCGTTGCTGGAGCCACTGCAGATAAGGTCTTTACCTGTTAGTTCAGTGTCCTTATGTCCAGCTGAAACAACATACGAGAGAAGAGATAAACGAATAGTGGAAGTTGATTGTCAGGTTCACATCTTTTGTCTCTAAAAAAATATAGAGATATACAGCTATTACAGATGAATGGATAAGTGCACATATACTTTTTCACCAGGTAAAAATTGCCCATAGGATTCTCTGTGGTTATAAGAGAGGCAGGAAGTCCCAGAAGACTGTTAAAATACAAAGGGAGTTTCCCCCTAACGATCCACGTTTGATATCTAGCTTATTAGTTGCAGCATGTTTTATTTGACTGTACCTCCCTCTGCTTCTAAAAATAGGACTGTCAAAAGGCATCGCTGTATCAGCTGGTTCCTCTCTGCAAGTTAATCTATTATACAAGAAAAGGACTTTACAAATGGCTACATTAAAGACATCTAATGAAGTCAAAGCAGCTGTTTTAAAACATATTCAAACAAAATCTAGTCAATGAGATCTGGCCTCTGAATTTCATGTTGTACTATTAGGTAAGAAAAAATGGAGCTTTTCAGGGGAATGAATTCTTGAAATTAAGTGAAAAGTCAGGCTATTTGAGCACCTCATTATACTCTGTATTGAAGATCCTTCTCATCCATATTATCCTATTAAGGATTGCAGTGATACCCACAACTGTATTCACTGGTGTAATAAAAGGACGCACACAGCACTCAAACCGGTGCTTTTGATACTTCTGTCCTTATTCAGGCTCAGTTCCTATTTATCGCAACAGAAATTTTGTTACAGGATACGGAATTAAGCCATATGTTTTTAACCCAACAATATATTACATCCTGTAAAAATGTAATTTTCTGGGCCTTACAAAATATCAAAGCTTCGGATCATTATTAATTACTTATGCATGCATATTATTCCTCCTTCCTACTGACAGATCTTCTTTGAAGCAGAATGGGTGCATTTCCTTCAGGCTATTCTGCCTTAAAAGGGTCAGCTTGAAAATCACATTTTTGTTACGCCTACCAAATGTGGTATCCACAACAGTAAAAATAACACTTAAGGCTACTGCAACTGAAAGAAACAACAGAGAAATATATATATCTGTATCGCTAACACGCAATTATGTGCCCATCCTAGATAAGCTGGTATAGGCATGTTTTGAATGTTCAAGCTCTCAGTTCTCCCTTACTCAATGATCTCATGCATTTCATCAGGGAATTAAAAACTTCCATAATTTTTTAGTAATTCAGAGTATATTAGTTAAGTGCACTTCACCAGAAGGTGCATATTCCTAACCAGGAAGTTTTAAGATTCCAGGAGGGTCCCTTTAAGTAGTTCAGAATAAAAAAGCATTCAGTCAGGTGGCCCTGGGTAGATTTTACACTGGAGTTTTAGTGATAAAAAGTGAGCATATATATTCCATTTCCAGCCATGAAAGGGATGCCCATTGCATTTAATAGAAGATATAATGCTTAGACAATCATGGCTTTCATGTGGGGCACAATCCTGCTTTAATTAAAGTCAATGTGAAATCTGATATTAATATCAGTGGGAGTCAGTGCAAACCTTTATTTTTCACGAATCGGTTTAATTTGTTGTACTTCAGCTGGCAATTCTGATTCCTATACTGCTAATCAAAGGCCTGGGAGGTAATTCCCAGCTATAAATATTTATATATCAGAAGAAAATGGGAGGTCCCCATGGCTTGCCTTAATTTTTTCCTTCAAATTATCACTACTGGCTTTTACAGAAGTCATATTACTGTATCTAGCAAGCACTGTTCACTGCAGCATGACTCACCTAACGTAATAGTAGTTACAATAGGTAAGAATGTCAGAGATGACCGCTAATAAGTATAAACTGGAGGAAAAAGCCTGCCATAAAGCAGTTAGTCCCAATCTATCACAAACTACAACACTAACATTGTTAAACCCAAATTAACAATAGCTAAAACACTGTGTTTGTGTTTCTGTTGCAGAAGCAATCGATAATTCCTGGAATACATATTCAAAAGTAGCATTGTCATGATGCATATAAAATAAGCAGATGGATGTATATAATGGGCACTTTATAAAAGATAAGCTATCACACCAATTTACACACTTTTGTTTAGTTTAGCTCTATGATCCATTTCTATTCCATTCTGCTTTTTCTCTCATACTCCTCCCATTTCCTTTTCCTCCCACTCCCACCCTATTCTGTCTCATCATGATGTTCCCTCCCCCACGTCCCCTCTGTTCATCCTGTCCTGCTCATATGCACTGAGCATCAACAGTGCCACCCTGGTATACCAAACAGTACATCTGATCCTTCACCCATGGCCTCCAGAGCCTTTTATTCACTGCAGATTTGCTTCCATATACTGCAAAGAAGTGTGTGGGTCCAAGTACTGATACGGTTGGTTGCACACTAACTCGGAGAACGTAAACAACCTTCCATGTAACCTCTTGGTGGAGTGAGTTATTCACCACCCCAGGGTGCCTTAGTTTCAGCAATACGGGCAAATGGATTGCACATATGACTGGGAGCCCAGAAACTCCTGAAGTGCCAGTAATAGCTTTAACTAATGATTCTTTCAATGGATCGCGACAATTCATTAATCCTCTTTGTCTCTGATTATCTGCAAAGATTGGTATAATAATGCTTTGCTCGCCTTCCTAACAGGATTTTACAAGAAATAGTGACATCCAAATTTTGTTCTCTCTATATATGTGCTTGAGTTTCATTTATTTCAATGGGAATTATGCTTTTTCATCTGAACGCAGAACTCAGCCCTCCTTCATTCAAGATTATGTTGCTCTCTGAAGATGTAAAACTCAAGTTTTATTGTACTTTTATTAAGAGATATATTCAAAATCAAAAGTTGAACAGAAGGCTGCTACTCCCATTAAGAAGAGATATGACAGAAAAAAGCAAACAAGGAAAATGAAGAATGGTGTTCCCTTTAAATTAGAACAAATTTGTGTCCTGGAATAGAAGATGGAGCAAGAAGATGCGTGTTTTCAAGGGAAAGTATGTTAAGTGCTGAAAACATTGACTAAATAGTTCAAGAACACTTCATGCTCACTTAATGACTGATTTCTCAGTAATGTTCCCAAGGTCAGCAAAACCTTGGGTATCTGTCATGTGAATGCCAGTTCCATGAGTTAAAGTGACCAAAATTGCAGTAACTTTAGACAGCTGACATTTTTAAAGGCTGCGTCCCCTTATGATATTGTTTATTTATTTCAGCATAGTCAAAATATCTGTATTCCATCCATTTAAGACTAAGTCCTAATGAACAGCACTCATGTCCAAACACTTGGACCTTCCTACTTCATCCCCTCCTCAAAAAAAAAAAAAGTCTTCCAAGAAACATGTCTTCAGTCCTCTCATTTCTCCTCCCCAGAGAAGATGTAGTAGAAGAGACCGCACGACCTAAAGGTCAACAGATTCATGCTCTGGCAATAAATGGAGGAAGCAAATTCCATGGTAATAGACTCCTGACTCAGATGCGCCCTGTATCCAACCCTTCATCTGACAGCCCAAACTTCGCAGTATCTCCAATTCCATATTGTCACAGATGGAGAGGAGACGTTCTTTTTGTTAACTAGGAAAAACATATTTATGGCTTTGGGATTTAAAACTAACTGTTTATCTCACAAACCTAAACGTATCAAAGGGCAGCACAGACCAGAGAACAGGAGCACAGCTCCCTTGTGCAGGGGACACAAGAGAACATGCACGTTCTGCTCCAGCTGCAGCTTTCGGCAGCCTCTAAGGTGTGGCACCATGAAGAGCAATTTTGCCATGAGCTAATGGTGAGGTTTTAAAAGCATAAATCTACCGAAAGGAAAGGTTATAAATGCCAAGCCACTATTTTTCAGCTTTTTGGACATCTAGAATTAACATAGGAAGGGATTTGTAATAAAAGCTGCACACGCTCCCTCAGCTGACTATAATATTAAATGGTTCAGTAAAATGTAACAAGAAATAAACCTATTCATACCAAAAATGCTATTCCTAGAACTACATATGAGTGCCGTGACACTACAATATAAATTATATCCTCACAAGAGTATTAGAAAAATGGGTAATTAAAAATACCAATTTATACATACATGAAACACATTTTTATTGCTAAAATTAAGTGCTTATTATAGAAACCAATTATTAAGCTATACCACACTTTAGATTTTATGAACTAAACTTACAAATGGCTTGGGTGCCTAACTCCACCTTTAGGTAGCTCAGGTTGACATTTCAGCATTACCACAACACACAGATCCTTTTCAATGGCTGCTTAAATTTGAGGGCAGAGCAGGACATCAACAGGTAGGCACATGCCAGACCGTGAGGCTGCTCACTGCCCTACCTCATGCCTAATCCCTGTCGGAAATCTCACATTCAACATTTTGGGGGGAGGTAAGAGGGAGCAGCAGGGTCAGGGCACATGCACGTGTATTGGGAAATAGGTTCTGAAGTCTCCTCTCTGCCTGATTCATTTAATGATCTTGAACCCATTCTCCCGTTTCTCTGGGAAGCGGCCAAATGTCAAAGCCATTCAGTGTTTTGAAAAAAAAATCTGTCTCAATCTGTCCTGCTATAGCTGCTCCACTTTGTATAAACATTTGTACATTTCTTGGAACACACACTTGAATCTGGGATTCCCATATGACCACTTTAACTAGCAGGTTAGTCTCACAGGCTCCCTTTCCCAATGAAGCAGAACAGCTTCAACAGGAGATACTTACCCAAAAATATGCCATGGCCTCAGATATTGGAAACCTGTGCTCTTATGTGGCTCCAAATCAGACCAAATACAAACACGGTCTGAATACTGGCCTGCTATTTTGCATCCTCCCTCATAAAAAAATAAAATAAAATAAAATAAAATAAAATAAAATAAAATAAAATAAAATAAAATAAAATAAAATAAAATAAAATAAAATAAAATTTCTCTATCCTAACATGTGACATACTAGCTTTCAACTGATTTCATATTGCTTCATGAGAAATTATATACTGGAGTGAACTCCATGAAATATTCTGAGTAGAAAAAGCGTATCATCCCAGCAGTATAGAGTCAGAATCCTATTAACCCAACCAGGCACCAAGCCAGGGCAGCAACTTGGTGGTCTGAGCACAAAAAGGCAGGGAGAAGTAAAGGATGAAGAAGTATTGGTCACACCCAGAGCAAGCCAAGCATGGGCAATTGGCTCCTCACAAAATGGTATAGAAAAGAGCTTGCATAAAAATAATGTAACAGCCAGTTTGGGAGCCAGCTCAGGTATGGAAAAATATTCCCTGAACACACCAACCCACCTGCAGAATAATCTTGCTTCCCATCAGCCCCAACTCAGGGAACTCCCATGATGGTGACAGGAAGAGGTTATCCTGTGGCACATTGAAGCATCCCAGTCTTTGAAAGCTGCCCACACAAGAAGTACTTGTCAGCAGCCTTGCACTGGCAATAATTAGGTTGTAAACAAGAAAATTTAACCCAAGCTTGTCCTAAGCAACACACACCATTTAGTGACAAAGGTAAATGACATGTAGCTTCTGTGCGCTTATCCTTTCCTAAGATAAAGGAACAAATGCACTTCTTCACACCTTTAGGCCAACACAGATACACTGCTTGCAAGTGTCTAGTAATGCCTACAGAGCCTAATGCTGCACATACCAGGCAGCAACAGCAAGAGAGGCTTATTTTAGTAATCCATGCTCCAGTGTTCATGGGTATTGTTGACAATGGTGGTTGTGTGTGTGTGTACCTGTTAATGAAAAATTAAATCATTCTCAAATGCCTATTTGTTCCCTGCCAAAAGCATTATCCACAAGGAAACGACAGGCAATTACTCATCTGCTCTGAGGTCTCTCTTGTGCAGAGCACCATTCTGTGACCACCCTCACATTAAATTTGGGCTTGTCTACACATGGAGTTGTTCCTGATTAATTGTTCTTGATTAATGTCATGTGTGGCCAGAGCATCCACATGTGGCATTAATCAGAAATAGCTTTATGTGTAGTCAAGCCCTTATTGACAGTAAGAGGTCTAACAAGACCAGGAGGAATGGTCCATGCTCAGTACCTCTTGGGGCAGATACTTCTTACATAAAACAGTGCCGGACAATCCTCAGTTGAGGGCTGCAGCTGTAAGATGTCCTCAGAATACGCACCTTGCCACACATAAAGCACACTCCCAGGTGCTTTTCTTAAAGCCAGTGCTGTGGACAGATGCTCAGTTTGGAGACAAGTGTGCAAACATTCTCTACTAATTGCTCTCTCTTCTGATAGACATCCCTGCTCTCACAGAACTGGAGGGCTCATAGGAGTCAGTCCCAAACTTGTCCAAGCATTGCTGACTTGGGTCAACCAGCAAAAAAAGGGGGTTAGGGTGCACTTTCCTCACTACCAGCCCCCAGACTCCTTTCTTTCTTGGTAGTCACTGAATCTTGCAGACTCCTTTCTTCCTTCCCCTCGTTTTAAGTTCTCGTTTTCTCTCGAGTTCTTTTCTATCCATCCACATATTTCTGATGCATGGAGACATCCTTCTTTCTCAGCAAGTTTGGGTTTGGGTTCCGCCCCGTCCCCCCCCCCAAGCTGGTTCAATTATATATTGTATTATAGAGAGCCAAACTGTTATTACTCCAAGTGCCACAATTCAAAAGTACTTCCCTGAACAATTATTTACTGTTTTGTTTTTGGTTTTGTTTGATCTGCTGGGCACCTACACTCAGTTCTGGCAGCGAACAGAATTTAAAGACTAATTCTCAGCAGAAGTTATTAAACCAATGTCATCTGAGCACTCCAGTTTTCTTATTTATATACAGAAAATGAAAGTAGTACTTAAATTTACTAGCCAAGATAAAATACACTTATTCTGATAGAGACCCTATCTGGTGAATTTTTATTTTCCAAGGTTTATCGTAAAATGTTTCTAATTTTATAATGATTCAAAAACTCAGAATTGATTTATACAGCCATTAATTTTTTTTTAAAAAAGGAACACTTCTGTAAATATAAACTGGTGTGCTATTACCTACATTTTCTTCATTTTTAAAAATCTTATTTGTAAAGTTTTGAGTGTTTAGGTTTTCTGGTTTCTGGGGAGGGTTGGGTGCAGATGGGGGTTTAACTGCCTGTTTATTTCATAGGGAAAATGATACGTCTGTGTGTTAGATGTGGCTTTGGAATTCTCTTTTAACAGTATATCACTTGTTTTAGACCAGGTGTTGACTGGTCAAATTACAGGAACACGAAGTATAATTTGTACTTGTCACGCAGGCAGCCCTTTCTTAAAGGCATTAAGTACTATCTTTTTCACCTGATTCAGTGAAAAGAGATCTAAATGTGTGGTGGGCAGTTACACCCTCTCAATGCGCCTCCACCCGCATCACCCTGCCGATGGTGCTTTGTTATCTGAGCACTAGAATCATGCTGGACCCAGCTGGAAAAGAGGCAAAGAAAGAGATGTGGGAGGGGCAGAGCTCTTAGAAACCATTCCTGGTTTTGTAAATAGGAAAAAGCAATTTTAATTCAAGATGATGTAGTTTCCAAGTGATTAAGCCAGAGAGAAAAATTACTTATTCTTCCAGTGGAATTGGAAGAGGCATTTAGGGAGTCCCTAATGCACATAAGGGTCCAAACTGCCAGACAGAGGGGCCAAAAATTAGATTCCTAAAATCTCAGGCTAAGTGTATCATTAGCCAGTAATTTGACATTATAGGCACAGATAAGTCAATCGAAGTTGTTGGTACGGAGGCCCCTGTATCTGCAATTCAACCAGTCTGGGGAACTTCCTGCAGACCAGGCTTAGTCCAGTCCCCTGAACTGAGTGTGTGTTCCCTCAGCCCATTCAAAGTTGTTCAAGGGACCGGTTACAGGCTTGGACCATCACCAGCTGTCGAAGTGTTTTTGGTGTACAAGCAGAGCAAAGCTTCTGAATTAGTTTCTCTGAAAGGAAACAAAATTTAGTTAGCATATACCAAAACCACTTTGCAAATTAAACCAGAGCTCGGTAAGCGGAGACAGTTGGGGAATAAACTTCAAAACTGCATTGCTGCTCCAGCCTGGAACACCACACGCAGCCTCAGGCACCTGAAAAGTAGAATGGTGATTTCCAAAGCGGCCAAGTACCAACAGTACCCTCCAACTGTTTATCTTCGGAAACAAAAACATAACATTAAGCTGCATCACAATGACCAATTAATTATAAAAAAAACCACACACACACAAGAAATATTGAAGTGTCATCTATTCTTTCTAATGCCTCATATGACAAATTACTGAATTAGAAGTCCTAAGCAGTGTTTGGAGCAGGGAACTGGAGGCCAAATATTCTGGCCAAAAGCTACAAAGGTCTAAGGCACCGAGCAGCTGTGTAGATAGCCAGCTCGCACTGAAATCACTCAAGCCCACTGAAGTGCCTAAATAACATTGTGCCTCCTGTCTCCTCCACCAAATAAACTAGAGCAAATAGTTTTAAAATTTCTGGGGTTAGATTAATGGATCTCTGCTTAGGTAGTTATATAATAATTTTGCACTTCATCGCTTCAAATGCAAAAACAACTGAGAGACTTTCGGACTGTAGACAAACTAATAATACACTGCAACTTTTAGTTTGTTATTCAATGGATGCTACATAAAGTGGGATTGATTTTGCAGCTATTGCACTTGAGCAGCTCCTATTTGGGGCAATGGGCACTTGTGTGGGAAGAACTGCTGTGGAAGCAGTCCCCATAATGCATTTATTGACAAGATTAATCCTCAGGTTTCCTTCAAAGTGATTACAAGCTGCATCACCATTCCAGTGTTCTTAGATGGTTTCTGTACATATAGTACCTATATTTCCCATACAGCGTTAGCCAGAAGTTTTTAAAACTTATATGGCAAAAACTTGATTTAAAAAAAAATAATAATCCCTAAACTGGGCCATATGTAGGACATTCCTCTTGGTGATCTCTCTGTATTATGGAACAGCCTCCCAATTTAACTAGAAGTCAACCCAATTCACAAAATTGGATTGGACAAAACACTAGAGAACATGTTACAGTGTGGGGAGTCATCATGCATACTCAGTGCAGATGCACTGCTGAATGACCTAACTTGCCCATTTGCATCTCTGATTTCTATGATATAATCTCCATTCCATACTGCAATTATTAAAAAAATAAATTAATTTCTTGGTTTCAAGGAAGCTGGGAGAGGAATAGAGTGGTGAGAAGAGGAAATCAAATTTTGCAGAACCATGATTCCAAAAATAATTCAGAAAAGAAATACCCTGTAAGAAAAATGTGTAAGAGGGTAAAAGGTTATGGAAGAGAACTGACATTCAGCATACTGTTAAAGGAAAAAGTTTACATTGCTGGAATAGTGGCAACAAAGTCATTCCTTCTTTCTATTGTATTCAAAGTGTTTTGTTCTCTTCCACTATTCTTTGCCATTTGTTTTCATATTTACTGTTCCATACACCAATTAAGAATTCTTAGCAGGTCTTCCAAGCAGTAGAAATTTAAATTAGATTACAAAAAGAACCTGAAAAGCAGAGTGAGATTTTAAATGGATCATTGAAACCAACTGCAAAATTCTTTTATCAGAAGGGGGGGAAGGGAAATGCTTTTTCAGAGTGCCTTAAAATTAATCCAAAATGAGTATCACTTATTTTCAGCGTGTCAGATTTGGCAGGTCTACTCTGAGGTTAATGTGAAAGTGAATGTAAAGATATTTTAAGCTTTTTATTTGCCAAACTGGAGTACAGTGAACTGAAAGCTTTGGGAAACCAAGGTAGTATCAACAGTACCAGCCACAGCATATGTATAGTGCCCTGTGGTGTATTCCATTGAGGGAACAGAAACAGGGTACAAGTTGCTCAGGGGATGACTTGCTGCTTCTCCTTCTGCTGCTTGGAATAACGAGAAGGGTGCCCGGCTACACGTCACTTGGGGGGGATCTGCAGTCCTGCCGTGCTGCTGCTCTGCACTGCGTGTGCCGGCACAAGAGGCCCTCCAACCTTCCCCCCACGCTACCAAGCCCCCATCTTTGTCTCCTGCCCGGTGCTGGTCATGTCTTGACCAGAATCACAGCTGGTCCTGCGCATTATAAGCCTGTTTTGTTGGGGTTTTTTTGCCAGCAATAGCCAGCAAGTAGTAAACAAGGCAACCTTCAAAAACTGCGGTGTCTCCAGTCTGGGGCGCAGTGGCCTTGTCCGTACTGGTGGGGGTTTTTTGTGGAGTCTCTCAGGGCTGACAAGGCCGGTGTGACTCTGCCAGTACCGGCCATGCTTGGCACATGGCTGCAGACAAACCTCCCCAGGGCCCTGAGCATTTTAAACACCACCATTGGCACTTGGGGGCCTGGTGCCACAGCCCTATATTTGCCAGCCACCGGCTCTATCGCCATCAGCACCCGGCCACCTTCCCTGCTCCCCGGATGGGGTGGGCACCTGCTGGACCCTGCTGTGCCCTCCGTGTTGGCCCCGCTGCTGGCAGGAGCATCCGCCGGAGACGGTGGGCAGCTGAGGTGGCACCTGGCGGGGCGGGATGACCCCACTCCCTGCCCTGCCCGTCGAGGGGCTTCGGGCTGCTGAGGGGTGAGGGGCGGATGGGCGGGCAGGACCGCATGCCCCAATGGCCGCTGCAGGGAGGGGTGCTTGGCCTGGGCCTCGATGGTGGGAGCGGAGGGAAGGGTGATCCATCGGAGGGGTGGGAGGCTCCGGCAGGAGGCCTGAGGAGAAAAGGCGCCAGAGACGAGCGAGGCCGGGCAAGGCAGCTGTGGGGCAGCAGGGAGAGGGGAAGGGAAGCACTGACTGGCTTGGCTGGCAGGCATGGCATCCCAGAGGAGCCGCTCCTGCGGGAGAAACAAAAACATGAGAAACTCTCATGAGGGAGAAGGTGATATCTGCTGACCAGCTTCTGTCACGTTTAGTGGCGCAAGCACGGACCCCCAGGGTTAAAGGTGAACCCTCAGCCAGCCCCAGACGGGAACGTGGGTACTTGGATGTGTCCTTGCCGAGAAAGCATGATTTCTCAATTTTTATTTTATTTTTGAAGCTCTCAAGTGGCTGCGAGAACTGCTTCTGAAGACACTGCTACTTGTACAAAAGCCATCAGCCCGCTGCATTGATTTAGTTTATATATAGTAGTTCCCCATCACAGCAGCCCCACAGTGAAACAGGCCCCAAGCTCACCTGCCTGGATGGGACACAGAAATAACACCACTGGTAGCAACAAAAACTTCTGGGTCAACAAGCAAAAGTTTGTGAAAGAAAAGAAGGCTTTGACGTCAGATCTTTGGGGTTTGAGCAATTTTGTGAAGCCATAGCAAAATGCAGGGCAATGGAGGGGAGGGAAACTACAGAAAGTTATTTAAAACAGTCAAAAGGCTTTGAATAAAGACCGTTCACAAAGGGCTACTAAGGCAAGTCAGTTGCCAGGAGGAGAAGAGGTGGTAACATCCTGCCAGTCGTGGATGCAAATCCAGTTAGGCGATAGCGCGCAGGGGCAGAGCAGGAATAATTGCTTGGTTCTCCTCGCAGCATTTAAGTAGCAGGGTGCCTCAAGGTTCAATACAAACAGCAGCATTGTTTAATGTATGTATTGAAGACCCACTAGAAAGGCTGGATACGTAAGAGTGGCAGGCAAGACAAGGCTGGTGGATCGCAAGGCACCTCAGTAAGCCTTGACAACACTAACTAACTGAGTAATGCATTGGCAGAGGGCATGCAGTGTAGATAAGTGCAGAGTAATGCGCCTTGGAAGGCATGATTTAAACTACTCGTATACACAGATGGGTTCTGAATTAATTGTAACCTTTCGACTAAAAGATTGAGGCATCGGTGTGGACAGCTTAATGAAGATGTCTGCTCAGTGTGCTGCAGTGGTCAAACCCAGAAAATAGGCTGTAATAAAAAAATGGATGACAGAAAATATTGTAATATGATTACATAAAACATTGATAGAAAGTTTCAGTTAGCCAACCTTAGAGGGATGCGGAAGAGAAACCTGCCTACAGAATAAACCAAATGACCTTGTAGAGGTCAGTCCTGCCAAGTGCCAAGTTTTCTCCCCTGTTACTGACTACAGTGCATCCTAGGCTCTCAGCAGGATGCTGGCTTTTAAAGAAAGAGTACAAGAGAGTTATACAATGAAGGACAGACCAAACATGGCACGTGGCGTGCTTATGTACCTTTCTCAATAATAAAGAAACACTCAAAAGGACATAGCTTATCAATTCAGCGTATAACTAATCTGTAGAAAACTGGTCTTAAACTGTTAGTAGGGTAATGTCATGGTTTAGGCCAAATCGGCCACTGGGGACGTGGGGGACCCCAGATGGGACCGACAGATGCTCCCCTCTACCCCTCTTCAAAAAGAGAGGCAGAGGAGGGAAAAAGAGACTTAAGAGTTTAGAAGAAACTAAACTACTTTAATGAGATATTAATAATAACATACAAGGAAATAATGAAATATATACAAAACCGTATCGAGCTCCCAAGATGACAGTCACGACACCGGCTGGCACTGGGGCAGTCCCAGGCTGGACTCAGTGGTGGACGGGAATTGGATTCCGGGTCTGCCTTCAGGATTGGGACCAAAGGCAGACGATTGAAGTGAAGAGAGCAAGAGAGCGAAAGAGCGAGAGAGCGTAAAAGAGAGGGAAAAAAGAGAGAGAGAGAGAAAGAGAGAGAGAGAGAGGGATCTGACCCTCAGCTTTTATACTGAGCATGATGCAGATGGGATGGAATACCCTGTTGGTCAGTTTTGGGTCACCTGTCCTGTCTGCTCCTCCTGGCAGGTGGGACTCCACTGTGCTTTTCCGCTTCTGACCCTCCAACATGGCAAGCAACAAAGTTGGTTGGCCTTGGCTGTTACAGCCATAAGTATAAGCAAGAGCCTCTCCCGCATACCATGCCTGGGCATCAGCTATAAACATAGGTCTTATCACTCTGAGAGAGTGAACATTGCCTGCACAATATGCTGTTAATTTCAGTAGTTAGAAGAGGCCCAGCTAAGAAGTGAAGTTACTGAGCAAAATTGGTCCGGTTTTACCTCAAACTAGTACAGGTAAATAGCTTTGTTTACCGCCAAAACGGAGGAGACTTAAACATACATTAGAAAAAAAAAAGGAAACCCAGTCTTTCAGCTCATGTAAATTGAGTCAGTCCATTAACTGCTGTAATCAGTAGAACTGATTATACAAGCCAGGGAGGTACCATTTCATCAGTTGTTGTACAGAAAATAAAAATGACAAGAGCCTTCAACTTCCAATGTTCAAGACTAGGCAGGATTAAGATAGAAATCCCTCAGGTTTATGTCTCCATCAGTGATGATATAACTGGTGAGTTGCTTTATGAGGTTTGTCTTCTCAGTTGTACAGCCACAAGGACATTAGTGTTGGTGCTGCTAGTAGACAGATAGTGAACTTAGTGTACCAGCAGCTTTTTCTGTGCTATGAATACCTATCTTCAGGCAAAATATGTGTGACTGGATTTCAGATATCCTTTTAGCTATTTGTTCTTTCTGAAATCAAGTTGCCTTGTGCTGTGCTAACAAAAATTGAGCCAGGGATAGCTAGCCATAATACATGAGCAGCAATGAACCTTACATTACAGTTAAAAATAGCAGTAATCAGAGCTATACACTGAATTTAAGCCAGTATTAGTCACAGAGCTGTTTGTTTTATTCCGCAAGCAACATAAATATTCTTCAGCAATCAACTAGCCTTGATAATTTATACACGAAAGACAATGAATGAAATGTCCATAAAACATTGCAAACTGGCAGGGGTTTTGTCCTGAAATGTGAAGAATTTTAGAAAATCTGTGAATGAAAATACAGAGTAGTGCGTGTCTCTCAAACTCTTGCAGGAGTAAAAGCTATAGGTACCTGTTTATTAGTAGTAATAATCCTCCTCCTACCCTGGCATGTGACTGGCAGGGGGGATTGGAAGAGCAAGCAACCTCAGGAGGTAGAAGGGTTGGCCAGCCTCACGCTCGTAGGAAATATTTTACTAAAGATCTTGAAGACCACTTCAGATGGATTTAAAAGCCCTAACACACATTCTTGCTATTGCTGAACACCTTCCGTACCAGAGCAAACTATTTGTTTTATCGTGCATGGGCATTATAGTGAGAGAAGTTGTTGGACTTAACATTTTCTGCATGAATGGAAATTGGTTACTGGGGTGTCAGAGTCTGGAGGGTAGAAAGAGGCTGTGGATGCAGTTATGCCAAGAAGTTGTTGAAGAACATAACTTCACTGTGATAGATAATACGTTGTTGGACTGCTGCCATTCACCATGGGAGAGATTTGGTGGGGGGTGTTACATGTAGCTGCAGGAAATGGGCTATTTGGAAGGAAAATTGCAGTGATCTTCCTGGACAGAGGCTATGACTATTGAAAGTTTGCAGGGATAATTCAACCTGGAGCAGAAAGGAAGCAAGAGCCTCCAAAGAGTCTTGCAGAGATAAGTGGCAAGAGGCAATGACAGTGGAATATTTAGGATGCAAGGAAGGCAGAGAAGTGAGGGCAGCATTTTGTCCTGTTGCTTGGGTGGGAGTGAGCGCTGCGAAGACCCAGTACCAAGAGGTCATTGGAAGGGTGGCCTTTTCTGTGAGATTAAAAGTGCCAGGCTGGATCTTGTCTCCATTGAAGTCAGTGATGATAGTGACTATTTCTACTGACATTAAGGTGGTCAGGGTCCCACTCATGATCTGAAATAAAAGCAGAAAACTAGGATAGCTTTAAAATCTTTTTGACATCAAATATCTGTGACCACAGTAGTAATACTCAGGCACTGACCCAAAAAGGTTTCTGCTAGGCATTTTCTAGGAGAAGGGTATCAGTTTTTCCATTTTATAGAAAGAGAAGATGAGGTCTGTGTGAGACTTTCACAAGGAGAAAGGAATTTGGGTGCTTGAGTCTGATTTTCATTACATTGCTGGAATTGGGAGAGGGGAAAGAACAAATACCCTGGCTCCTGGCCTGTTGATGAGACCACTACACAGGCTGTTAAAGGACTTGTTTTCCTTTCTGATTACAGATCACCATTTAAATCCAACAGCTTCTACTTTAAAAGGAAAAGAGTGCATGCTCAATTCTAGAGTAATTAGGTAATGTTGGTATTATGCTCTGAAGCTGTAAAGTGCTAATTTATGTAAAAGGCAAGTAGTAGTATTATTAGTGCTTGAGTATGATATCATCAGGCTGACGCATAAGAACAGCAAAGTGTGAAAAATCACATGCATCTGCTGTGCCTTCCTAAAAACAACTTAAACCAAAAGTAATCAATTGAAAAAATCAGTGTATCATAATTTTGCAGCACTCAGAAAGATATCTCTGATAAGAAAACACAGTTTATCTTTATGTTTCCAAACAAGGGGCTGCAAAACTTGAGCTTTAACTAGTTTTAGGAAATATATACTATTTTGAACTATTTGTTTGCATTTCATTATTTCTCAGGGGTCTGACCGACTTAAGCATTCATATTTCAGATCAAAACTTGAAACATCCTGAAATCGAGTCTGTTTCTTCCAAATCCTATGGCACACGAAACAGCTACTTACACAAGTGGAAACAACACTTGTTGGTGCCAACCAAAATGAAAGGCTGAGGGAAAACAGGAAGTAATCCACATACAAAGTGTGTAACTAATCTTGAGAGGGATAGCAGCGAGCCTCCTCTGCAGCAAGCGCTCAGGAAGGGAGAAGCACAGATAGGCATCTTCTTCACTGAGAATGGCCTGTCTGAGCGAGATTAACCCTTGCCACAGAGAACAAAGATAACATATCTGTGTTCCAGAGAAAGACGGTGTGAAGTACTGGATTGAGATGAGACCCAACTTGAAACATAAAGCCCCAAAATAGAGGTTTGCAGTAAAAAGGGTTACAGGTTCTCAACTAAAGAGATGCAGTGAAAATCCACTGAAAAGACGGGTCAGACTGGAATGATGCCCAGATCCTCCATACTTGTAAAGGGAAACCATACTGGAGAAGGTGTGTGCAAAATAAGTTGCCTAAAATGCTGAACGAGATGAGAAGGTTTATTGCTTACAAATTCTCCTGAACCCACAGCATATTCGTAAACGCCTAGAATAAACGCTGCTGCCATTACCACACAGTACACACATTATAATTATTTAATTTAGGAGAAAAACATAATCAAATCAAAGGAGAAAATGTAACTGAAACTGTAACTGTCTGCTGACAATGTGTGACATGTGACCAACACCACAGATGCTTGTAACCCTTTATCATCATGAGGAGGATTAAACTACTTCCCCATTTATTTGAAAAAAATTCAAAGTGGCAAGGATGCTGGAGAAGCCTTAATGACCACAGTGATTATGCTGAAGAACTAGTTTCCTACATACTATAACACTATTTGGGCACACACGTGTTTGCTGTAAACTCAACCCTTGCAGAGTCCCATGGAAGTCAGTATTTCTCATGCGATTTAGAAAGATTCTGCTGCATATGATATGGACCGTTAGGTCCAATAAGCACGTCCAAAGTATGTGTTTACCCAAATCTAAATTGACGTTCAGTACAGCAACAGAACACTTCTTTTACATAACCATTGTGTTAATTTTCCTAACATTTTCTTCATGTCAGAAATATTGGAATTGTAAAGGGAAAATGTGGACTTAATCCATGGAATAATATAATTACATTTTAGATTGAGTATTACTAAATTCCAGGCCAGATACTCACAGAGATCAGTGTCTCAAGTAGATCGTTGTGCTGTAAAGATGCGACCACCTGGAAATCCAGTCCCAAGTACAGACTGTTGTTGGATTTAAGTTGTGTCAATTTGATCAGTTGGGGGTTTGAGAAGTTAAGATTTTGTCAACCTTACTCATACTGAGAACTATCTTACTTCCTGTGCAGCCTCACTGATTTAAAATAGAATATGCAGATAGGAGAGAGCAGGGTACTATGTGAAATGATCTGCCTAAATAATGTGACTGTTAATCGTGTGTATAAATGTATCCTGGATTGGGGCCTATATTTGTAATCATAAATCTTTATTTTTTTGGAGCATTCCAATTCA
Source organism: Ibidorhyncha struthersii (assembly GCA_013398815.1). Classification (NCBI taxonomy): domain Eukaryota; kingdom Metazoa; phylum Chordata; class Aves; order Charadriiformes; family Charadriidae; genus Ibidorhyncha; species Ibidorhyncha struthersii. The sequence goes on from VZSZ01008539.1 coordinate 692,509, forward strand.
TTCTAATAATAAACTTCAATTATTCGGTGGACTTCAAACAAATTACTTGTCAACTACCGTTCAATTAATTACAGAAGGTATGCAGTGAACACTTCAGGTGTAATCATCCAGGTCTAATACATACTTAGAAGTATGTACTCTGCTTTTTAATAATTTTAAATTAAATAAAACATTTAATTCTTCCTGAAAATTTTTTAAAAGTCTTTGTTGACCCAAACCAGTATTATTATTACTTGGCTCAGTCTCCAAACAGAACAAAATTTTGTTTATACAGCCTAGCTGGTGACTGCTTTCCATCTGTGTGCTCTATTTGGACCTGGTGTCATTTGGTTTACTACAGAAGCTACTACCACTTTCTCAAAGGCACCTGAACGTTTTCCTTTTGTTATTTCTGTTTCCCACTGGTACCCAAAAGTAAAGAGTAGCAGAAAGGTCCATGTTGGGGTTCTGTGTGACAGAATACAAATGGAGTGATACCTGATTAATGATTTACTTACGTGTGTTTATTTTTGTATATTTACATCCTCGTGAGCCTCTTCAAGAAATAATGTTCTTAATAAGTTTTCCCATTTTTACAGTTACTTTTGCAAAGAAAATACTTTGCAGTGAAATTACACTTAAGGAAGAACCTCGCTTGGGGTCACACAAGCTTGAAGCACTGCACTGAGAGGGCGTAATGGTAAAACAATGGAGCTTGTCACCCTTGCCAGGGCATTCTCACGCGAATAAGACGGTGCAGATGAAGGGTGCAAAGCCACATTCATTATTACCGAAATAAAACATACCGGCATGTTACTATCTCGAGCCATCTAAACAAACAGGAAAAGGTGGGTGGGGAGAGAGTAACACAATTTGCATAGCCTGTGTTCCTTAATTTAGAACAGCGCTTTGATGTGTACATCTTTGGTTCCTGGCACACCAGCAAGGGATGCAAGCACATGAAACCCTCTAACATACCCCCAAATGCTTCAGGAACTTCTTTGCTCTGGGTAACTCTTTGCTTTTTGTAAAAGCTAATAAACACACTGGTAACCCCCATGCGCAGCAGAGTAACCACTTCCAGTCAGCACAGGGATGGATTACCTTGTGAAACCTGGCAAAGAAAAAATGAGTCCTGTGCTGACTAGGTAGCACACGCTCTGTCTCTCTCTGCGTTTCCACTGACTCTCCCACACTAGCCAGCTGTTAGGAACGCAGTACAGATTTACTTTGACATCACTGCAGTAACTCCTCATAACATACGCCACCGCTGAAAGAAATCCCCAGTGGGTCATCTCTTCCACACTTGGGCTGCCTACCTGTATGTCAGGTGCACTACCTGACTGAACAGTGGCCTTCCCCAGGAGGGACGACTGTTGACATGGGAGGGCAGATGCTCAGCTCTGGGAATATACCTGGCTGGCGTCTGGACGGGCAGAGGTGAGCTGTGGCGGCTTTCAGAAGCTCATTGCTGGTATCAAACTAAGTGAACCAAGTTAATCCTGTTTTCTGCCATAGTCTGGACTTTGGTCCTGTTCAAACAGCCAAATTTGCCAAGGTAATTCTTACCCACCTAGATACTCGGAGGATCTCATGCCCAGATCCATGGCTAATCTTGTGTCCACTCTACCTCTGCCCAATCACACAAGAATAATAGGACTCTCAGTAAAGCATGTCAGAAAATGGAAGTCAAAACCCCTGTGTTCTAGTCAAAACCCCTGTGTTTTCACCCACAGGCAAAAAAACCCAACCCACTATTCTTCTCACAAAAGGAATTCCAGGAAAAAAAAGAAAGGCATGTTGAGAGGCCAAAACAGATTTCTCCGCTTCCTGGGTGCCCATCTGGAACACACTTGTCATGTTCATTGTTTTTCCTCAGGGTGGGCAGTGAAACCAGTGGTGGCCGTCCGGCTCTACGCTAGTAAAGCAAAAGCTGGGGATGCCCCGCGCCACAGTTCCCTCTTCCCTCCCCAGCACCAGGTGCCCCAGGGAAGGGTGGGACTGAAGGAAGCTGTGGAGGTCAAAAGCGAGAGCAGCCAGAAAATCATGGCTTGTCTTCGCAATAGCAGAGCTTAATCATTTCTCCAGAAAGGGCATTTCTTTCAGGATATCATTCTAATATAAAATTTCCTATCAGATAACCCTAGCAGATGTCCTGAACTGGGTTTTCCTGACTGCTTTGTGTCAGCGTGGGAGGGAACACATAGAAACTCACCTCCACAGTGATCTGGGACAGACAAGTCACAGAGAGTTAGGGATTATATTTTCAGAGTTGCAAAAAAGGACTTAGAGATCCAAGTCCCCCTGAAATCCATTGCCCTGAGTATCTTGTTCCAGTGATATATCCTTGGAACTACAAGTATTCAGCCAGCTTGAACATTTCCAGTAAATACCTGGAAAAACACCATCTGGGATTCTCCTTTTTGATTTTCCTTTCCTTCCTTTCACCACACTCTGCAGACGTTCCAGTCTGGAAGGAGTGAGCGGGGCCACATCCGCAACCCACCCTCAGTGCCTGCCTGACCTTCCGATCCAAAATGTTCACACCCAACTGAGGATCCATCTTTCCCCTTCTTTCCGTTGTCGTGTTTGATATTTCTCAGTGATTCTTCCTAGATGGGCAGAGCAGTCACATTCTTCTTTCCAACTCTACTCGGATTCTTCACTGAGGAGCAACTCTGTGAACCCTGCTGCTTTCATTCCCGCCCCTGGCCATCTCCGGCATTCTCCCGATCCACAGCATCCTGCTTTCTTGCTGTTTGACTGAAGAACCAACTCAGGTATGCAGAAGGCTTTGAAGAATATGAGTGAAAAGAGTGCTTTTAATAACCGTGGCTTGGATCAGAAGAGGCAAACGGATGAGATTCGGGGCTTCCTGCTAGCTCAGTGCTGATGGGCTCATGCTTTGTCCCGCATTCCCCTAGCTGCCTGTCACTGGTCTTCCAGCCATTTCCTGGAAAGCAACCAACTGATTGTGTTCCCACTTTGCTGTGGCCATAAACAATGACAAACGGGGCTCGTCTGTCACCGCTCCACTGAGCCTTATCTGGACCCCATTGCAACCTTCAATGAAGGGTTGATGAACCCCTTGATGAACCCTGTCCTGCCTATTTCTTTGTACATGGAATGTAAATACCTGAAGATACATTTTGTATGAGTGAGGTTTCATGGAGGCTGTGACTTCCCTACTACTGCTTCTGGGGGTCTTGTGCCAATTCTCCATAATTCACGTTGGCAAGCTGGCAGCTTCCAGCACCTGAAAGCCGAAAATAGGAAAGGGCATTTGCAGGGCGGTGATATGATGTGTGCTTGGCTTTAAAAAGGATCACAAACTTAAGGCAGTGGAGAGCAAAAAGGCATACCAGTATCACCATGGATATGTGACATTAAACAAACCACTTGTCATGATACACAGCTGACTACTTGCCAAATGGAACAGGATCTTCTTATTATTCATTGTTTTGCCCTGCAAAACCTGCACAACCACGAGAAGAAAAAATCTCCAGAAAGGTACTGTCACTTTTCTGACCATCCCTGGCCGTCCTGGAGGTCCTGGTTCAACAGCAACTCCCAGACGTCCGCCTACTCGCATGCATTTGAAGACGAAAAGGTGAAATCGTGGTGGGCACCCTACTTAATCGCTGCAGGAAAGGGAGCTGCAGGATGAGGTCACTTCCTCGAGGTAACTCTGACACTTGTAAAGCTTCCTGTCCTCCCAGGGCTTTGATTCCATCACTGCTGTCCCTCACAGCTGGGGTGTCAGCCAAGTATTTTTCTGGCGTCTCGTATGTGCCCGCCCACATGGCTTTGCTAAGGATTGCCCCAGTCACACAGGGAATTGCCCTTCTCCTCTCACCCACCACATCTTGCTGCACCTGGGAATCCAGCTCTGCCTCCATCCCAGGGGGAGACGAAGTGGAGCTAACCCTGCTTTGGTTTCACCTTCATAGTTCACTGCAGCCAGGCAAGGGCGTAGCCCACCCAAAAGGGGGCAAGAGGGCAGCCACATGGACAGCATCTCAAAGCATCCCATTTGCCCTCGCCTGTGCCTCCTCAGGGAGGACCTCCTGCACTGCTGTGTCCTTGCGGAGTGCACGGAGGAGCACAATCATAGAATCATAGAATTGTCTAGTTTGGAAGGGACCTTCAAGATCGTCAAGTCCAACCATCAACGTAGCACTGCCAAAACCACACTAAACCATGTCCCTCAGCACCACAGCTACATGTCTTTTAAATACCTGCAGGGATGGCAACTCCACCACTTCCCTGGGCAGCCTGTTCCAATGTTTGATAACACTTTCGGTGAAGAAATTTTTCCTGATATCCAATCTCAACCTGCCCTGGTGTCTCACCTTATGTGGTGGTCGCTTTGACCTCAAACGAGGAGCACGCAATTCCTTATGTCCGGGGAGAGTGTCCTGCCTATCGCTGCCCCCTCTGCGTGCCCGTGGGCAGCTAAAAGGGGGAAAGCGGAGAGGGGGAAGCAGAAAGCCAGGCAAAGGCGCTATTGAAAATAGGACACCAACCCGCGCTTCCCAGTGGCA
>VZSZ01008540.1:4147-19868 GCA_013398815.1 Ibidorhyncha struthersii
CTCACTCTCTTTCCAAGTATCCCTGATTCTACTGAAGCTACAATCCTAAAATAACCACAGGGCAGTTGCCTGCATATGGCAAATGGTGGTTTTCCTGAACTGCAGCAGATTCTCTCATTTCAATTTCAATCAGGACCATTCATGGTTATCAAAGCACTTAGGTAAAGGAAAAAAGAAATAAAACTACAGATGCCAATAACTTTTATTTAAATTCAAGGATGACTAAAAGTCCAAGGGCAGTCTGCAACTCAGTGAAAAGATTACTACATCTGAGATACAAAAAGAGGGACAGATTACTGGAATATGAAGTGTTTTTCTTGGAAATGATATATTGTATGTGTTTGCCTATCTGCCTATTTATAACATGAAACATGACCCAAGCACATTTTTCCTGTGCAACATGTTAAGTGTTGAATGGGGTTTAAATATGTATGTAATATTGAAATACACGCAAAAGCTGAACTGACCCAGTTTTCTCTCAAAACTTGTCAAAACCCCTTAGGAAATAATAATGATAATTAATAAATGGGTTTGTATAACTGGTTTTGAATCTGTGTTGAAAAGAACATGTTTTGCATATGGTCCTGAGTAATTTTCGTAACACTGAAAGTGCATTGCTGGAACACTCCAAGCTACTTTTTCACAGTTTGATGCAGAAGACAGTGTCTGTTCAAAACTTCTGCTAAATTTATGCCTTAGTACATTTCTGAAGCATTCACTAGAGAAATGGGAGCTCTTCTGTTCTTGTCTGTGACCATTTTACCACTCAAAGGTTATGGGAAAGAACATTAAAATGGAGTAAAGAGCAACAGAATATGCAATGAAATAAAAAGAATTTCTCTCAGTGTAGCTGATTAAGTACAGCATCAGGCAGAAAGTTAAGTAAACATACAGTCATAGAAAAAAAATCTGACACTGGGGGAAAGACTTCTTTGGTTCTTCTTATAAGAAGAATTGCTAGATGGCAAGGCTAATTCTCACAAGAACTTTGTTGCAAACTTTGTACTCAACATTTGGAGCTTATCCTGTCAAGCAGAAAGTACAACCACATGCAGCATAAGAGCAACATTTCAGTTTGTATGACAAACGTCACTTGAAAATGGGCTTTGCTTTTAATTTAGAACATTGTAAACACATCAGGAGAAACTAGTTTTGATCATTTGCCAAATATTGCACAAGTATTTAGACTAATAAATAGCCTTCTGTAACAGGAAGTGTACTGTATATTTTATGTGTTCCCACAATTTTTAAGAGAAAGTCTCATCCCTTCTGTTTCACAGATGTTTCTAGAGAAAAAGAAAAGTAGATAAAATAGCATGTATTATTATCAAAAAAGCATTTCAATCATCAGCTAAAGATTTAGGGAACATTAAGAGTACATTATAAATACGAGTACATTTTAATTAGAGGGTTTTGCTCACTGATTAGTCTTTCAGACCCCAGGTTAAAGTCATGCCTTACTGAATAAAATATGATGTATAGTTAAGAAAATAATCATAGGGTCTATCATCTCATTATTTTCATTGTGTAAATTACAAAGTAAGGGATATTCCAGCTGCTAGGAAAACCAACTGGTCTAGTTTCCTATGCCATTATTAAAGCATGTGGATCAGACCTACAAATGTAAAATGTACCAAATATTCTGTCTCATGCTGCTGTTACCAAGGCTATGACATGCACTGAGATCTAAGGTTTTTGTTTGGTAAACTTTGTGCTGGACTCTCTCTTTTGTATCCAAAATGTCACAGGAAGGAAGCAAGCCCAAACAACCTCTACGCCTTTCAGGCGCAGCAGAATTTCTCTTACTTATGTTCCCTTACCATCTGGCTTGAAGGACTGATAGTACAGAATAAGAAAAAATACTTTTAAACATGGGAAGAATATTTCTTCTTCTAACCCTGCAAATAAACTGCTTGGGGAGTGGTGGTACATGATCGATCAAGGGATGCATCATTATCTTTATGTGGGTTTTCATAGGAGAAAGATGTTCTGTGGCTAACAGAAAGAAGTAACTTCAACTAAGTTCTGCAGAAATTTGGTGTGACTTTGGGGAAGGTACAGGACAGTATGCAGAATGCTCAGCAAGTTCTTGGAATGAATTAGTTATAATGTTTTGATGCAGACAGCGAAGTATGCCAATAGTGAAAGAGTCTTTTTAGTTGGACTTTAACCAATAAGTTTAAGAACACTGAGAATGCAAAGTAAAGTGGATCAGAGAGACCACAACATGAGAGCTGATTATTTTTTAAAAGAGATGGAGCAATGTAAAGTGAGAGCAGCAGACTGAAAAAATGCAGAAATCAGGAAGACAAGTCAAAGTAGTAGAAGGTTTAGGACAACTGGCAAAGAAGTGATATTAAGGACACAAAGTAGGAACAGAGCAACTTGCTTAATGAAGGGTTTCACTGGAACCAAGCATAAGCGAAACATCCAGAAGGTGGAAACTAGGTTCAGTTATGAAAGTACACATGAAGGTGTGAGGTAGAAAACAAGCTGGATACATCAACAGGAACAAGAAGCATATATGCATATCAGCACTGTAAGACTGAGAAGGGAATTCCTGCTCTGCTACACAACAGAAAGGAGGAACTAATGATAGATAACGCAGACAACATTTAAAGGTTTAATATTTTTCGAATTAGCATTCTCTAACAAAGTTAATACAAGCATGTGGCCAAGACAATACCTGTACAGGACAGTATAAGAATACTTCAGTGAGCTGGATGCTTTCAAATTGGCAGAGACCAAAGAATTTCAACTTCAGATTCTTCAAATTCAAAGTAAGGATTTGTGAGATTCTTGCTTCAACAATCATCTGAAGCTATCTTAGATATTGCAGTAGTTGTTCTTGAGAAATGGGGTGATGCTCTGGGGGAAAAAAAAAAAATTGCTTCTTTCAAAAATGAGCGGCAAGCTGAAAAATTGTGGATCAGTCCGATTCCATGGAAAATTCTGAAATAAGCTAACTACCTGTAAACACGTGAAAGTTAGTGAGGAAACAGGTGAGAAGAAACAGGAGTTTATCATGAACACACTGAGCTATCTTCCTCTACCACAGAGGAACAGGCCATGGGGCAAGGAAGAATGAATAGATGGTATATCTTGTCTACTGTAAGGGTCTTCTGTCTCACACATCAGACACACAGTAGGCTACAGAAGTGTGATCAAGATGAAGTTGCTAAAATGGGGATACAAAAGCAGTAGTATGACAATACCTCGTGGTGAGTTGGCAGTTTATCATCACTAAGCAAAAGCTATACCAAGTAGAATTCTGCAGTAGCCCGTGCCCGTTTCATCTGTTACATATTTCCATTAAAACTATGAAATTGTAATAATGACTGTTGCAGAGAATTTGGAGCTGAACTGTCTGTAAAGTGGAAGACAGGTTTAAGATTCAAAATTACGTCGGCAAAACTGGAGAAAGGATATGCAAGTGAATGGATGATATTCAACAGTAAAGACAAGATACTATATTCAGACAAGAATGTTCAATTGCACAATTGCATGATGAGCAGCAATATCATAGAATCACACGATATCTTAAGTTGGAAGGGACTCTTAAGGATCATTGAGTCCAACTTGCTGCTCCTCGCAGGACTATCTTAAACTAAATCATATGACTAAATATATATAGTAGAGTTGCTGCAGGAGTCACTGGTATATAGAATAAGGAATTACACTCCTAGTCCTTACTACGAGGGGGCAAGATGGTTGCATTATTTCCAGTTTGGCTTTCATTAGATGTTAGTGTTTTACTCTTCTCCCATCTCCATTTCATCAAATCTTTTATTTATTGCAGCTTATCACTATTGTTACAAATAAAAGCTTACAGAATGAAGTTTAAAATGCATATATAGCCATTATGATTTACTCTGGATCTGACTTCAGCCACTATTGAAAACTTACTGTTCCCTAATAACACATGAAAATGTCAGGTATTGGTTTAACTATCGCTGCTCCCTGAGTGCTTTTTGAATTATGGTTCTATTTAAGAAATATGTGTCTATTATTATCACCCTTTTTGAAGGGATTATTTCACTTATAAATTATTTTCATTATCTTTTACAGTTGCTATCACATCTTGACCTGTATCCAATTCCTACCTAATTAAACATGTTATCACCTCATCAATTCCTTTTTGAAATGTCAAATTATTACTATTATTTTATTGCATAGCAGTAAGAATTATATTGGTAAGAAGACCCAATTGTCTCTTGAAAGAGCTTTAGCTCACTAGATCAAAAATTGCATACAGATCTAACTAGGAACTCATTTAGGTCAAAAATGCAGATAAACAGAAAACTGTGATATTTCACATTTATAATGTGAAAAAGCTGCACAGTCCAACAAAGATGTTTTTGAAACTTATTAGCTAGGCTGTAGCAGTAAAAAATGTATTAACGATTTTAGGAAAATGTAATTCTTAAGAAAAGGAATATGTAATTCCTTTGACTAGATTTTTTTTTTCTGAGACTTTTGCTTACTTTGATTTAAGACAATGAATCACAGGTGCTACAGTTGGAAAAATCCAGTTAACTCACATCTACCATCAATGCAAAAGAACATATTCCTCACTATTTTTCCTGGCTAATCTAAAAATTATCAAATTACTGAATTTTCAGTTCATACTGTAGTATTTCCCTTACTTATTCTCATTATATAAATAAATTGTTTTGTCTGATCCAGTTTAAATACAAGTTTTGTCTTTATAACTGTACCATGTACCACCATAATCATATATCTGCCTAGATTCAGCATCTTTACTTTCCTTGCCACTTTTACATGTCACCCCTTCTGTTACCTTACCTTTTAAGAAGCACGGCTTCCTCAGAGTGAGGAACTGAATTTTTCTAAAAATAAGACCTTTTTGTGTACTCAGATTAAAGCAGCTAAAATCCATACTCACTTTCAAATGCAGGGGATTGGAATGGCATGGTGTCTTTCTAGTGACAAGGTTTATGAGAAAATGCATCTAATTCAGCAGAAAGGCAGAGGAGGCAGAAGAAATATTCAGAATTTGGATTAAAAAGATACACAAAAAAACTAAGGAAACATTTTTTTCAGGATAAAATAAAGTCAAATCCTGGCCCTAATGCAGTAAAAAGGAATAGAGCCATTGAGTTCAGTGGTACCAGAATTTTACCGTGTTTATTTTGAAACTTATACAATACTTTTAAAGTTAATTTCATCTGAAGACACAGTGGAGGTCTTCTACTACTTTGTCACAGAGCTGAATGGATAAAAATATTATCTTGTATGAATTGTCCAACAATAATCCGATTTCAGTTGTCTGCTTCAGTTTCAAACCCAAAATTAATAAATTTACAGTGTTCTGTAATAAAAATTTCCAATGTATGTAAAACCTGAATATATATTTTCTGTTTAGTCAGTTAAAAGATAGCGCTTTTTTTTTTGCCAAAATTGTTTTGTTGTTTGTCTGCCAAGTCTCATAAAAAGACTTACTTTCTTTGGAAATCTTTGGAAACTCCTAAGTGTATAAAATAAAATAATTCAGTAGTATTACAGCATAACAAAAAATATACCCAGCAATGTTAAGGCATAACTGGGGAATTGAATCTGTGCATGCTAGGAAACCATTTAAGGGAAAAAAGCATTAGCAAATACATGTCATTTTGCTTGTGTAATTTGTCATTAAGAAGAGAAAAATAAATCTGTAGGTCAGAGGTGAAAGTTTAATTTCACAAAAAGTCCTTTCCTGTATTTTCAGCACTTATTAGAAGGGAAAATTGTGAATCTTACAATCTCTTTTGGAATTTTCCTGTGAGAGGATGAAAAAGCACCCACTCCTTTGTAATAAGTCTTGTAGGGGTATTGGAATTGCTGAGATCAGATGGCATTTACTTTCTTCCATCTGACCTCATGGAAACGCTGTTACCTATGATTCCTGTACACCACGTTTTCTTAGAGAGGCAGACAATGGGAGACAATAAGGTCATCTACAAATTACCTGAGAAATTTTACAAGCCATTTATGACTGATAAGCCCAGCATCACAAAGAATTAATTGATCTTGCACCTTATTGCTTGAAAACTTTTATGAGGTAGTTTTGGACAACACAAATCAAGAGTATGAGTAGAGTTTCCTAATTCTTTTCCCTCCACCCTTGACGTCTCTCATATGGACAGCTATGCCACCTCAAAGCATAATTTCACATTTATCTTTAAGCTCTTGCAAACTTTCCATGTAAGGACATGACCTGAACTGATGCTAATAGGTCATACAATGTAATTCATATTATTTTTCACAATCTTGAACAGCTATATGAACAACTTGTTACTTTAAAGCAGTTAATTGCTCCACTGAGGGAAAAAAAAAGCAGTAACATATAAAGACAGTACTTTGTTTTGGTTGTTATAGTCACTATATAAAAATGTAGCTTTAAAAGTGGTTTCAAACAGAGTAGAAAAAAAAACCCGGATATTTGCATGAATTTAACTTCTGCTATGACATTGCTTCGATATTACTGTATGGCACCACTTTTATTAAAGACATACCTGTCTTTTCATATGGCTCATTTCTAAACTGTAGGCCCTCCAAGATGGAAATACTGCAACTTAGCCAGTTTGCATGACTTTTGACAGAAAGGTGAAAAGTTAGGAAAAAGCAGATCCTTGGCGTTCCAGTGATGTCACTGACAAAGCGTAGTTCTCTGTAACAAGACATGAGATGACACATAAAGCTAGTCGGCATATCTTTCAAGACAACTAATTTCCTTCTAGGCCAATCTTAGAAATGACTGAGCCATCCTAATTTAAACTTAGCCAAAGTCTGAGGTAGGCATTCAGCATGGCAAATCTTAGTCTGAATGGCTACATTTATTACAATTGTAAACTGTTTTACAGTGTGGGCAGGTGGACAAGTGTAGGTGGCATCTGACTGTAATATGAAATAGTTTTCTGCTTTTGCCCTTCACATATGGAAAAAAAACAGTGGGTCTGGCTGAATAGCTCTGTGCCAAAGCCAGCCTCCAAGTGGTTAAATGTCTCTAATCTATTCTGCATCCCACACACAAGTGTGTGTGGGAATGCTTGTAAATTTAATGAAGTGCTGACTGGAAGAAGTTTATGCCTGACTTCCGATTAGATACTAATAAGCTAACCTTAGGTAGCATAAACTCTTTCTTATTATGAAGATGGAATACATTCGCTATAAGTAACCTTAGGGTGCCCAACTTTATAACATTGCCAAGGCTTTATTGTGTTTTTTTCCTTTTCCTTTTCCTTTTCCTTTTCCTTTTCCTTTTTCCTTTTCCTTTTTCATCAGTATATTTGTCAGTTTTCTCAGGCACAAAAAGTGAACTTTACTGCTCAATCCTTCAAAAAGTGAGCTAGCCATCATGATACACAGCATTTCAACATCAAACTTCTAGGACACCTAGTCCCTCTGCTGGGTTCTGTAGGCTTTTGGAACGTACATGTCAATGAGAAAAGGTGGACACTTAAGAGTGGGATATAAGCAGCAAACAACCAAAGCTAGCTAATAGGGAAATACTGAGGAAAACATATTTTTAATACTTTATTCTGTTCAAAAGGTTCCTTAGTCCTCTAATTATGAAAGAAATTGCTTTGCCGCTTACTGGGATTTTTACACATATATTTGGAAGGTTGCAGCATCTCTTTACATCTTTTTCCAAAAAATTGCTCTGTCTTCAAATTGTTACCATTAATAGCCAGTTACATTCTATACTGGGAATGGAAAAGTAGCTCACTTGGTGCCACTGAGCATTTTGTAAGTGCATTTTTTCTCCAAGACATACTGCATCTGACAAGACATTATAAAAATGACTAAAAAGATGCAAAATCTGATCTCAGAGAAATGTCACTTCGTGAACATGCCAAAATTAATTTGAATGAATCTTTAAATGGTACCTCACTTTTTCCAGCAATGAATAAAGAGTATATGTACCATCTCTTTATTAAAATTTATCTATTCTCCTATTCTTTTCATTAAGAAAACCCACCTATCTTCACTTCTCGTTCACTACTGTGGCTATTTTGTGTACTTCTGTTTTGGTATATGTGATAGTTCAAGGTGTAAAATTTTAGGGAGCTTGGTTTTATGATACACTCGTATACTTTTTTTACATTTAACCCTAAAAACATCACTCTCTATCTGAAAGAGAAAATTTTAAAGGATTTTCCTCCAACAGACTGAAATAATAAATCGCCTTACTCTTTGTATATCCCTCTGTACTTTTTCCTTCTAGCTTGTTACCTAAGCTATGCTATTTGAACAATGGTTTTCTTCTTCTCTAGCCCCATTTTCTTTTTATATTTGATCCTGACATGAAGTTCTAACTGAATTTGTGACATCAGTCATATCCATGGCAACAGACTGACGCCTTAAACATAGGATTATGATGAATTCAACAGAGGATTGAGTAAAAGGAAAACGAGTATAAACAAGCAAGATTTTATTAGAGCACAAGAGTGCTCTGTTAAAAGGGTGGAGAAAGGAATATAAATGCTGAATACACTTCCGCTTTTTAACATTACAGTACTGCGTGATGGTCCATACATTGTGGTTATTTATTTCAGATGTTCAGAACATTTGATGCAACATCTGTGGCACCCAAACGTCACCAAAAGTTTTAGACATATTCATTAGTCTTGTTCTTACGTATGTAATGTAAGACACAGTGGGTTTTCATTACTACTTGCAGTTGTAAATAAGCTAAGTAGAGGTAGTAAGCTCTCATCACTTCTGAAAAATCACGCTTAAAACATTTCAGGTTGAACTCTGAAAAACTACAACACAGGCAAATGCTGGGAAATATGGCTGTACATTAATTTTTCTTAGTAAGTTTATGTTAAGAAATACCATAAATTTAACATATTAAGAGTCATAAAAACACTCTTTAAAAAAAGTATTTTTAGTCCAGCACAATCTAATTCATGTAATGAAAAAAATATCCTGTTTTCCATAAATGACATTCCCTTTAATGGAATTCTGTTATTAAGAAGTGTCTTGAGTATAATGCAGACATATACATGGATGTGGATTTCTGTTAGGTCAAATTCCTACTCCACATTTTCCAGACTAAAGGGCTACTGACTGCATTAAAAGTTTTACTAAAAATCTCATGCCAGGGTCAAAGCAGACCCTAGTAAGCAGTGACGTCTCCTCAGAGGTTCCATGTTGTTCCCACCTCATCCTATACCGCGTAGCTCAACTAAAGCCATACTAACAAGGCTCATATAGTCACTGAGAAACCAGAGGCTGTAGTGATATCAAAACTACAAAGAAAACTACAAAAGCTTTAGTCTATAATTAAAGCTATGGTATTCTATGTTTCTGTGTAGTGGCTACTGGAAGGACTGTCAATTTTGGGCCTGCTCTGTGCAAGATGCATGAATCCAAAGAAGTATGGCATGCCCCCTTTAAGCAGAGGGTACAGGATGAGGGGGGAGAAAGATGCCAAGGATACTTCATAACTCTGTTGCAAGAAATATCAATCTTGAGGTCATAATTAGGGTCTAATTAATACACAGATTAAGAAGAACACCAAGAACCCTTCCACTATACCTAATTGTATTAAATATGAATTCCAGTGTTCACAGGTTACTAGCTTTTCTGAGGGAACCATGGGAACTTCTTTCAGTAAGCAGTTTTAAAATACTGTTTCAGAACATGGAAACATCCCATTCTTGTTCATATTTTTACGTCTTCCACCCACTGTTAGACTGCATATGCCACAGGAAAATCTCATGTTTAAAAGACATGGAAGGAAACCATATTCTTAACTTTTTTCAGGTATACTGTTGAAACTGCACAAATGCTACAAAATTTCTGAAAGTTATGGGCCATTTCTGAAGTAGAAGACTGTGGGCAGTATCAGCCTAATATTCTGGCTTAGTCTTGGAAACGTGGTTTAGATTTTTTTAAGTCTTCCACGTTACTGAGCATTATTGAGGTGCTTAGATACATAAACCCTTTTTTTTTTTGCCAGCTGCTGCCAGGGCTGGGAAGACACAGTATATTGTGTTGTACTTAGCAGACAGAACATAAGGGTGTAAGGCAACTGGAATACAGTTTCACCTTCCAGAGGTAAAGTGACATACACAAACAGATACCATCTAGAAAGAAAATGTTAACTATGACTCTGAAGACAGCTTAATTTTTGTAGATAATTTTTCTTTAATTAATGCTTAATTTTCACAAATTGCAAAGCCTGTTTCCGAGATGAGATCCTAGTTTTTAGAATCTACGTATCGTTAAAGAATGTTAATAAATGAGAAATCTGTAAATTGCTGTATTGGAAACAGCTGTTTACTGGCATTGGTGACTAACTGTAGTCAGTCTGTGCTCAGGCACATAAAATACTAGCCAGTTAGTATATATTTTTCTTTTATTTTCACATACCAATTCCTAGATTCTTTGTTCTTGATCTTAAGGATCTCACTTTCTTACACTGACAGATGACTTACACTAGGGTGTTCAAGTACTAAAAAGATTATGATGAAACCATTCTGACTAAACATAGAGTCCTTAGCTTAGGTAGATTTCAATTCATCTATTCTTGTATCCATGTGAGATATACAGATGGTGCATATTTAACCTTTTGCTCTGCCCAGGAAATTTGGGTCATAAGGTCACTCAGATTCCTTAACATTAGAAGAGTTCTTACATATGACAGAATAAGCTTACTCTGAAAATGCTTGTTCAGCTTATCAGACTGTCTTAATTGCATCAGTATGTAGACAGTAAAGAATGCAGGAAAATACAGTTAAGGTTAGAATGTAAAAGGTAACCTAGTCTAATGAAACTGAATAGAAGATCAAAAAAGCACCCAGTGTTTTCCCCATATGGTGTGAAAATTAATGAGATATTTCTCAGAAAGAATGAAATGTATTCAGTAGATCTCTATACTACATACTGTTAATCATAAAAGACTAAAAAGGAAAAGTGATGAACATAAATATGTTTTACATCATAACAGCTTAAAATTTATTTTTGGAGTGATTTGTGCATAATGCGTCATGTTTTTCAAGCAGTAACTATGAAATTGATTTCTTCAAAAATGCTGCAGCTTTTAGCCAAAAGGCAAACAATACCTTAAACTTCACATATTGGCTACGGTATATCCACTGTAAGCTCAGTTATTGTGTTTAGACATAAACCACCTCAAAAAAAAAAAAGAGAAAAAGAAAAAGAAATTAGCTGAACACAAGGTAAATGTAATTATGCCATTCAAAAATGTAATATACATCTTAACTCCTGGCTTGCTCATGAAGAGTAATAAAGAATCATGTCTGACAAAAGTAGTCTATGAAGTGCTGTTGATTTTTCTGTAACATTTTCTAACTTGAGCATAAAAGACCAGGTTTTTCTTAGTTCCTAACAGGCACCTGGATTTCATGACAGATGTACTGCATTTAAACAGTGTAGAGTTTTTTGGTAAGTTCTTTCCACTAGAAATCACATTGCATCAGGACAGAAGCATTAAAATATTTTTCATCTTCTGATTGTAATAATGACAGTAATTTAAAATTGTTTCATTGAGAGTTCTACTGAAATGTTCTTTATTAATTTAATTAAAAAAACTTTTAAACAAAATGCTATTGAGATGAATTGTCCCATTAGTTCATGAAATGCTTGTTTGAACGGAAGCCCTACTCTCTGCATTTAGATACCGTTTTTATTAAGTTAGTAATTCTTTCTTCCAAAATGCTTCCTTCTCTGGGCTAACACCAGTTCTATTTCATTCTTCTAGATAGCATAGATTTGATAGGATTGTTTTACAGCCTCCTTAGCAGCAGTCCAGACAGATTTTTACCACACATAAAGGCACCCTGATAAAACTGGGAAATCCGTTTTCTACTATAATTTCATATCAGCTATCTTAAATCAAATGTCACTACCTCAGTACTGTTCTACCTGGCTTCTGCACTTCTTGTGCAGCTTTCACTGACCCCCTTATACTACATAACAGCTTGCCTTCTCAATTGCCAAAGCAAAGATCTTCTAAGATACAGTTAACAATAACGTTGGCTCTGGAGCTGTTCAAAAGGATACAAAGATGGAAGGGGAGTATTGCTTCATACAAAGGCTTGTCTAGAAGCCTGACGATGAAGAAAATAGATTACTTTGACAATATTAACAAATAGCTGAACAGGGATATTCACTGTAAGAAAAGTATACAATGATGTTGCAGTTTGGTTGGAGTTCACCTGAATGCATAGTTATTTAACTGAGTAGGTGAATGTCTGTTCTGCTGAGCTACTTTAAAAACACAAGAAAGCTTTTTGAAAGCTTTGTCAAAAGGAGACATATCAGCATTCAAAAAGACCTGCAGTTGTAATTAGACACAAATATCTCAATTTTTAGGAATCTCCATTGTTGGCCAATTCTCTGTTTCCACTATCTTTGCTTACCTCTAGCCTCAGAGAAAGAAACGTCTTTCTTCCATGCCCTTATGGGATAAACTGTGTGCTCTGCCCCAAAAGAAAACATTCTATATACTTTCCTTACCACATATCTGCCCAATTCCTGCTCTAAGTAGCTAAGGTACTCCTTGGGCTCTGATCTTCCGATATTACATGGTTGTAGCTCTGTGGCAACCACTGCCAATTTACCCTTGCAAGATGCCTTCCTTAGCACGTTTATATTCCTGTAACTGTTTCAGCATTCTGCCTTGTTTGTGATCCACAGAGAATGGGCGGACAATTTGGTTGTTTCTACCTTCCATATTTGTGAAGTAGGATTTTAAAAAGTCCCTTGTGTAATTGGCTCACATATGCCAGCTGCTTGTCCACTAAATCAGCCCAATGCGGTTGTCTCCATTTTCAACGTACAAGAGTATAAGCACAAATAAATGGGGTTGACGTGAATGCAAAGACAAAATCTGTCCTGTGCTTCAAGGCACGAGTGACACATAAGTATATTTTCCAACATTACGCGTTTGAACCAGGTAACAAGTGCCATGAAAGCAAACTTGTAAGCATACCCAAGTAGATTGAGTTTAGTAAGAATAATTTTTGAAAAGAAAAAATAAGCTGTAAAAACATCATGTATCCTAGCATTATAATTTCAAAGCTGCACTGAGAAGAAAGAAAATATACAATCTAAGGAAACAGCTGCCTGCAAAACATATTGAATAGGCATGGTGCCAGAAAGGGAACATGCTGTGTCTGCTACATGCTTATTAATAATACATAACGAGGAACTTTTCTTCAGCAGTATCAGTGTTAAAAGAAGATCAAAAAGGCTTTAAAAAAAGTTAAAAATCAAGATTGGAAACGCAAGTGTGCTAACTGGATAACATAGTAATCAGTAAAATTCTGCCATTAATAAAAAGCAAATATGTGAAAATTAGAAGAGAAAAAAGCTCCTGGTGGGTGGTGTGAAATTGAAACAACCTTCATAAACATTTACAGGTAGCTAATGGATCTCACTCTCAAATATCAACAGCCGATTTACAGAGACAATTAATTTCCAATTTGCAAGAAAGACAAGTGATTTAGGTTAAAAAGCCAAAATTGGGTGCTCAATTTTTTGCCTAAAACATGATCCCTTTTCTCTTTAGTTATACACTGCCACTGATGCACTCATCCAGGAAATGAAACTATTTGTTACACCTCATCTACATGCACGATGTTAAGAAAATCAAAGCAAATTAGAACTAGTTTAGATTCCTTCTTGTCCTTATTCCTGCTTCATTGTACATACTGTCTGCACCTTTTCGTTGTGAAATGAAATAATATTAACGTGACCTTGTAAAGTCACATATTAGTATAAATACAGACACAATTATTTTTAAGTGTCTATTAGTATTTTTAATAATACTAGATGCCTAACTGAACATCCACAAGCACTTTCACACTCCTTAACGTTAGGTAGCTAATTTAGATCTTAAGTTTAGAGGCCACACTCCTCCACTATATTTAATAAAAAGTGAGATTGTTGCTCTAGAAATCATGACAGGTGCCCTGCACTGAAGCATGTTGAATAATGTTCTGAAGAAACTTCTCTCCACTAATCATGTAGGCAGTCTCCCAATTTCTGCACCTACACGCTTTGCTGCCTAAGTTGCAACAGTATTGTACCAAGAAAAAAACAGAAAAAAAGACACCCCCCACAAGCCCCAAATCCCCCTCCCTTCAGACGACACTTTCAAACAAAAGCTGTGAGCAAAGCTAAAAAAGGGGCTGCTCGTTTCGCTTTGCAGTCTCAGTCCTGTATATTGCGAGAACCTGCAACCGGAATGTGAATGGACTTTCCAGAGTAATTCCAAATGTAAAACTAATTAGGGTGAAGGACCTTCCAAGTTTTTTCCCTTGGATTAGATTATGATTGAGTGATTATATTAAAAGTAACATCTGACTGCTGAGAATTGCAGAGCTATTCTTCATCTACACTGGTTCTATTTTCATTCACCTTAACATTGCTTCTCTGGGCATAAGGGACGCTGAGTCAAGATTTATACAGTTGTGCTAAATCAATTGATTTTACCCATCTCCAAGTATTAATATTTGGATTTCTGTCTGCAGCAGCAATCAGGTTACCAAGCAATGTCGTATGTTATTAAGTAGTTACTTAACAGTTTTGTTCCAGTTGCTCCATTTTCTTATTAGCATATATGTTTAAATAATAATCTGCATGTCAATATATTTTCCCTCTGTAACTGAATGTGCTTTCCATATACTACTTTGACTTTAAAGCTGTGTTGTTAGAACTAAATGACAGTGAAAACAAAGGGAGCAATATGGAAAACTTTGCTTTCATCCAAGAGTCCTGATTCATGCTTGAATGTCAGTGCAATGGGAGGAACTGAATATACAGTGTTACAAAATGCACTGTAGTATTAAATTACCAAAATAAAACCCACTTATATGAGGATTATGCAGTTTTAGGCATTAATACAGAGACACATTCAAAGAATGGAATGACCTACTATAGCAGGCATCTTTATGTCTCTTGTTGCCAAAAATTTAAAAATTCATTTTTAAAGAAACATTTACTCTGTAGAGTGCAAAAAATCTTCAAGAGCTTTAACTTTGTCATGTTACAATGATAGCTATATTACCACTATTCACAACCATTCCGCTTTCAAAAAACACTGAAGAGGTCATTGGAAAGAAAACTTTTTATCTCGGTGTAAACATGCCTTATAGATGTGGGAGACTGCAGAAAAAGTGAGTAAAATTAAATTTTGTTTTCAATTCTTATGCTAAGAAAGTAAAATCAAACAGTGACAGTGTAAAAGAAAATTGTACTTCTAAAATTCTTTCAGCATCAACCATGATTTTGGGTGTTTGTGCAACAGATATGAGGCTATTGGGCTGGATTCCATACGTTGACCTCTGCTAAGGAAAGTGTTCGCTAGTCCTTGAGTCTGGGAACCATTGCAAATGACAGCTGTACGGGGACAACACATCTGCCTTCAGCTTCAAGGCAACATCATGGTACTGTAGTGAATCTAGTTCTGCTTTTAATATCTTCTTACCTTATCCTGTGTCTTTTAGAATAGTGCTGTCTCTCTCTTTCTATTGACATAATTGGTTATGTTCTCTCAAAATCCTTTCTCATAAAAATAAAATGTTCTTTGACTGTGAAGAAAGTTTCCAGGACAGGCATTCTTTATTCCTTTCTGCTGCAAAAGTCTTTAGCATACTGTGGGCACTACTGGAACAGGCTGTTAATCACAAGCTATAGTCCTGTTTAAATAGTAAAACATAATAAATGCAGGGCGATAGTCTGC
>VZSZ01008540.1:33309-54451 GCA_013398815.1 Ibidorhyncha struthersii
TTGGTAGCAGGGGGGTAGCCTCTGTGAGAAGAGACCGGGAGCTGTCCCTGTATTAGACATAGTGGAGCTCCAGTGAGCTCCAGAACAGATCCATGGCTGCCCAAAGCTGAGCCTGTCAGTGGTGCTAGTGGCACCTCTGTGATAACATGTTTAAGAAATGGTAAAAAAACATGTGCAGCAGCTGTGAGAGAGATGAGTGAGGAAAAAACATGAGAGAAACAGCTCTGCAGACACCAAGGTCAGTAAGAAGGAAGGGTAGGAGGTGCTCCAAGTCCCAGAGCAGAGATTCACTTGCAGCCCGTGGAGAAGACCATGGCAAAGCAGGTTGTCCCCCTGCAGCTCATGGACAACTGCTCTGGAGCAGATATCCACACTGCAGCCTGTGGAGAACCCCATGCTGGAGCAGGTGAACACGACCTGAAGGAAGCTGCAGCCCATGAAGAGCCCTCTCAGGAGCAGGTTCCTGGAAAGAGCTGTGGCCTGTAGAGAGTAGCCTATGCAGGAGCAGATTTCGTTGCAGGTGTGGCCTATGGGGGACCTACAGCGGAGCAGTCTGTTTCTGAAGGACTGTAGCATGTGGAAAGGACCCATGCTGAAGCAGTTCTTGGAGAACTGTGGCCCATGGGAAGGATCCATGTTAGAGCAGTTCATGAAGGACTATGCTGAAGCAGGAGAAAAATGTGAGGAGGAAGGAGTGGCAGAGAGAAAATGTTACGCTCTTACTGTAACCCCCACTCCCCATCCCACCAGTGCTGCTCCGCAGCAGGGAAAGAGGTAGAAGATTTAGTAGTGAAGTTGAACCAGGAAAGAAGGGAGGGTGGAGGAAGATGTTTTTAGCTTTGTCTTTGTTTCTCGCTATCCAACTCTATTTTTAATTGGCAATAAATTAAACTTATTTTTCCTAAGTTGAGTCTGTTTTGCCCATGATGGTAACTAGTGAGTGATCTATCTACTTGTCCTCATCTTGACCCACAAGCTTTTCATTATATTTTCTCCCCCATCTTACTGAGGAGGGGAAGAGAGAGAGGGGCTTGGTGAACACCTAGCAGTTAACCCACCACATCCAATTAGTATGGGTTTTCCAAAATAAGACTGAGGCTAGACTTTTATTCTTGAGGAACTATGAAATAGAGGATGGACTGGTCATATAAAGTCACAGAGGAACTTCCGTAAAAAATGGGCTAAATAAAAGCAGTCAGAAAGCTTTCTCTCCAGTTATGTGAATAGTAACCAGTACTGTGTAATTAGTACTGTACAGAAGCTAAATTGGATTACCTTCAACAGAAGAGGTTAAATCTGTAGCTGCTTCCATCTCTTACTTGAGATGTAAGATTCTTTTCATCAGGCTTATGTAGGACATCAGTTTAGATGTCTCTCTCTTCCTACATTGTGTGCTCTGAACACTTGTCTATGAAATGTTGTGTGTCCCTCTCTCCTAGTTTTTACGTTATCTAATGACAACTTTAGTTTAGTACTCCTTCAGTGCCAGGAGAAATTTATTAGAAACATTATATTTCTGTCTAAGAGAGACTCTTTTTTCACAGATTGAAGGCTATTTGAATTGAAAGTACTTTCAACCACAGCATACTTTTTCCTGTATTGAAGTTTTTCATAGGCTGTAGTGGAAGTAGGGACAACTTTATTCATAGCTAATATTGCCACGGCATAAAACTTAAAAAAAGTCTTGGTAATTGGTTGTATTCAGCAGGGATGCTAGTTGTGGATATTTCCGTGCAATTTTTCTTCCTTTTTTGGTCTTGAATGAGCTGTAGACTGTAGCTTATTGTGATTTGTGAGCACAAAGCTGGTGAATAACAAATTTAATATCAGGCCATTAGTGAAAGATAAATTACGAAAGTCAGTTAGAGAACCATCTGTATTTCCTTGATTGATGTAATTTTGAGATTTGCCTTTTAAAGTTGCTGAAACAGAACATCTAACCATTCCTTCTCTTGTGTGGCTTGTGACATCTGATTCAAAAAATGGAAATGTAAAAGGTTAATTTATCCCAATAGTATAAGCATTACTCTTTCTCCTTCCCCATTAGAAATGAAGCCACCTTGGACTTCAGACCCATGCTATTACGTAAGATTTAGCTAAAAAAATAAATCTGTCTGAACTGGCCCTCTAGTTGTGTGGTGATTCTTGCCAAGCAGAATCAACATTTCTTGGACAGTGACTTAATAGAAATGATCAAGCTAGTGCTTTATTACTGTAAGATTTACCTAAGGCTGGACTCTGTAATACAATCACATGGAACTACAAACCAACACCTACTTCAGTTATTTGAAGTATGGGTTTATTTTATGTGACGGATATCTGTCTTTAGAATTAATTTTAAGGAACAGGGGGCTATACTATAATTGGTGTCATTCAGCTGGCTGGAAAGTATAAAAGCAGAATTAAAGTGTGTCTCTGGCTATTGGAGAACATAGTAAGGTTGTGATAAGTTTTAATTGCTAATAAAAAATAATCTAATTTTTAGAATTATTGTGTTTAGTTTAATGCAGTCTTAGGCTTTTAACCAGTAGAACAAACGCACACAAGGAATGTGATATTTTCTGGAAATATTTTTTTTCAGTGAAAACTACCTAAAAATATTAAAAATATTAAATTCTAGGTAAAAGATATATTTCAGAGAGTGTGGAATTTGATTAGTTGTTCAGTTTAACCAGAACAGGGTAACAGGAATCAGAAATTACTTTCTCAAAGCCCTTAAAAATGATTGTAAATGCATGGGGAAAATTGATGCCTAAAATTATTAAATTGAAATACTAGGTACAGAATAATTTGTTGTTATGTTCTGGAGAAGTAGTCACAAAGCATAAATATACTGGTGAAAAGAGAAATTTATGTGTTTGGATTCTGTGTATGGCAGTCAGAGTTGTTCTCCAGAGTATCCTCTCTTTTGAGTAGCTGTACAGAAAACCTAGGGGGACAAACGTCTGAAGGATACATTTGGATGTTTTGAGTTCCCATCCTACATCTAGTTTTTACTAAGTTGATTGAAAATTTTGGAAGTGCAGCTTTCTTTTTTTGACGGAAAGTAGAGGATTTGACCCTAACTTTAGAGCTAAGACTTTTATAACCAAATGACTGAATGTCATTTCATTAATGAGAATAAATATAAACATATAACTTGTAAAATAAGCAAATTAAATAGGGTCCTGAACAGTTGGAGAACTTCTGCAGTTTGTGGGATGTTTGAAACTGACACAGTGCTCAAGAAATTTCAGCTGGTTACAGAAATGATATAGAAGTCTCCTGAGTAGCTATTTGTGGTGACTTGGTGTGCAAACTTGACACAAGCAGGGGCTGTGGAGAAGCATCTTCAAGTGTGTCCCAGAATTTAAATGGAAGTGATACCTTGTCAAGATGATTATGAAGCAATGAAAGGCACCTCACTTGCGTACACAGAATAGTGAAATGTGCATGCAGACCTTACTTAAAGTGGTATAATGAATTTTCAAATCCTAAAGTCTTTTCTGGAGTGGATTTTACCAGAAAAGACTAAATTAAAATGGAAAAAGATACCAGATGGATGCAGAACATTTCATGTGGGGAAAACTGTGTTCTGCAGCGGGTGTCCTCAGGTAGTCAGACAGTTTATTTTCCTAGTTCCTCTTATAAAGACACTCTACTTTCTGGATATAAAATATGTCCAGATTTTTATTTCAGTGTTTAGGGAATAATCAGAAATAGTTTTGCTCTGTAATTGTCATCTTTTTTTGATATGCTTCTCTAAGGTTTGATCCACGGATGTCTTTGGTGATGTAACTGGCTTATTGGAGCATATATGGATTGGAAATGTATCTTCAGTAGCTATATTATGTATCTGCTGCAACTGCACTGCAATTAATTTTTGTTTTTAAAATGTGTTCTGTAGCATTTCTATCAGGTTTATACAAATCCAGTTTCTACACAGGTTACCTGTGTAGATGACTTCCTGCAATTTATATGTATGTTTCAGTTGGATTTGACTTCTGGAATATAGTCCTTGTGCGACTGCTTAGGACTGCTTTGGAGTTGTGCTGAACTTTGTGTACAGCTACTTGCTTAAATGCATCACACCTTTTTTTTTTCTTTTCTATCCTGTATTATTCAAAGTTGTAATTAGATGACTATCAGTGTACATGACACCATGTAAACAGTTTTTGTGATTACCTGTGTGTGTAATATACAGATGCGCAGATGAGCTTACTATAGTAAAAAAGACTTAATTGGAAACTTGCGTAACCATCTCCAGACCAGTTCTGGTATCTGTGTGTGTGTGTGTGTCAAAAGTCTGAGGACTGCAAGATTCAGTGCTGTCAAAGTCTGAGGACTGCAAGATTCAGTGCTGTCAAAGTCTGAGGACTGCAAGATTCAGTGCTGTCAAAGTCTTTGATTTGGTAGGGTGGACCAGCGGAGGCGATGCTGTGTCTGAACAGTCTTTGTTTCCATGGAAGTGAGTGAAGTCTTCTTGGTATGCTTGAGATTCTCCTCTTCAGGAGAATCCTTAATATGGGGTAATTTGTCACCTTTAAGCAAGGTGTAGGCTGTGTAGTTTCCTGCAGGTATATTAGAGCTAGATAACTGTTGATGTAAAATCTAAGGCTACAGGAATATCTGTGCGGTCTTCACTGGTATTTTTAGGCTCTTTGAAGTCACAGGGCAGTTCCCATGAGTCCTCTGATATCCTTGTATGTATCAGCTTTCTGTAGCTCTCTGTAGGCGTTTTGAAGTGTTTGGATTGTTTCACCTGGGGTTGACCTATGTGCCAACATAGTGGTATTATCTTAAAAAATTGTACTGGGCATGGTTCAGATGGAGTTAATTTTCTTCATAGCAGTCCTTACGGTGCTGTGTTTTAAATTGGTGGCCAAAACAGTGTTGGTAAGCCAGTAGTGTTTTAGCTGTCACTGGCAGTGCTTGCACAGCATCAATGCCCCTCTTCTTCTTACTGTGCCAGTGAGTCAGCTGAGGGTGGGCAAGAGGCCGGGAAAGGACACAGCTGGCACAGCTAACTTGAACTGAGCAAAGGAATATTCCATAACATACGAAGTCGTGCTCAGCAGTAAAACTGGGGAGTTGTTTTCCAAAGTAGACCTTGCTCGGGACTGGCAAGGCATTGGTCTGCTGGTGGTGGATGATTGCTTTTGCATTGTTTGTTTTCTTGGTGTTTTTTTTTTTTTCCCTGTACTTATTAAACTGCCTCTATCTCAACCCAGGAGGTGGCTGTTTGGTTTCCCCTCCCCCCCTTGCTTTTGCTGTTCCATTTCTCTTCTCTTCTCCATCCTGCTGATGGGAAGAGAGCAAGCAACTGGGTTGGCACCCTGCCAGCCAGAGTCAAACCTTGTGCAAAACTCAGTTTTGTATGACAACAGCAATGAGATCTTGAGTCATTAGCTGTGGTAGCTCCAAAAATGTCCTGTATGGTAATGAATGCCAACATTACTATAATGTTACCATACTCCTTTTAACTTTGCTAGGAGGATGCTTGAAGTCACTTTAAGCTTTTTCCAACAGGTGTTGCAGCCCTAGAGGGTTATTCTTTTTTCTCATTCTATTTTCAGAGTGCAGTGGTGAACTCTTAAGAACTCAGTATTTAGGGAGGTGGTCTTTAGCTATTTTTAATCCAAAAGTATCTTTAGCGCTATTCAGGTAGAAACACAGGTTTGGAAGAAGATTCCTTCTGTACTTCTAGTCCTTCATGGTTGGCAGTTTGCACAAAATCTGAGGGATTCCTTGTGGGGATTGTTATTCTCACTGGTTTACCTGTGGACAGATGCAGTTTTTTACTGGAGTCTGGAATTGCAGCTCCTTAGAGTATTAGGTATTACATTACCCGTTTGAGATATATTCCTAAATTACAAAATGTTGTTTGGCTGTCTGTCTTTATAGGCCTGCATCAGCAATGTGCTTTTGCTTTAAGTCTTTCATTTCAAATCTTGGGATGGAGAAATTTAAGAGTATTTAAGAGTGAAGACATTTAATTTATTTTTTTTCAGATCTCTTGAAAGCTGGGTTAGTATCCTAACCTGCATTAAGACAATTCAAGAACTTCATCTGACATCTACATCTCCGTAATAAATACATGTTAGATAGCCAAGAAAGCTTTGGATATTTTGAAAGGGAATTTTATTTATTGCACAGAAAACACAGAGGACTTTATTCGACATAATTCTGTCTTTTAGTAATATCAAGTTGTTCATGGTTTGATGATGATAATGGGTCAGTAGGGGTGTTGAGGAATTTGGTTGACTCCCAACATGATACCAGACCCATTTTAACATGATTAAGAGAGAGGGTGGCTATTTTAGTTCATGTAATTCTCACTCTTTTCCTCATCTTCAAATGCTGGTTAAAAGAAAGCAATCAAATCTTTGTCATGTGTAAATTCTATGTCTGTCATAGACTGTTCTACATCTTCCCAAAAGCTGCAAGCTTAGTTTCAGATGTTGGCTGGAGCTTTTCCTATAGTTTCAGGGCATGCATATGGATCATTTTTTTTATCTGAAGTTACACTCACTTGCCTGTGCTCCATATAAAATGGTTAAAAACTGTGTAGTTTTAAAGTGGCTAAAACCAGGTGAAGATCACTTTAACAGAAAGATACAGATTATCGGTTAGGCCCGTTAATACTAAATTGATAAGGATAACTTTTGGCTAGGCCTCTGCTACCCAGGGCACGACTGGTAAATGCGTTTGTTCTTAGATGAGAAACTTAGTTCTTTTTAACTTCTATTGTGTACCTCTGAACATTTGACTTTCCAGTGCAGTGTCTAAGGTCCAGATCTCTTCCATAAGTTTTAAGTCAAATTGTGTAGTCACCTGCATTTGAAATACTCATGTCACGTCTGTGGGTATTTGACATCTTGATTTGTGAAGAAAGGCTGCTGGTTTTCTTCACAGTTCTCTGAGGTAGGTTGTCACAGTGCACTGTGAGCTAACTAAGCCTTTACCCTGGTGTATTAAGTGCTTATGGCACCTGATTTCTTTACTGGTGGGGGAACTGAGCCTGCTTTGCCATTTATATCCTTAGCTGAGAAAACCTGCTGGCAAAAATAGTCTGATCTCATGTGCTTGGTGGTAATGTGTGCTGGAAATAGAATACATGTGCGCAACACATGGCAAAAATAGTTATTGCATCGTAAAGAATTATTTTCCACTTGCTCTTGAAAAGAATAAAATGATCATGTAGGTATTTAGACGCATCTGATTCTATGGCATTTTCACCTTAAGACGGTTTACAACAGTTAGTTTCGTATCTGCTTCCTTATATAAATGGAGTAGACTAACACACAATCCAACTGTGTATATGTGTGCTAATTGCCACAAATATGAAGAAAAACTTCAAATAATTAAAAAATTTAACTTTCTAGTCTCTTGTCTTTGCCTGCTGCTTACACCTTCTTTTAAGGACATTTTTCTTGTAGGTTTACTGCAATAAAAGGTATTTTTTTTGCAGCATCTGGATTGAATGTGCAGCTCTTGAAAGCTAGAGGAGAGCAAAATAACTGAATCCGCATAAATGTAGCATAGAGTTGCTTATATATTCACAGTTTTAATATGTTCATGTAGTGATGGAAAAAGGCGGAGACCTGGACATAGTGAAAATGGTATGAATCTTATATGTAGTTTAGTTTTTTTTATATGCAGTCAGTGGACATTTGTTTTGTACCTTTCAAAATGGTTTCCTTTGTAAAAGTAATACAGGTAATATGGAAAAGTAAAAGAAGTGCTGTGACTCTTAGTCAGATTCTGCCTGTTTTAGACAAAATACAGTCCCCCCAAAGGTATTTAATGATAAAAAGGTGCAAATATGTAGTTGTCTACAATGTCCCTCAGTTTTTTCCAACTTAATATCAGTAGTTTATGTTAATAGTGAAGCAGCCATGTTTTGTAGGATATAAGAAATTTGGGTCTAAAATAATCTCCTGTTGCTATTTTAACATTTCTTTGTGGAGTTCCTGTTACCAGCTGGAACTCACTGACTGCATGTGGATGGACACGGTTTTTAAGTGATTGAGCTCTGGGCTCAAATACCACCAATCTGTGTAATTTTTAAGCCCCTCCAGATGGCAGGTAGTATTCCAGTGTTGGATCTCCTTTCCTTTACTTTCTCTGAAGTAATTTGCTGACAAGTCTATTGGATAGTCTTTTAAAAATAGAAGAGATCAAGTATCTCTGAAGTATTTTAAAATAACAAGTCCTTAGAAAATAAAATTGAGTTTGCAACATTGGTGCTGAAAATACATTCAATGGATGAGAAATTCTGCTATTTGCAAGCATTTTCATTTGTTTTTCTGACTCACTTTGAAGCCTTTGGGAACACGGGGAATAAGGGTGGTACTGCTTGTGTGCTGCTTAACTTGGTGCTTATGAGAAATAGAATTGCAGCTGCTGTTTTCCTGTCTGACTTTTGTGTGAACAAAGCATAATTAAGAGATGTTCCTGCTCATGGCTCAAATGCTTACTAGTCCTTATTTTCACACAGTACTGTGTGGAATGGCAAGACTTTGTCCTTGAGTGCTGGCCCAGTATTAATACAAACCAGAAATGTTTGTGTAGGAATGTCAGCCATTTTAATGCTTTGTTTTTTTTTGTTTTTTTTTTTTTTTTTTTAGTTCAAGATTTAAGCTTTCTGAATAGACTTAAAGTGACCAAAGCTGGGCTTCGTGTCTTTAACCTTGAAGGCTTTTCTTCTCCTGTTTGAGTTTTCCCACGAAAGTCCTTGTTCTTCTCACCTGCTGTAGCTTGAAAAGGTTCCCAGTCAAACTCAATAGTCACCTCATCTAATCTTCCTAAGGCCATTACTTCAAACCTTTCCTCAGGTTTGTTTGTGGTCTGATGTGTGCAGAGAATGATCATCTTGTAATTGGGAGGCAACAAGTCATGATAACTTACAGGTATTCTTCACAAGGTGTTTTTATTTTCATATCCTACATGTATTATTTACCTGCTTTTTTCAGTGTTCCACTGGAAGTATCACTTGTTGCATAGCTGTGCAGAATCCAGTGTCATTGAATCTTGACCTGCTGAAAGTTTCCAGCTAATATACCAACATGACTAATACTGATCATTGGGGTGGGGCAGGAGGAAGCAGGTAAAGAGATATTGGGTGATGCCTTTCAGATCAAGGGATGGCATGGAGGGTAATGAAAAAGAAGAAAAAGGCTTTCACCCATGCCTTCATTTACATTCAGGTAATAGTTCAAATTGTGGTTTTTCTCAGGAAAAATTCCTCCTTTCTTTAATAGGATCTATGTCTGAATAGTGACTTCAGGACTTCTTTAGAAGAGATTCTGACTTTCTCTTTTTTTTACCACATAACACACTTCCTCCTTTTCTATTTACAGCTCATAAAACTGGGTGTGCTGTTAGTTAACTGTTTTTGTAATTGTTACTAATCAAAATAGGTAAACACACCAGTATCAATTCCTTTTAACATTAAAAAAATGTGTGCAGTGGTCAGATATATGGTATATGCAAAAGATTTGAGTCAGTCATCTGTAATAGTGCAATGAAAGATGTCTATTTTTTTCTGATTACTTAATTTACTAGAAATCAAAGTGGAACAAACAGCAGGTTGCTCAGAATTTCTGGTGTGTTTGCATTTCTTTGAGTTGGAAGGCTTAGTACTATTTACTAAGAATGTTCAGTCTGAATATCACTGTTCATTTAAGGTTAAAAAAGAAAGATGAAGAATCTTGCCCCTAGCAGGTTTTAGGAATGCCTGCTTATTAATCAGAAGACAGAAAACTGTGTGTCACTTGTCATTATAGGGATTAGATATTAGCAAACTCAGTGGAAAGCCATTGCAATTGGTACAAATTAGATGTAGTGCTACATTAATGCTATTTTTGTCAGTAGCAGTGGTGTTAAAGTATCCATATGTTCTTACGCTATTGAGTAAATTGCTTTTAATTCTTTGTTTAAAACCCAAGAACTCTGGTGCTGATCTCTTTGGAGGATTTTCTTATGGAAGGTGTAGAATAAACAGGAATCACAATTAATGATTCCACCATTACTTTGCAGCTAAGTGGTAGGGTAAAAAATGCAGCTTTTGTGGTTGTCTAATTTGAACGATGTTATGCTGTATAAGAATTCAGTTATGTTTCATTACCAGAAAGTAAGCAGACATCTTATAGGCATGGCGTAGAAATTCTCTTAGTGAAGGTTGAATTTGAAAATGAAAATTGGTTTGAGGAAGTTGCATATTCATACTACCAGAATGAGTGGATTAAAGAAGTACTTCTGTAGGGCTTATTGTGGAAATAACATAGAAATACAAGTGATGTACGTAGTAGCTTTGCTTTTTTTTTTTTAATAAAAACACTTCTGTATTGAAAAATAATTGCAACATACATTGCTTTTTATTAAATGCTGGTATTTATCATTACTGTGATGTGAGGCGTAAACTCGTAGTCTTGCTGTGTTTAAGTATCTGGGCTGTTGTATGAAGATTGAATTTGATTGATTGAATTTGAAGATTGGGATAAGCAGGTTTGTCATGATTTGATTGCTCGAGAGGTCTGTATTTGTGGTTCCTAGCCACTTACTAGGCTAGCAGATAGAGCTCAGAGGGTTGTGGTTAGTGGTGCAGAGTCTAGTTGGAGGTCAGTAACAAGTGGTGTCCCTCAAGGGTCAGTACTGGGTCCAGTCCTGTTCAATATATTCATCGATGATCTGGACGAAGGGATAGAGTGTACCATCAGCAAGTTTGCTGATGACACTAAACTGGGAGGAGTGGCTGATACGCCAGAAGGCTGTGCTGCCTTACAGCGTGACCTGGATAGGCTGGAGAGTTGGGCAGAGAGGAACTTAATGAAATTCAACAAGGGTAAATGTAGGGTACTGCATCTGGGGAGGAATAACCCCATGCATCAGTACAGGTTGGGGGCCGACCTCCTGGAGAGCAGCTCTGTGGAAAGGGACCTGGGAGTCCTGGTGGACAACAGGATGACCATGAGCCAGCAATGTGCCCTGGCGGCCAAGAGGGCCAATGGCATCCTGGGGTGCATCAAAAGGAGTGTGGCCAGCAGGTCGAGGGAGGTCATCCTCCCCCTCTACTCTGCCCTGGTGAGGCCGCATCTGGAATACTGCGTCCAGTTCTGGGCTCCCCAGTTCAAGAAGGACAGGGATCTGCTGGAGAGGGTCCAGCAAAGGGCTACAAAGATGATTAGGGGATTGGAACATCTTTCATATGAGGAGAGGCTGAGGGATTTGGGTCTCTTTAGTCTGGAGAAAAGAAGATTGAGGGGGGATCTTGTTAATGCTTTCAAATACTTGAAGGGAGGATGCCAGGGGGATGGGAGCAGTCTTTTTTCAGTGGTGCCCATTGATAGGACGAGGGGTAATGGGCACAAGCTTGAACATAGGAAGTTCCATCTTAACATGAGGAGGAACTTCTTTACTTTGAGGGTGGTGGAGCACTGGAACAGGCTGCCCAGAGAGGTTGTGGAGTCTCCCACTCTGGAGACATTCAAAACCCGCCTGGACGCTGTCCTGTGAAACCTGTTGTAGGTGACCCTGCTCTGGCGGGGGAATTGGACTAGATGATCTCCAGAGGTCCCTTCCAACCCTGACTATTCTGTGATTCTGTGATCTTCACTGCTGCCACCACTGTGTTCTCCTCCTGGATCTTCTGCACCGATTGTGGATCTATCTGAGAACCAAGGATGATGCAGCCTCTGTGCCTGTCTTCTGCTAGTCCTGATTTGTCAGCCTGACAGAGGTCAGTAGAAGTGAGGCATAGCACAGAATCAAATTTAATATTGTCTTAACTTACTGTTTGCAAACAGGTAAGTGTGCTGTTCTTGTACCTTTCCACCAGCGCTGGTCTCTTTCATGTGCCATGGAGGAAACTGCAAGAAGCCCTGTTTTGATAGTTGCACAGTATCCGTAAGTGGGTACTAGGGAGTGACTGAGGCAGTTGTGGGATGATGGAAGTGTCACAAAGAAAACTGGTTGGTGTTTGGGAAAAAAATGGCTTTGTTTTTAAGAGGTGAGATTAGGATTCTTATAATGATTCTTTTTTTTCCCCTTCTGCAAGCAATGGTGAGTCCAGGAAAGGCAGGTGAGGTATAACCTGTCTTTTTTGTGGCAGAAAAGGTTAACAGGAGAAATATTGTTGTGTGCTTCTAAATTTAGAGCTGGACAGACAGGTTGGAAAAAGGGCCAGCTGACTTTAATCTATATCTGGTCTGAATTTGCATAGGCATTGAAAAGGGATTGTAGAACTTTTGTATATAAAGTTAAAGTTGTTTATATTCAGGATTCCTGGATTTGAGGAGGAAACCTGTTTGAATTAGCACCCTCGCCATTAAGAAAGGCTTAAGATTCAAAAGCTTAAAAAAACCCCAAAGTTAAAAACCCCCCAAAAGTTGTACTTTCTGAAATATCCCATTTATAGGAACTGATTTATCAGCTAGTGCTTTAAATATGCTGATCCAGGTGTAAATTATTGCAAGATACGAGATAACGCGTAGCAGTGGAGCTACAAGACTGCCATCTTACCAGAGGGAATGCTCAGGATTGGCATCCTGCCAAAGGCTGAAATACACAGGAATTGCAGGCATTTTGTTTTTTCTTCACAGTGTGATGATTTGCAGGAACTTTTCTGTGACACAGGGGGGATATATGTAAAAAGGGCAGCTATCCAAGTCGCGCTAATAAATTATGACAGCAAATCCTGTATGGAAGAATATCAGTATCAGTTTTGACTTGAAAATCATATATCCATGTTTAGAGAGCTTCAGGAATATAAAGTCCTGCATAAAAAATAACTAAATTTATTAATTTAAATTACTTCCTTGTTTAGGAAAAATGCATAGCATTCTTCACACTGAACTGGTTTTCCCTTGACTAAAATGACTGCAGCCAGCATCCTTCTCATGTTGCTTTGAAATTTAGAATACAGCTTGCTTTTTATCAAAGTTACAGGTAAATGCATTTCTCTTTGTATTCAGTTCAGGTGGTGTGTGCAAAAATTTGTGTCTTTACCAGTGTGCAACAGGATTTGTGGTTGCTGTCAATAAAGCAAATAATTACTAGAGAAAGTAGGTGGTTACTCTTCAGTTATGAAAGGTGAATTCTGAAGTCTGCTGCTTTAAAAACCTTGTGATAACCGTATGTTGTGAACTAGTTTATTAGATGAAATTTTATTTAACAATTATGAAAAATGTATCATAAACTTCATATATTTGTGTAACAGTACCAAAGACTGAGAGACAACCCAATTAGATAGGCGTAGGGCCAAGGTCTATGTTTTTAGCTACTTACTGCTTGTTTATAACTCTTTGGGGCTTCAGAGACAGCTTTTAAGTATATTAATTCACTCTTAAGGCTGGGTCCCATGGTAATGTACTAAGTTTACTTTTTTGGTTCCTTACATATACTAAAATTTGTTCCTAATGATCTGAAGCGTATGTACCCTTACTTATATTAATTTCAGTTCATTCTGGATCTTTATAGTGTGCTGACTTTCTAAGAGTTTTGTGCATCTGAAAAATTGAGTTCTGAATATTTACATTTAATTTTTCGAGTTCTCCATTCCCTTTAATATGAGATGATTTTCAGCACTTGCTTATTATTTCGTGATATGTTACTGACTTCTTTACCATTGTGGTTTTTGTTTCCTACCTAATTTGTTTAAATTGCTGAAGTGCGTTGTTTTTTTTTTAAATCCCAGTATGAAATGCACTAAAATGTAGAGATCCAAGTGGTGATAATGTTGTTAAATTACAAAATAAAAAATAAATATCAAGGAAAAATTTAAATATGAGAAGGTATGAGAGTTTGGATAAAACTGCATGGAGACTGAGACTAAATGTCATGGGATTTCTTCCTCTGTGAAAAGTTTGGAGGTATTCTACAGCATACACAGTTAGTGTGAATCTTGGATTTTTATTTATCCTTGAGCAATAAGAAAACCAAAAAAAGGGTTATGCAAAGCCATGTTTTGCCAACACTTGTTTTCTTAGAGATTAATCTTTGAGGTAATGATCTTTTAATTTAAATTTTACCTGTTACATGCATGTTTGGTTTAAGGTTTAGAATATGAAATCTTGGAGAATAGAAAAGGCAGACAGTAAGCTGGACTGCTTTGTGAGGAAGATCTTTCTTTTCAGTAGTACTTATAAAAGAAGCTGATCCTCAGAAGGAAATAGCTGGCAGTTCTTTGTTTAGTAGGTATTTCAGTATTTTTTTTCCCTTTCTCTTTATGCTTAACTTTCAGATCTCTCATACCCCACAACTAAAAAACATGATTCTTGATGAAATGGTTTTTCATTTCTTAGTGTTCTGAATTAGTAACTGAATTATAAGTTTTGATAGAGTCAATTTGAATATAAAATCTTGAAAATATTTAGGAATACAGTGGAGCGTATTCAGTATGTTATACATTTATTTTGTGTGTTCTGGAGCTTTTAAACATTTAGATTTGAATATTCCTTTTTATTCTTAATAAAATAAAAAAAAACACTTTCTTCCTGTCTTTTAATATCTCAAATATTCATTATATATTTTTGGAGGAGGTATTTATTCACTTTACTCTTGGAAAATGGGACAGACTCCCAAAGAGTAATACAGAAATATTGCTCAGGTATGCAGAGATATGGTTTGGATGAAGAAGCTCAGCTGGAGCTTGGACTAGCAAAAGGTGTCAAGAATAGCAAGAAAAACTCCTGTAGGTATGTTAGTACCAAGCAGAAGTTCAAGGAAAATGGTGGATCCATTGCTTCATGGGACTGGCAGCTTAGTTGTGAATGACACCAGAAAAGGCAGAAGTACTTCATTTTCTCTTTGCCTTTGTCCGCATGGGAAAGGTCCACTCCCAAGTCTCTGTGTCAAGAAGTGATAGCGAAGTAAGCAGCAAGCCACTGACAGTAGAGGAGGACTGAGTTAAGGTCTGTCTGTACCAGCTGGATTCATACACACGAGCAGACTCTGATGGGATGCATCTAAGTTGGTGCACTGCAGAGCCACCGTCTATCATATTTGAAAGGTCATTGAAGACCTAAGTGACTGGAAAAGGACAAATATTATACCAATCTGCAAAGAGAAAAATTTGAGAAACTACAGACCAGTCAAGTCTCACTTCAGTCTCTGGGGAAGCTATGGAACAAGTGTTTGTGGAAGTTGTTTCCAGGCACATGAAAGACAAGAAAGTGACTGGGAAAACCCAACGCATACATACCAAGGGTAGATTGTGCTTGACCAACCTGATTGCCTTCTGTGGTAAAACCACTTGCTTGGTGAATGAGAGAACAGTTACAGATGCTGTCTACCTTGACTTTAACAGGGCATGTTCTCCCCTAGCATACCTGTAGACAAGTTGGTAGGATACAGCCTGGACATACAGACTGTGAAAAGTGGCTCACCTGCCAAGATCAAAGGATGATGTAATGTTAATGGCCTAAAGTCAAACTGTCGGCTGGTCACAAGTGGAGTTCCTTGAGGATCGATGCTGGGTCTGGTAGTACCGTTCAGTATCTTTGTA
Source organism: Ibidorhyncha struthersii (assembly GCA_013398815.1). Lineage (NCBI taxonomy): Eukaryota > Metazoa > Chordata > Aves > Charadriiformes > Charadriidae > Ibidorhyncha > Ibidorhyncha struthersii. The sequence continues at coordinate 48,794 of VZSZ01008540.1, forward strand.
AATGTTCTAATGGTAGGATTGAACCCTTACTGAGTTTGCAGATGACTTCAAAGTAGAAGGAGAGGTAGGTATGTGGGAAGAAGTAACCACCTTTCAGAGACACCTTGACAGAGTGGAAGATTTTGCCAACAAGGATTGCGTGAGGTTAAACAAAGATAAATGTGAAGTCCTGCACCTGGAATGGAATAATCTTAAGTGGCAGATCAGGCTGGGAACTGACTGGCTGGCATATAGCTCTGCTGCAAAGGACCCAGGAGTGCTGGAGGACAGCAAGCTTAGTATGAGCTAGCAGTGTACTGTGGCAGTAAAGAAGGCAACCAGTGACTTGGACTGCATCAAGAAGAGAACCATCAGCAGATCAAGGTATGTGCATATTCTACTCAGCACTTAGTAGGCCAGCAGAAAGGTATTAGACTGTTAGATATTCCTGAGGAGTGATAATTGATAATTTATCTTTCTGTGCCTAGCACAAACAGAGAAGAGTACTCTATTTGCAAGGATGTATACAGTGACAGAAGAGGAGGCAGTGGGTACAAGTTGCTTTAGGAGAATTCCATCAGATAAAATAAATACTTCATTGTGAGAAGACTATTTAAGAATTAAACATAGGAATGGTTTTCCCAGAGAAGTGGTGGAGTCTCTCTTGCCAGCAATATTGAAGACTTCAAAGGACCTTGGATAACCTAATCTAGGGCTGTGCATTTGACAGAAGGTTGGACCAGGTGATCTCCAGAGATTTCTTCCAGTCTAGACTGTTCTGTTATTCTACCAAATAGGTAATCATCTTTTTTGTTACTTTGTGAAAGATGGTCCAGAATATTAATTAATATTTATGAAGCATTCTGTATGTTCGTAATTGATCAGACTGGACTCGTTTTTATTGAAGAATACAATCAGTAGTAGTTCTCATGAGGAGAGATTGATGATCTGGGTACTGTGGGTCTGACTGGGCTGGGAGGTGCCATGGAATTCTTACTGGAATGCATGTGTGTTTTCTCTCCAAAGCATAAGATGTTTTTTCTTCCACACAGGCAAGAGATTTCAAGTAGTGGTTGGCTTTGTTTTGTACTGTGATTTGTCAAGTGTATAGCTTTACACACAGAAAAATAGTAGTTGAAAGCAAAATAAAAACCATTAATCTACATGGTGATGTTATTATCATCAAATTTAAATTATGCTTTTGTGGTTTTTTAGAAAAGATTTTTAGGGGTATTAACTTGAAATATGTACCTGTTGGCAGAGTAATATACATAACTTATTTATTACTGTGGTGTATATATTTAACAAACACTAATTCTATTTAAACAAAGTTTTTCTTGCCTTAGACTTGACACTATCTCTAAATACATATATTTGTTTCATGAGGTATTGCAGTTTCTGTTCGGAATTGGGAATTAAGTTGTCCTGAATAGATTTTGGGATGTAAAAGCTTTATTTCTGAAATTATTGGAAATTTGGAGAAAAAAATATTGGTAAATCTTTCTGAGTTTGAACTTAAGTTGACTATAGTGTTGTCCTCAAATATGTATTTAGAGCTCCCTTTTGGGATATTCCTAACCTCGTAACGGTTGATCGGGGTTCTGCTAATGATTTCAGCTAAACTTGGATTTCTTGTAGTGACTTCTCTAGGAGATGCACACGTCTGCCTTTGAGGAAAGATACTTATATGTATCCTTATGGGTTGCAGTTTTTGTAGTAGTTATAAGTTAATCTATAATACATGTCAAAGTTGGCCATTTGCCTCAGTATTTTAGTTCAGCATCATAAGTCTTGGTTTTCCTGTGTGGAGAAGGAGGGATATGACTTCACAGTCTGCCTAACTACTTTGTGTGGGAATAAGCTGTGGGTACCTAGCAGTTCTTAACCTTTTAGTTGGTGAGGTAGTAAATGTTTTTTTACTCCTAGTTGAAAACATTGTAAGTTTCCTTCATAAATTCCTTAACCTGTTTCGCTGGGTTATTAAACATATCATAGTGCCTCTGTGCTTTGCAGTTTTCAGTGTTCTTAGTTCTCGCCAACAAGATACAGAGGAATTGGACGAAGTCTGCAAAAGAGTATTTTCTGATATTCTGGGATGTCCCTTCCTTATTGAAATTTTGGTGTGCTGACAGAATTGGTCGATCTTTGTTTAGTAAGATCAAAGGGTAAGCTCAAAATAATATCGCTACAGTAAGAATTTAACAGTTTATTCTACCTCAAATGCCTGTGCATGTGTCACTTCCTTTCCTCTTCTCAGAGAAAAAGCACTTTGAGCACCTTTTGACTCTTGGTAGAATAACGTCACTGTTTAATTTTGGTATGCCAGATATCTAAAAGACTTCTATTTTAATAAAAAATATTGAGTAAAGTTTAAATTTTAAGTATGATATATAAACCATTAAATTTTATGCCTCTTTAGTTCCCAGCTTTTGTGGTGTGTTTTGGATGTATGTGTTAAAGCATAGTATGGAACAGTACCATACAAGAAAATTTCTAGGCATTTATGGTATTTGGAAAGTGAGGCTTATACAAAGATGTTGGAAGAGATTTTTCAAATGCACCACTTAGGTTTTCAACACTATATAAATTCTGTTTAGAAAGTGTGTGAAAATATCCAAATAAGGCAAGAAGCGTGGGGTCAGAGTAATCACCGCAAAACTTAACTTTGATGTGTTCTCTAAGTTAAATAGCTGTCCTTGTCATATAGAAGTGTAGGTGGAAAAACTTTGGTGAATACCAGCAATATGTCTATCTTGCTGGACTGCCCTTGGCTTTCTCAAATAAACATTGGCATCATTGTGAAATGCGAGTCAGGCACATGCTGCAAAAACTCTGTAGACTGACTGTGAACAAGAGCCAACTATTGAGTAGCCAAATATTTAAAAACATACAAAGAGATGTAATTGATTACATCAGGGTTTTTATACTTACGGGAAACAAGGTAAAAAATGACTAACCTTTTTATGTTTTTCCAGTATCGGAGGGGGGAGATAAGAAAGTGATGGATCAAAATCAAACAGAGATTTTCTTTTGGATTGACAAACCTCAGTAGAAGTGTAGGTAGTTTTTGAAACAGGATGCATCTTCCTCACAGTAGTTTCAGGGGTTGATCTGTGAATACCAGTTTATATACTTGCTGCTCAGCAGACCTCCAAAAGACTGCTGTTTGTACAGGTATTTTGCAAACAGGACTGTTCATTGGAAGTCTGCAGGGAAGTTCTCTCCTACCCATTTACTTTGTAAATTTTGAAGTGATGCTTCTGTGAATTAATTTGTTTCAAGATGAGTTTCTTCACAAGTGGAGAGTACCTGTGTTAATGCTAGTGTAGCTGTAGGAGGAAGTGGCTGATTGCACTGTCAGTGTGGTCTTTCACTGTTGCACTTCATGGGGAGCGGCTGAGGGAACTGGGGTTGTTTAGCCTAGAGAAAAGGAGGCTGAGGGGAGACCTTATCACTCTCTACAGCTACCTGAAAGGAGGTTGTAGAGAGGTGGGGGTTGACCTCCTCTCACTAGTAACAATCGACAGGACAAGAGGAAATGGCCTCAAGTTACACCAGGGTAGGTTTAGACTGGATATTAGGAAAAGTGTCTTCACTGAAAGGGTTGTCAAGCATTGGAACAGGCTGCCCAAGGAAGTGGTTGAGTCACCATTCCTGGAGGTATTAAAAGATGTGGTGCTAAGGAACACAGTTTAGTGGTGGTTTTGGCAGCGTTAGGTTGATGGTTGGACTNGTTGACCTCCTCTCACTAGTAACAATCGACAGGACAAGAGGAAATGGCCTCAAGTTACACCAGGGTAGGTTTAGACTGGATATTAGGAAAAGTGTCTTCACTGAAAGGGTTGTCAAGCATTGGAACAGGCTGCCCAAGGAAGTGGTTGAGTCACCATTCCTGGAGGTATTAAAAGATGTGGTGCTAAGGAACACAGTTTAGTGGTGGTTTTGGCAGCGTTAGGTTGATGGTTGGACTCAGTGATCTTAAAGGTCCTGTCCAACCTAGACAATTCTATGATTCTGTGACTCTCTTTTGTCCTGTGCTAACAGCTAGTAATCTGAAAATGTCACTGCATGGTCTTTAAAAGGGTGTTCGTAAAGTGCTGGGAGCAGCGAGGTGAGAATTGGGAAGCGTGATCCCTAGAGTCACACAGTTAGTTTTGAGTAGCTTTTGCTACATTTCTGAGTGGCTGAGATTCAATTAGTGGGGCAAAGCATCAAGACGCCAGAAAGCGTAATACAGAGAAAACAATGATTCATGCTTTAGTACAAACCGGGTGGATGTGGGGACATAATTACAGTGTACAATCAAATCTGCAATGGTTAGTTTGCCTCAGCTCACTGGTAGCTCGGGTTCCCCCTTTCTTACATCTTTGGGTAGAAGGGCTTAGAGAGCCCTCTGTTCAGTGTGGTGTGGAGTCACAGACCAACAGTACAGCCCCTGGAGTCTGTTGGGAGTGGATGTGGGGAAGCAGATAGGCTAAATATGTCCACAGATTTCAGCTGTGGCTCATGGGAAAGTTGCAGAGGTTAGTTCTGCAAGAGTTTTGGTGGTTTTAAATGCTTAGCTACTTTGTTGCTCTCGGCAGTTGAGCAAATACTATTTTCAGATACTTTAAAGTAGTAAACTTGGGGTGAGAGAAGGGATCTTTGATTTCAGTAGCTGAGAGACCAGAAGTCTCTGGTTGAACCTGCACTCTGCTTCATGGCTGTCTTCAGAAACTTAACCTTTCCTACTTCTGACTTGAGAACAGATTTCGAAGAAACATGTGAATAGGTCTCTGCTATATGGGTCAAGGAATTCTTCAAGTATTCTTTGATCAGTGGTTGGATCTTATAACAGGAACAAAAGTATTAAGTGGGTGGCAGATCCATCTCCTGTGAACCAGACGATGCCAAGGCATGTGTTCTTTTGGAGGCCAGTGAATGGTTTCTGCCTAAAAGTCTTTCTGAAAAAGTTTCAGTTACTATTATTATGCTTTGGAGGGCTAAAATAGGAAAGGGCTAGGAAAAGAACTTTTTCCCTTTCCTTGACAGTTATGAGGTAGAAATATTTAAAAAGGGAAATGTAAGATTACAGAAGTTGGTTAAGGCACTAAGATCAGCTATTGTACTAGATTTTTTTTTACAGTACTCAAATTGTTAGTTTTAAATTGGCAGATACCTTTTACTTCATTCTTATAAAACTTTTTGTTGAAAATTTAATAGATTTCTGTAAATATCTTCAAGGAAATGTATGTTCTAAATGAAGGAAGAAGTCTGCAGTTTCTGTATTTTTTGTTTAGAAGGGTTGGGTTTTTTTGGGTTGAGTCCATTTTTTAATGAGTCTGAATAAATCAAAACCTAAAAATTGTCTTAGTCTTATCTTGACAGTAGATTTTCTTAACAATAACACTGGAAGTATTTTTTAGGTTTAGTGCCTCTCTTTTGAAGTTATCTTTATATGCTTTTCAAGGGTATGCCCAGTGAGCAGGATTTTGGTGTGTGTGGAAGTTTTGAGTCGGATTGCACAGCCATACACTTTTCTTGTTCTTAAAGCACGCAGTTTCTTATTGTTCTTATCTAGGCAATGATCTAGACAAAGTTGTAGAAGCTAGACCCAGAAATTAACTGATATCAGAGAAGTGATGTTTTTTCATCTGCACACTTGCTGATAGAACTTTTAAAGTAGGTTTTGTCATCAAG